>JAJGOT010000253.1:87500-252500 GCA_022457155.1 Cladopsammia gracilis | reverse complement strand
CCCTAGGCAAGTGAATTTTGATGTAAATGGAATTAGACAACATTTGGCCTCATGTCGTAGAAATAGGGAAATGAGCATGTTTCCTTGTTTTAAGAATTCTTAGCAGTGAACATTTGCTTTAATGGAACAGTAAACACCCACATTTGTCACTTGCCTTGTTTTTGAAACAGACCCTAGGCAAGTGAATTTTGATGTAAATGGAATTAGACAACATTTGGCCTCATGTCGTAGAAATAGGGAAATGAGCATGTTTCCTTGTTTTTAGATTCATAACAGTGAACATTTGCTTTAATGGTACAGTAAACACCCGCATATAAGAACACATGGATTAAGAACATCAGGCTGAAATTTTGCAAATAAAGCACTATTTTTATAAGAACAAAATCAGCCTGGAAATATAAAATGTTCTTATAAAATGGATAAGACATTAAAAAAAATTTCAGATCATACAGAAGGCTTGCTGCCAAATAACTACAGCTCATCAGCTGTGATGCTGTGATGCTGTTTTGGATTTGTTTTGAGCTTTTTTCCCTTCAAATGATCTAGTTACTTGTAGGGAGACATACAGTACTGTGCTACATTTTCTTTCCATTAAATATGCTAATTTAATCTCAAGCGTTTTTTTTTTGCATTGTTACAGTTTTGAATTCCAACAACAAAATTTAAGAACAATTTAAGAACACCTTCAGGCTGATTTTGTACTAAGCACCCGATAAATAAGAACCTGATCAGCCTAACCTCCAAAATCATGTGTTCTTATATGCGGGTGTTTACTGTATATCAAAAGAAAATACGTGTGATAACATGACCATGGCTACAAAGGTCACTGAGAGCCTTTTGAGAATAGTTTACTAAAAAATGTAACATCTTTTGTACACTTAGGCATCACTTGTTGCGTGTAACATTTTCCCCACTACTTGCCCTACTGGCCACCATCTTGGATTTGAGCGTGACTACAACTCCCATGCTGCCAATTTCAGGGTGTTACATACGTCATGATGCATAAGGCCTATTGTCACAACTGGCTGGCTGGTCTATACTTTTGAATGTAAAACATGCCTTTTTTCACCAGATTTTTACCCAAATCCACAACAGCAGAGTAAAAACTAATGCATTGACTGATATGACAGGGCAAATCTGACTGTCGGACGGTTTCTGTTCTCAAATTTACAGGACTGACCAGCCAGTCCTGACAAATGGAAAACACCCTAAGTACTGTGAGAAATGTCTTGATTGTTGAGCAAATTCTCCTCTACTGGATCATAAGAAAAGTACGGCAAACAGTGGGGAGCTGATTAATGTTGATGCCAGGGCTTAAAGAGTTAAAATCTTTATAAAATACACCATTTTTTACTGATAAAGTTTTAATATCAACAAATGAATTCTTTTGACAGACAGCATATATTTTAGATGGAAGTAGTCTAATTAATTTTTTTTCAAAAAAAAAATCAACAAATATGTAATATTTTCATGGTCAAACAAGAACTGAACCTATTTATTTCAATGTACATGAACTTGCATTTAATTCCAGATAAGAGGAAAACAACATTTGCCTTCACATGTGTATAACATGGCACGTGAAAGACTTAAAAACCCTAATTTGTAGTGAAAATTAGGAACAACAACAATAATAATGATGATGATAAGTGTATTTACAAGGTTAATATAATACCATAAATTAAAGGGGCCCTTTTAAAAGTTGCAGAAAAAGCCAGGCCCCTCATCCAATGTGCAGGAGTCTCTCTACAGCATGTAGTTTGTTTGGCGTGTTTTCATTTGAGTGTACAGAAAACTGCAAAATAACGTTGCCTTTTGGGTTCGCCATGACTAAAAGCAATGGCCAAAAAGTTGCTTTGTATTTGCTTGTGAAACAAGACTTGATATTTAGTAATAATTCACTTAAGGCCTTTGTCCACTCATAAGATAAAATATGGCGGCTGGACACTTTACCACAATTCCTTGTGAACCTAACACTGTCAATAGAAAACTAGATAGCCATTTTTTTTCGGGAATTGGTCCCCATACCAACAACATTGTGTGTGCTAAGTTTTCAACATTTTTCAAGCTTTTTATTTTTTTTTTGTGATCGGTAAATGGCAAATTATGGGTAAATGTACCATTCGCCATGTCTTTTTGCGTACTGTATTTATTCGATTAAGCTCTTAGGGCGCTTATCAAATTTTTGGACCATCAGAGAAAGTAATGTTTCGAGGTTGGGTCCTTAATCGAATCAATACGGTAACTTGTATTCTGTGTGCCCCTTAAATTTTAAAACCAAAGTTGAATGAAATAAACAGTCAACTGAGAAATACTTTGCAATTAAAAGCATAAAAAAACACTAGTCAAAATGGTATTATAGGGGGGCATAAATTAACTAGTGCAGCACAAACCCTCAGAATACGGTCAATCATTGGAACCAGCTCCCCATTTGCACAATTAAGAAAATCAGTTGGTAGTGTTCCTTCTAAAATAGTGTACTTGCGTCGTAACAATCCGATCACTCGCTCCACATGGATACGCACATTTGCAATTCCCCTTGTCTTTTCCACATCCACAGGGTCCAGCTGGGATTTTCCTTTTGTGAATGCTGGGATCACCAACTTTGCTTGTTTCAAGCCAACACTCTTCGCAATGGTGAATCCTCTGTCCGCCATTACCATGTCGCCAGGTAATAAATGTTCCAAAAAGCCACAATTTTCGGTCAAATATTTATCAGAAGTGCGGCCTCCCCACGATTCTGACACAAAACATATGCTTCCTTGAGGGGAAATACCAATGAGTATTTTTATATAGTATTGTGGTACTTATATGAGGAGAATGTTTGGGCCCCTGCAAGTAAGTTTGATGGACGTTCAATAAACACCTCAAAACAGTCGATTACCACAGTGACTTTCTTTCCGAAAGCATACTGAAAACAAACTGGCATTGTGTTCCATAACTGTTCCCTTTCAGGCCAAAAAAACAGAGTAGACAACTTGTCATCCATCACCACCATCCAAGATGAAAAGATTCTAGAGGCTGTGGTCAAAGAAATGTTTAATCGGTATGCCAAGTCCTGAAATGGCACATTTAAGCTAAGTTTTATCAAACCGAGCACAAATTCTTGAAATCTGTCTAATGATTGAGTACGACGAGTGACATAAGGAACAACATGTTTAAATGTCGCAACGAGTACTTCGTAGGAAGGCAAACCTGTGTAAAAACGCACCTTCTCGTCAGATTTAAAAATTCCCTGTCTGGTGCTTGATAGCCGCAACTTTTTGGGACAAGATAGTCAAGATAGTCAGATTTTCGATATAAATAATCGAATGCCTCTGTTTGGGTTTCAGCGTCCTTGTCAGGCGCTTCACATCCGCCAGTTTTTCGATATAGATGATCGAATGCTTCTGTTTGTGTTTCTACATGTACACCAGTTGCCATACTTTCTTCTTGTTCTTCCGCTTCATTAGCGCAAACAACTGGAGTATCTCCATGCGCGAGCTCCATCGCTTCAACAACTCCCGAGGTACTGGCTGAATCGCTGGAAAAATTGATATCAACAACCCGTGGACCGCTTTTATTGAGAAGTGCCATCTTCTTCGCTGCCTCGATTTCCTGTTGTTCTAAGGCACTCTTCCTTCGAGCTTTTGCTCTTTCAGCCCGTTCGGTCGCCGCCTCGGAGCTTTCTTCTCTGTATCTCTTTTTCCCAAGGTTTAAACTAGGAACCCAGTCGACATTGTGCTTGTCCCAGGGCTCGGAAGGCTTCCCAGACACGAAGTGGCGGCCACAAACTCTTTCGCTCTTCAAGATGTCCTTGTAGTTGACATCGTCTCTGCTTATCGCCGAAGTCCACTTTTCTCGCCCCATTCTCGTAAGTTCTTCAGTTTCTTCACCTTGATTGCCAATAATCGAAGGTATACGAAACATTCCAATTCCTTTTGCTGTATCACTTTTGCTTCCACAGCCGACAACAATGCACATAACCATTGACGCGTCTCTTAGAGTCAGTTTTGTTTACATCTCAGGGGCACCAACATGGCGGATGCCCCACGTGGCCAATCTACAGGTCACGTGGGTGAAAACCAAGAATACACAAACTTACTTCCTCCGGGTGAGAATCTTCCATAGCGAACCAGATACGATGACAAAACCCGCAAGAAAAACGCCAGAAAGAAAGTTGTGGTCGACCGCAGCACGCCATGAACGAAAGAGGAAGATGGGAACGCCTGGAAATTTTGTGGAATCTGCTACTACTTTTTTGAAATCTGCTACTACTTATGAATGTTGAAAATCTGCGCGGGCACTTTGTGCCCACTCTCCTCTCTCAGTCTAAATATGGTTAACCTATTATCAACAACTTGGAATCCGTAGACATCATATAATTGCAATAAACTAACGTTACAAACTACTGATGTGTATTGATTCTGCCACGCTTCTGTCCATCGCGTTGGTTCTTCCCATTCGACATCACTCGCGATGACGAATAGATAGCTAGATAGATAACTTTATTTAGACACGGTAAAAATTCCTTCAGAATACACGATGAGCTTCGTGGTGCATTACGTCACAGTCTCGTTTCCAATAAAGTTAGCTGCAGGCTTCTTGTTTCTTGTTTGGCCACCATGTTGTGTGGATTCCAATGTTTAACATTATCTTTTTCTGCAGTCTTTCAGCCCAAATCCTCCCTTGAATTCATTGAAATGCTTTTCAGTAATGATGCTTAGACTACGGGCAGACCCTCTTTTAATTCAGAAATAGTCGAGCAGAAAAAAAAACAGGTGCGGAAGATGACTGCCGCGCGTCGAGGTTTCGCACGTGTTCGCGTGTTTCGATTGAGTGGTTGACCATTCCGGTCCAGATGATGCTACGTACGAAATGCGGCTCAGAATCTCATGAAGCTGTAACATTGTGCACATTTCAGTTTACACAGAACTTGAAAATTGGTAAATAACTTTTCCTGGTATCACAGTCATCGATTCCGACTTCTTTAAAGTCTCATTCATGGTTTTGCTAGACATTCGAGATAATGACGTTGTAAGCATCTTACGGAAAACGGCACGGAATCGCTTCTTAAAATAGATCAACATCCACGGATTGACAGCGCTGTTTGAATGCCCACACCAGTAACAAATTAACATTATGTACGCAGGACGCGATAAGACAAACTCATAATCAATTGCTAACATCACGTGAACGATATGCGCTGGAAGCCAGCTAAGTGCGAATGCAACCACGATTGCGATTGACATGCGTATAACTTGACGCTGCCTTGCTTTTACGCGATGACGGGCTTTGTCGTGTATGAGAGCCTCACCAGGTAAAGCGTGCGACCTCAGTTTGAGACAAACGTACCCATATAGGAAGCTCATTGTTGTCAATGGCAAGATGTAGATGACACTTACTATAAAGAGATATACACCCCTAACAGACGCTTGAGTTTCACCAAACTGTGAAAATTCAAGGGCAATGTAGGAGTTAGCATCGACTTTAGGTATGACCAACCAAGGCACCATGAGACACATGGAACTTATCCAGATACAAGGTACGATGGTTCGTTTGTTTCTTAATCGAGGGTACGCCTGCATTGGCCGAGTCATGCTGCCAAAAAAATCAAGCGATATGGCTGTTAATGAGAAGACGGACGCCGTTAACGCGACATAGAAAGTAAATACTATCAACTTGGCAAGCAATTCTCCTAATGCTCCATCCAGCCATTTTTCTCCGGTTAAAATGGTCTCCAAAGTCTGAGGCATTACAACGACAGTCACCATCAGGTCGGCCACCGCCAGATTAACGTACATGAAGCTTGTTAAGCGTCTAGTTTCTGGCTTTTTGTACAAGATATAGATCACCAGAATATTTCCAACAAGAGCCACTAAAATAGTGATGGTGTACAAGACGGCAGCTGTTATTTTGACGCCTGTTTCAAATCCCGTAACTGGTATCCCTGTGGCAGTATTATTAGTAGTTGGTAAGACTGTGATACCATTATCGGCAGTTGGTAAGGCATTATCTAAAAGAAAACAATTGGCAGTGAACGAAAGTGAATTTATTCTTAATCTATTTCTTATCATAGCAACTGTTTAAAGCTGCCGCCCTCTCTATTTCTTTAAGGGAAACTACATGACTTCAAACTGGAACAATGGGAACACGATAGGGCAATTACAAGGAGAGGTAGAGGATAACTTTGTTATATTTCAAACATGCTCAGAATATCCTAGTGGTATGTGACAGGACCTACTTGTCAGAGAGCAGCAGAGATCCTTGTGCAGCAATTTGACCCATCGAAATTGAGAAATATGAGACGTTATTATTCAACTGCATTCAGTAGAGTACAAATAACACCCAAAACGAGTACAAATATCACACGGTATTTGTACTCTAGAAGACCGGTTTCACCGGTTTTTCACAAACGTCACTTCGAGCATTTGTCTTACGTAAGCGGTGAAAAAATGGCTGAAAATGTTCCCAAACTAGAACGGTCAAAACTGAGAAAAACTAAGAAAAACTGAAGGGATCTATTGACGTTTTTACCCAAACAAATCCAAACAATTATACGTTTAATCACACAAAGTCTTTCTTTGCTAAACAAAAAGTACACGCGATCAAACAACTACGCGACTGACAATTCGTCATCATTTTTTTGAACAAAGCGCGCGCTGACAAACAAGTTCAAATAGCGCGCGCACGACAAATTTGAAAAAATAAGTAAGATTAAAACGGCGTTTATGACTAAGTTGAATAATAAATCTCTTATTGGACGGTTTAGTGTGTAGTATCGTGGGATATTTTTACTCGTCTCTTGTATTTTGTATTTTCACACAATCACACAGTCAAAAGCATCATTTCAAAAAAAATTCAAATTGCTCCAAAACGACCCCGAAACTGGCAGAATTTTTTCACAACCCCCACTAATTTCATTCAAACGTGACAAAAATATAGGCAACTTTCTAGTTACGAGTACACTGAAATCTGACGATGAACCGGGAACTTTTAAAATGCGCACGCACACGATGCAACACTTGTCCTTTCATTCACAACGCCAACAAAATAACGGGACCTAAACGATCTATTAAAATCACTGATCGTTTTACATGCACCTCCGTAAATGTTATCTACTGCATAACATGTACTTTTTGCAAAAAGATATACATTGGCGAAACAGGGAGGAGACTGGGCGACCGTTTTCGAGAACATCTCCGAGACGTTGAAAAAAAAGACAAAGACGCATCCAAACCAGTCGCGCGTCATTTCAATCTTGCTAACCATTCTAAGCAACGCATGACAATCTGTGGCGTTTCCCTACACCAGGGCAACACAGAAAGCCGTAAAAACTTAGAACAAAAAATCATCTTTCGAATCGGCACTCTCAAACCCCACGGAATTAACGAACGCTTTTCATTCAACTAATTTACATTTGTTTTTCACGTCACAAAATTTCCACCAATGGCGGAGCTCCTCCTACTATATAAAACCACACACTACCCACAATCCCTTGATTCGCTCCGACGAAGGGCTAGCGCTCGAAACGTCAGCTTTCTCGAATCTTTTTACGGTGGCTGTTTTACCTTATCGACTCAGTCGATAAAACCAAATTCTTGTGCTTCACCCCCACCGACGCAGCACCACAGTTTCTCTAGAAACTAACCCCATTCATTTCTTGTATTTTGACTCGCCCTACGGGCTCGCCAAAATACAGCGAGACTCGTAAAAATATCCCACGATACTACACACTATACGATATATTTATATACCCTGTGTATCACATCGAACGTTCGGTTTTCGAAGTTAATCGAACTCAATCGAATTCTTTCGTTCGATTGAGTTCGATGAAGTTCGGCCATCGAACGAAATCGAACTCACAAAAAAGAATTCGAATCGAACAAAATCGAACGTTCGATTTTCGAACTCATTCGAACAAAAGAGTTCAATTAAATTCGGTCATCGAACGAAGTGGAACTCATAAAAGAAAAACGCGAATCGAACGAAATCGAATGTTCGATTTTCGAACTATTGATGACCGAGTACCTAAACTGTTCCAGCGTTTAATATTATTTTTATATTCTGTGTTTATTGTTATTATATTCCCTGTGAAAAAAGGCTTTTGTGTCCAAAGAACGGTTGCGAGTCTTAATCGTCTCGAGAATCGTCTCAAGGTTAAACACAGGGAGCCCACACAAACTGTGTGACCGTTGGCCGTTTCATATTTCGAAATTTAAAGGATTAATACGGTGAGGTTCGCATAATCGTAAAATATCGGGAAAATGTTTACCTCAGTTGTTGTGTTTTGTCGACCTTGTGTCTTGAGCTCGCGCTACTGTATGTTATAGTAGACTGACAAGGGAGGAAAGCTTTCACCGGTTGTTTCGAACCGCTCCAGCGCCAGGCCGTTTTTCACACCGAAATTCGCATCCCCACTCTCAAACCAAGCAACATTTGCGAATCTTCTCGTAGTATTCAATCGAAAATCCGTTCAAAACACCATACCCGTCGAATAAAATAGAGATTACGAAAATTCGAGCCTCCGGGGCAAATTTTTGTGTTCCAGTCACGAACTGTCACGCCGACTGCTCCATTTTGATTGGATGAGGTGAAACAATGACAATTCAAAAATTTCTCCCGTGCGGGGGTGGGGGACAGGGTCAAATCGGCAACGAACCTTCTACAAACTGACCTGTTTCTTCCCCCCCCCCCCCCCCACGGGAGAAATTTTTGAATGGTCATTGTTTGACCTCATCCAATCAGAATGGAGCAGTCGGCGTGACTGTTCGTGACTGGAACACAAAAATTTTCCTCGGATGCTCGAAGGTTCGTAAGCTGGAAATTTCTATTTTATTCGACGGCTAGCGCTTGGCGTTTTGAACGGATTTTCGATTGAATGGTCAGCTAAATGGTACGAGAAGATTCGTAAACACCTCAGTTTGCCCGTTGCTTGGTTTGCAAGTGTCGGGATGCGAATTTCAGTGTGAAAATCAGCCTGGCGCTGGAGCGGTTCGAATCGACCTGTGAAAGCTTTAGTCTACTATAACATACTGTGACGGCGAACTCAAGACCTTCCAAATCGCCAAGATTCGCCGTTTTGAGCCACAAGGTCGACAAAACACAACAACTGAGGTAAGATTACGTTTATTCTAAACACATTTATAAACATTTTCCCGATATTTTACGATCATGCGAACCTCACCGTATTTTTCCATACAATCCTTTAAAATTTCGAAATATGAAACGGCCAACGGTCACACAGTTTGTGTGGGCTCCCTGTGGGCAAAATTGTACTGAATCGTACTATTATATTACTTCCTTTTCTAACGCACGTCCGATTTCCCTGGCTTGTCGCTTCCGCAAACTTGACTCGATTTTCACGGGAACATAAACTCCTCCGCCTGCAACTCTCCATCTGCCCTTTGGGTCATTCACTGGATTTCCTGTCGCCGTGCCAGGGAAATCCAGGATGAAAATATATCTACTAACATATGCTTGTGCAGTTGGCATTTGCTTCTGGTTTGCGCAACTCTGAGAAAAACACAACTAACCGATATAAAAGTTACGTTTAAACTAAGTCAAGGCGGGCATCTTCTCTGTCATGTGCAATAATACATCGTAATAACTGATTTCGTTTCTGCGAAAATAGATTAAAATAAAGTTTTACGCGTTCACGGCATCGACTTCAGACTCTTTAATTTAGCTCAAAGTTCGATTTCTGAACTCAATCGAACTAAATCGAACCATGACCGTTCGATTTCGTTCGATTTAATTCAATTTGATTCGAATTGGTTCGTACATCGAGCTATCTCGTCATCGAACTCTCTCGTCAGTCGATTGAGTTTGATGGAAAGTTTGTTCGACTTATTTCGATGTGATGTGCCGGGTATATATCAAAACAACAAAATGTACACAGCTTGAACTCGTGGCGTCTTAACCCATCGCAGTATTGATTCCCGAGTGTTTTTCATGAGTACTTTTACGGAGAAACATAAGCTTAAAATTATGTGAAAAAAGTATGACTATACTACGTTCACTACATTCAGTAGCCGACATTTGAGACCACGATCGCTAACCGAAATGTCAATGGTTGACAAAAGAGATTTCAACCCAGAGGGATTGGAATGCCTCATTTGAAGTTTTTTCAAGAACTTTGTAATTAAGTGATTGATCAACAAAGAGGCCAACGCCTCCAGAGGCCAGTGGCGTTGGTACATGTTCAAAAATATAACCTAGAATGCTCGGATGAGCGTTACCCTCATTAGAATTGTTTTTCATGTACTTGTTTTGCCCCGCCCCGATTAGCTTTCCAGCTATTTGCAGGGCAAACAAATCAGTCAACTCTTTCATTATTATACTAAGAATACATTGTTGTTGTTGTTTCTTGTTGAATAAATTGTTGTTGTTGTTGTTGTCAAGTTACGTAAAACACAAAACTTGCCAGAACAAAAATCGCACAACAATAAGCAGCGAACAGAATATCAAACGGCCCTATCCCTTCTTTAAAACTCTTAAATTTGTATTCAAATCAAGGTTGAGTCCCACCTTATCCTTCGGACGTACACGCAAACTCATACCCCCACCGTGGTACAAGGGGGGGGGGGGAGTGCAACCCCCCTGTTTTTTTGCGATGTTGCAATATTTCGGAAATATTTTACATCTAATAGATAGCCTGCGATGTGCTCTACAAGATAAGGTAAATATTATGGACTGTGACACTGCTGGGGGGTCTGTGACGTCATCGGAAATGGCCGCCAAGACGGCCGCCATCTTGGATTTTACTACAAATTCAAATTTATCGGGAAAATGTGGAAATTGCAAATACTGTTTGCTAGAGTTGCAAAATAACATACAATTGAACATTTTGATGCTTTTGGTAGCATTTGATATGTTTTTGTTTTTTATGGTGAAAAACACATTTTTATCCAAAAATGCGGGCTTGACCACATGTTACTTATGACGTCATATCTCGTTACCATAGCAACTGGTTGTCGCCAAACTTTGCCAAAATGTGTCTTAAGGATAAATGAACAGCTACTGAAAACGGCATGTGCTAATCTTAAATGGTCTTGAAAAAATATCGCAGAAACCCCCCCCCCCCGTAAGTCCGAGGGTTAACTTGATAAGCAATGCTAAGCTATTTTTGCCTAGATAGATAGATAGATAGATAGATAGATAGATAGATAGATAATCTTTATTTAAACACGGTAAAAATTCGTCAGCTAAAAATCATTTTAATACTTAACACAAAGCAATAAACTAATATTAAAAAAATATCTATATATGAAGAATTTAATTAAATAATAAAAAGCTGCTTTCCACGAATGCCGTGCCTTATAGTTCCTCTTTGAGAAGTCGTTTAAATTGCCCAAGGGACTCAGCTTTCCTTGCATTATGAAAAAGGCTGTTCCAGAGCATGGCGCCACTATAACTGAAACTATTTTTATAATAGTTTGTGCGCGGCAATGGAACATTAAGTTTATCCTCAGAGTCCCTTAGGTTGTTACTAATTTCTCGCTTCTCAAATTTAGAACTTAGATAGTTTGGAGCCAACCCGTGTAGAGACCTATAAACCATCGTAGCTCTTTGAATTTGTTGCTGGCAGGCAAGATTTTTCCATCCTAGGAGTTCTAATAGATTACCAGCATCTACGTCATAGTTTGAATAGGTCAAAACACGAGCTGCTCTGTTTTGTAGCTTTTGTAGTTTATTCTGCAGAGTTATCCCACAGTTTCCCCAAACAATGTTGCAGTAGTCGAAGTGTGGCTGTATCAATGCTTGATAAATTAAGTATAAGGTCGCTTGAGGAACGAGGTGTCTAATTCGTTTCATGGCCCCAATACCAGAAGCGACTTTCTTTGTGACTTTCTCGATGTGGTCACTCCAGCCAAGTTTGTCATCAATGGTCACCCCAAGTGATTTTGTTGTAGTGACCCGGTTTACTTGAAGATCTTTAATTGCAAGTGCTGGGGAATCCGTGAGAGTACTTAGCCTCTGTCTAGATCCGATAAGCATAAATTCAGTTTTAGTCATATTTAGAGTGAGTTTGTTTGCTTTCAGCCAATTGTAAACGTTTTCTAAATCTTGGTTTAGATATAATTGAATGTCGTCTGCATTATTACTTGCGTAAGTAAGGTGGGTATCGTCAGCATACATCCTCGGCTCGCAGTTTAAGAGACAATTTGGAAGATCGTTGATATATAACAGAAATAGTAGTGGTCCTAGGATCGTCCCCTGGGGAACACCACAACTTAAAAGACAACTTTTTGAGAGCGATCCGTTAATAGAGCACATTTGGGTATGATTCTCTAAATATGACTTAAACCATCGATGTGCATTACCATATATGCCATAATTGCTTAATTTTGATAAAAGTAGCCCGTGGTCAACTGTGTCAAAAGCCTTTTTTAGATCTAAGAAAACAACGGCATTGACTTTACCACGATCGATATTATACGCCCAAGCGTCAGTGGCTTCAAGGAGAGCCGTGACAGTTGAGTGAATAGTACGAAAACCTGATTGATATTTACAGATGATTTCGTTTTCATCTAGATAGGCATATAATTGATCATAGACGATTCTTTCAAAGACTTTGGCAACAACTGAGATAACCGAAATTGGACGATAATTGTTTAGATCGTCCCGATCGCCCTGTTTAAAAAGTGGGGTAACCTTTGCGCATTTCCAATCATCTGGAAATATACCTTGACTTATTGATTGGTTAAAAATATCACGGATAGGTATACAAATGAGATCAGCACATTCACGAATGAGCCTAGCAGATATCTTGTCAAGGCCAGCTGCCTTTGACTTATTTAGTTGATTTAAAAGTGAAAGAACTTTTTCGATACTAGTTGGACGTAGCTGGAACCGTTTATCTGTGCCTGTAAGATATCTCTGAAAGCCATCACTATCTGAGGAATCAATATTGCTGGCAAGGGTTGGACCGATAGTAGCAAAATGATTATTAAAATGGTCAGACAGCACAGTTGGATTTGTTATTGATACTCCATTTATTTTCAGGGATGTTACCGATTTTTTCCCAGATTTCCGCGACGTAAGTTCGTTAATAGTCTGCTAGGTCTTTTTAGAATCGCCTGCATACTCGTTAAAACTATTTTGATAATAGGCTTGCTTAGCTAGTCTAATTTCGTTATTTACTAAATTACGCTGCTTTTTAAAAAGCGCCCAATCATTTGAATCATTGGAATTACATGCTTTTATTTTCAGAACATCTCGATCATGCATTCGCTTCTTAAGTTCATGAGTAATCCATGGAGAGCTACGAGTGCGAACACGTATAGTTCTCAAGGGAGCATGTTTGTCAACAATAGATAAAAACAAACATTTCCAATTTAGCCACATTTCATTTGGATCAGTTGAATTGTATACTTGGTCCCAACATTGAGACATAATGTCGTCCCGAAAATTTGTTCGATCGAATTTTCGAAAATTTCTATAGGTAATAGCATTATGCCCGTTAGATATTCCATTTGTGGATAATTTTCGATAGGCAAAGACTATGCTATGATCGCTAATATCTATCTAATACCTAACCGAAATATTGGACAATAAAAACACAATTGTAGCTGTTCGATCAGCTTTGCAAATGGGGCGAATTTCTTCGCCATTGTCTAATTTTTGGGTGGACCACGAAAGGCGAATCATAGCCGGTGAATCATGTTTGAAAATCCCGACATTCTTTCCCAGACCCCCAGCTCGTTTCGTTTGCTCAGCGGAGACGCGAAAACACGAGAGGCAATTTGAAAAAAACGCGGAGCTCTGGGGACGAGAATGGAAAAACCCGGGTCTGCACACTGCAGTGGAATCGGGTCAAGCCCAAATCATCCCGTCCAGAAGGACGTCGGACACCTTACCGAGACTTATATAACGGAGTAACTGGTTAGCTTTAAGTTGAGGTTAGGGGTAGCAGTTTATATAGTCAAATTGAGGACTAAACAACCCGAGAAGCTAGGTGGTACAGTGGTACGGTAGGCTATGTAAGCCTGAGCCTAGCTGAGGTCACAGGTTCAATCCTGAGTGGGGATTTTAAATTTTCTTTTTTACACATAAACATTTATTGAAAATAAAATTGTAAGTGTCGACATTACGTTATATAAGTCTCAATAAGATGTTCGACGTTCGACGTCCTTCTGGACGGTATGATTTAGGCACAACTGTGGAATCGGCTGTAAACCCGGCGCGCGTGCGCACAGCTAGCCCGTCATATTACCGACGCGTACAAGCCAACACCAACACAGGCGGCAGCTGTTTTTTTTTTTCATGTATTATAATTCAAAAATTAATCCCTAATTTATATATAAAATTAAAGTTTTATCGATTGACGTTGTCATCGGGACGTGTTTTATCTCACTGTTAAGTTTACATGCTTGATTCTGGAATGGACCATTATTTTGGGATTTCCAATTATGCAAAAAATATAACAAAAAAGTAAGGTGATTTATATGGAATTTATTATCTCCTTTTAAAGGTCTGATATCAGGTGATATTACACAAGCTCTTGCTGCACTTGAGTCTATGAATGGTAAAAACGAAGAGTAAATAAACATGCTTTTTAAAATAAGGCATTAATGGAAATATTTTTTGCATGCTGTTTGCAGGTGGTACGATATGTTTTAGAAACTAACACCACATTTTTTTTAAATGTTCTATGGTCGACAGTTAATCAGAAAGGCCTTCAGCTATAATAATCTTCTGCTTTACCAAATTAAAAGGAGAAAAATTCACTTTTCTCAACTAAAAGTCATCATCTGTCGGTAACAATGAGTTATACAACTGGCTGAATTCAAATAAATGCCGGGCCGCAAATAAACGCCGATACCTTGAATAAACGCCGGTGGCGTTTACTTAAAAATCGACCTTGTCGACTCGGTTTTAATTTGAACCCGGGGTTTAATCGAGGAAATACGGTAACAGAAATCTTGCCTGTGAACAGGCTTCTTTTAAATAGTGGGTTCAGCGACCAAAAACGTAACCTGCGATGACAGGCGCTCTTTATTTCGGAGCCAAAGTCGGCGACTTTCGCGCTCTCCGCGCGCGCCGTAAAAAAGAACGCCTGATCGCAGGTGAACAAGAACGTTGATAACATATTTTTTCGCGAATTTTATTGACGGGCACGCCTCCTCGTAAAGTTAAGCACGATGGAATGTAATCCTGGCGCTTCTTATTTATCACAGGAGTGTAAAATACGAACATTTTATATTCACTATATTGCTTCACACGTATCCGCAGTTACGAAAATGATTATAAGAATTAACTGGTAATATCGGGCCAATGTAACTGGTAATATCGGGCAATATAACTGGTAATATCGCGGAAACGTTTGTTGGGTGATCACGGTACGGCGCGATGCACTGTATTACCTAAAAATAATATCCCAGTTGTGTTGGAGTGATTTTACTTAACCCGTGAAACAGTTAGTGGAATAGTACGCACTATTATTAGACTATAACCCCATTGTTTTCTTTTGTTTAATGTAGACTATCACACACTAAGAGGCCATTTCCGAGTTGCCTTTAGCCTCTCTATCACAGCGAGGCTAGGTGCGAAACCTTTCATATGAAAATGAGTTTTCATTCACATGCCAATAAACCTATTTGCATGTGAATGGAAACTCATTTTCATATGAAAGGTTTCGCACCTAGCCTCGCTTTGATAAAGAGGCTAAAGGCAACTCGGAAATGGCGTATTGTTAGATAGTGTTTCTCGGGTTAAATAAAACCACTCCAACACTTGCTGCACTAACACTGTAAATAATTGTCCAGATGCAAATGGATGGAACTTGAAAAAATGAGCATGTTATTTTCATGTTTGTACCTCGTTTCTTAACAAAATTAGCTTAAATCTCATTATGGTTAGTTCTCTTTTCGAGGAATCACTTGATATTGCCCTCTTGTACGTACAATGGGTATATCATTTTACATTTTTCAAAACAACCTATTAAAGGGTCCAAACCACATATTATAACCCTGCTGTTTTAAAACAAAACATGTATTTCCTACCTACACCTAAATTTTGACCATTCAAAAAAAGCTTTTTATTGTACTCTACAACGCGTTCTACCTGTGTTAACTGCGTGTGAAATTCTAAGTATGACCGCTCAAATGAATTACATATATCATAAACTACTTTTTGTAAATCATTCATTCCAAATTGAAAACTTGCACAGCAGAACACTATTGACCAGTGCATCACCTGAGTGCATGGTAGCCGTTTGGACTTTTGGCGGGAAAAAGCCTGCACCAGGCGTTCAGATAGTGGGGAGCGAAGGACAGGCGGCGCGCGAAGGATCATATTGTGAGCGGCTGACTCAGAGGGATACGCTCGTTTACGCGCCGCTTTGTAACTGCTTCCGGCCCCACAATCTTACTCCACTAACAGGCCTGAGTTCAAACAGTTTGTGTAGCTGGATCAAATATTTATGCATATATTTGACTTACTGTGAGAAGAATTCATCGTTTGCTTTCCAAAGTCTAATATTTGGTGATGTCACACAGTTCCGAACAGTTAAACTTATGCGAATCTTGCTGCACTGGCGTCGACGAATGGCAAAAGCGAATGGTAAACATGTTCAGAAGACATTAATCATTGATTAATTTGAAAACACAGGAAGTTAACTGCGTATATTCAGCCAGGTGGGACGACATATTTTTAAAGACAAAAAAATGAATGTTTTATAAACGTTTTATGGCCGACAGGTAAAATAGTAAGGCCTTCAGCTATACCAAGAAAGGAAAACTTCATATTTCTCAACGGAGCGACAAAATGTTCAGAACCTCGATAAATATCTGTATGCAAATATCCGAATTTAACTCCAGACGTGTTATCAATCCCTTTTCGCGGTTAAAGTTTCTCATTTGCATTACAATAAACGTCAACATCATTGCGAGGCAATTTCGGGAAGAAACTACAAAATTGCCCGAAATTGCCTCGCAACCACGTTAACTTTTATTGTAATGCAAATGAGAAAAGTTAACTGCGAAAAGGGCTGTTCATTTCAAGTGATTACAGAACGGCCACTGAACACAACACTTCAGAACGATGATGTCCTAAAAGGTCCCTACAGTAAAACCCCGATATAACGAAGTGCCAAGGGACTTGAAAAATGTGTTTGTTATACATTTTACTATAAATGGGCTGAAGAATATTGTTTGTTGTACTGGGGTCTTCGTTGTTTATCGGCCGGTTTGTTATCAGTCGGGGTCCACTATACTAATGTCACGGGCAACCAAGGGAGCGTTCGGACCGGGTTGGCGCGGGGGGGGGGGGGGGGGGGGGGGGGGAGGGGGTAGGAGTGTTGTACAGTACAGTTGTAAGGTATAGTTCTTTTATTTTGTGTTTCACAGCGTTTCGGTGACTCCTTATGGGATAATAATCTGTGTACGAGTTATAAGAAAGGTGTACAATTTTTTTTAATGTATGTGAAAGGGGTTCAATTTCGATAAAAGTTGGTATATACATACATAAATAAATGTATTTGTTTTTCAAAACAATAAGAGGCAGACCATTATAGACCATTTTATTTCTGAATTGGAAGCATGTGGCAATTTCCAAAAAAATCCGGCAAAGTTTTTGCTGAAGAATAAATATTTTGTTAAGTGAAACGACGTAAAGAATTTCATCGCACAAAATATGCTCAAGAAAGGTAACCCAACCTTTCGTCAATATAAACTGGCAAGTGCCTAAATTGTATTATTTTCAAAATCTATTGACATTCACTAAATTAATAGTAAAAAATATCATTTTCCTCACTTTTTGCTACTATGTCGGAAAGAGTATTTCAAACTACGATTTCAAAATGTGACTGAATCTGTCAATTTATTTAATTACGCTGAAAGCTTTCTCAGTTTTTATGTCACGGTCCTGCCTAAATAATGAAAATTAATAATAAAATTCTATAAAAGTGAAACAAATATCGTTTTCGAGACAAAGACGACGTATTTTTTACAAAATAAATTGACTTTTAAGACAACAGAAAGGTCCCTCCCTAATTAAATTTGTGCCAAAACTAGTTGTTCCTTCTTATAATACGTCTTTGGCAGAAAACTCACGACAGAAAAATTATAAACTGAGATATATTCAGATACTAAAGCTGATATGGCTAGCTTCAATTAATATATTGACGGTTTTCTATTAACGTCCGGCTCAAAGGATCCTTTCCTCAGCTTTTATCTCTATAATATGTTCGCGGAAAGAGTATCTCAGATGCCAGCTAGCAAACATTAATAAGAAAAATTCAATAAAACTAAAACAAATATTACCACCCTACTTAATTATTTGGGTTTCAAAGCAACTATTTTTTATTTGCAAATAAACTGACTTTTGTAAGAGACATCAGAAAGAAAGTTTTCAGTGACACAACGGTGGTTCCTCTGATCTTGAAAATTCTCTATACACCACTTTTTGGCGGAATAACCCAAGGTGTCTTTGTATCCTGGAGTAAGCTATATATGGCAAGGAAATAAACATATTCCGAACCCATTAAAGCCTGTCCAACTACAACCAGTGTCCGAAGTCGTTGGAACAGCCTCCCCCCCCCCCCTATTTCAATGTTGGAGCACATGAATGTACGCGCGTATATTATCATTCCATTCATTTTTCCAACAACTTGAAAAGGTGGGGAGGAAAAGAACCACCATTGATACACTATCCAACACATTTACTGTTACAAAGTTTTGTCATAAATTGTAGCTGCCGATAATATATGTTTTCTATTAACGTCTGGTATCATTATGCTAGGCGATCAGTTACATTGTTTACAAAGGTAAGACGGATACTACAAGAAGCAAAGAATCCTTTCCTCAGTTTGAATCCTTCCGGCAGGAAACGTATATAACTGAATCTGCAGAATCTGAGCCCATCAGATTATCTAATTGCGCTACCGGTAATTCATATTACGGTATGTCTAGGACATGTCGACAAAAGAAAAGTAATTTGGTTTACTACAAAAAAAAAAATAATATTATCACTGTAAATATTTGGTCGTCAAAGCAACTAGTTGTTGCAAAATAAATAGACTTTTACTTCATTTAAGAAACGAAATTAAGAAGGACCTTTTCCTAAATTTGATAACGATTTATTTTCTCTTCGAAAATTCGCTTCATATATTTCTCTTATGTTTTATTAAAGAAATAAAAAACGCGCCGAGTGCATTATTGAGTAATATAAGCACGCGGGAATTTTTAAGAACACGAGAGAAGTGCAGAGAAGCACAAGCCGAAGACGAGTGCTTCTCGCACTTCTCGAGTGTTCTTAAAAATTCCCAAATGCTTATATAACTCAACAATGCACGAGGAACAGGTTTTTTATTTCTTTTATAAAATAAAAACGGTTGTAATGAGCCTTACGTCACGCGCGTGCTTTATCGAGTTATAATGAACTCGGTTTAACCAATCATAGCGCGCGCATTTCCTTGAGCATTTTATAAAAGTATTTGGTGTATGACACAGGTACTAAGTTTTAATTTGATGCATTTTTGACCCCAGAATCTGGCCCCTGGCTCCTGGAAAGCTGATTAAATCCTTCGATTGGCGGTTAATCGACGGTCAAATTTCTTATTCCTAGGATAACTAATCGCGGGATAAAAAGGCGTTCCTGAAAACTGATTAAACTTTCGATTAACAATCACTCGATTAAACTCAGAATAAACCGGTTTGACCAGTTATTCACACGCAGGCGCGCGCGAAAATGCGTGGGAACAAGGCGTCTTACACAAAGCTTGCAAGCTCTTGTTTTCCATTCTGATTCAAAGAGTCTCGTCACAAATTCTACAAATCCCAAACTTTGATATTAGTTGTTTAGTTAAAAACCGTCCAAATTTACTCAACATTAATAAAAAAAAAAACAAAAACAAATAAACGCTAAATGACGTAGAAATATAAAAGTTATACCAATAAACATTGTTTTTCTTCATTGAAAGGTACAAATATGCAAATTTCAAAAATCATGGCTGTCAAAATCTTGTTGCCATGGAAATTTACGCTATTTCGAGCGCTAAAAGAATATTTCATGGCGTGTTGTTTTTATCTTGCTTTTCAAAATTATAACTGAAAGCTAAGCTTCATATATTCTGCTTCGTTAAAGCCCTGCTAGATACAATCAAAGGCTCCTTAGAGCTAACCCGTGAATTTGAAATGCCAACATTTAACGCAATATTTCGGTAAGCTTATGTTTTCACTCTGTCACTGTTCAATATCTTTTTAAAAATTAAACGTAAGGATTTTTGACATCCGCAAAAAATAAAAATACCGTACATCACTTTCATAATGTTCAGTCCGAAGAAGAAAGAAAAAAAAAAAAAAAAAAGAACGGCCCGAGCGAGATTCGAACTTGGGCCTTTACACCACTCGACCACCGTGACCACAAATGTAAAAAGCGGGATAAATTTTATTACTTGTAGGTAGATAACCATCAAAACGCGTGTCTCAGTTGAAAATTCCTTTTAGATCGATTTTAACATTGCATTAAAGACTCCAAATGCGAAACATCTTTAAGCTTATCGTTGTTTGTATTCGTTTACATCAATTTAGTTATTGTTACGCTGGATTCACGTTGTTCTTGTTACAAAACGCATTCGAAACAAAGCATTACGTCACTAAGTTTACAGCTGAGGAGTGAGCGAGTGCTCATTTGCATATCTGTCGCCGTTACCGATAACCCGTTCATTACGCATGCGCGCATATTCACGGGTTAAAAACTACATCTCTTAAAGGCGCTGTTACACTAGGCAATATTTCGTGCAACTTGTCTCGCAACAACTAAAAACCGTGCGTTGCGATGCTGCGAGACAAGTTGCCTGGAGGGTGTTACACTGGGCAATGTTTCTTGCAATTTGTCTCGCTCGACGGTGAAAGGAGCAATTTCATTGGCTAAAGTCACAAAGCGTTGCGACACAAGTTGCAGGAAACATGTTACACTACGCAACGCTTGAAAAATTCGTTGCGGCGTGGCGAGAATCGTTGCGAAAAGTAGAACCGACTTCTACTTCTCGCAACGATTGCGGCAACAAAAAAATCGCGAATAATGTTTGTTGCGGGGTATGTTACACTGGGCAATTTTTCATGCAACTTGTGTCGCAACAAAATTGCGAGACAAGTTGCACGAAACATTGCCTAGTGTAACAGCGCCTTAAATCTTGCCGTTCAAAAAGTTAGTAGGATTGCTGTAAGCTTAGCAAGAGCTTTATTATTTTAATTTGAGTAATTGCAGAGACTGCAAGATTTGAGTCAGTTTGCGTGTGTTTGTCCACCTTGGCTCGATCACTTTGCACTGCAAATTACATTTTTCTGCCGAAAACTCGGTTTATTCTCTCTAGACTGATCTGTAAGGACAGAACGTTCATCTATCATTAAAGTCGTCAAGAGGAACTATTTCGGCAGTATAAAGTTGCTTTCTGTATTTCCTGGACCAACTTAAGACTTAACCTGAACAGTTTATTCCGCCATTTTGTTTGTTTTGACAAAATTTATCGCCGATGAATAATGGTAATAGGACTGAGTGGAGTCCAATTCGGTCTGTAATCATACGAGTGATTATAACAAAATCGGACGACCGCGAAGCGGGAGTCCGATTTCAGTTGTTTAATCACGAGTATGATTACAGACAGAATTGGACGAAACGAAGTCCTGTTACCAATTAATCATAACTATAACAAAATTTGAGGATAAAACGTTAAATGGTTACACGTTTTGGTGGTTAAAAGAGTGTTGTCCAATATACACAAACGGGTACGATTTGCCAATGCTGCATTATGATCCGTACGATTGGTACGAATGGTGAATGCTGCAAACGATCCGTTCACAATCCGTAAAATGCATTTCATTATGCGGACTTAGAATATTTTCACGTTTCGGTGTGAGTGACTCAGAGGAGTATAACAGTTTGACCGTTGGTACGATTGGTACGAATGGTGAATGCTGTAGACGATCCGTAAAATGCATTTCATTATGGGGACTTAGAATATTTTCACGTTTCGGTGTGAGTGACTCAGAGGGGTATAACAGTTTGACCGTTGGTACGATTGGTACGAACGGTGAATGCTGTAGACGATCCGTTGACGATCCGTAAAATGCATTTCATTACCGGGACTAAGAACATTTTCACGTTTCGGTGTGAGTGACTCTGAGCGGTATAACAATTTGACCATTGGTACGCTTGGTACGAATGGTGAATGCGATACACTATTCGTATTCGAACAGTGGAAATATAGTTCATGTTCTGTTTTCTCTTTGGTTGAAACTGAGTGGCGATTCGTATTTATGTAAACCATGAAGTCGTAAGATTCAGACATGCGATAGTTCTTTTGGCCCGAAGAGTTCTCGGGACTTTCCAGAAACGGGCCCCAAGGTTCGTGCCAAGCTCAGTTTTATCAGTGAATGGCTTGTTATGTTGTTTTTCTTGTTAATGACTGGCACTCAATTTGGTTCAACAGCCCCATATGATCAGTTGTTTGACGAATTTTCTAGTATATCTGTCTGATAGGTGTCGGCTAGTTTGGCCAACATAGCAAGCATTGCAAAAATTGCAACTTGCACAACACGGAAACGAAACCTACCAGGGAAAAGAGAATATTGTAAAAATTGACATAATTCCCTTGCAATCATACAACCGTACAAGATGTCCGCTGCGCAATACGGTAACGGCACCCAGAGCTCAAAACCATAAAGGATAAAATCATGCTGTTGCTTCCAGCCATTGTAAAAAGACCTTGGAATATCGCATAAACTTAACTTGGAAATTTGAGTCTTGGTCCATGATTATATCTTGAGGCTATGATAATGGCTTGTCAATTCCAAGCCCGTACATCCCATCAGGTCAGCCAGGGGGTGGGGCTTTCGTTTTTAAAAGTCGTACGTACTTTAACATATTTCGTTGTTTATTTTAAATTTCCTGATTGCCCCCAATATGAAAGTATAAAAACGGAGTTGATAAACATCGCTTGGGATCCGCACTTTTCAAGTGAACCGGAGCCTACCCCCACCCCCACATGTTCTTTTGCACTGTTGCTTCCACACGCGAACGAAAGATGGCGGACCCGCACTTTTCAAGTGAACCGGAGCCTACCCCCACCCCCACATGTGCTTTTGCACTGTTGCTTCCACACGCGAACGAAAGATGGCGGAAAGAAGCTTGAATGGACCGACTAAGGCTTGTACGGCTTGATTGAAAATTTTGCAAGTATTAAAGGGATTGATCCCTTATATATACTTACCATTTAAATGTATGGCTAAAAACTGATCTGTAGATCGCGAGATTCATACATACTTCCTTGATAGCTGCTTTTATTTATATAGTTTAAAACCATGCCAACATTTGAATGCTTTTGAATATATGAATTGCTATTAAGTATTATTTGGATCGAGTATTAACACTCCTTTAAAAGGTGGGGCATTTTCAACATTAATGCCGGGGGGAGAGATGAGCGGACTTGGAATTTACGGTGACATAAACCAAAACACCTTAATTTATAAGTAGCTTTAAATTTCGTTTTTTTTTTTTTATTTTGATGGTAATATTGATAACTTTTGAAAAGGTTTCGAGTAATAGATTTCAAATCTTGCGTGTTCTGAGTCAGACATGGCGGGGGTATGATCACCGGAATTTGATAAAGTTTTGTTTATTTCAGTGACTCTGATAATGTTGAATACTCAAGATCAAAAAGGATAAATCTAAATTTAAATATAAATATGTAAGATAAGAAAGAACAAAATGTGAATAATTCAGGGTGCGTAAAACGGTAAGCTTCCTTTATCAATTTACATGGATCAGTTTTTTTAAGTTAAACACACTGTGAATTTCGTTGAAGTTCTGTTCTAAATAGAAAAGAAATAGATCCCGCATGTAATCTATTTTTCAAAGTGCAGACGTTTTTATACAATGCGTGGTCACAGAATAAATCAAGAACAGTTTTTTTCTAAATGTTTGTTCGTGCTCGCCGCGCTTGCGCAGCTGAATTTTGTTTCCGGAGAGATAAGATTAACCCTTGAACTCCCAAGAATGTCAAAAATCAAAATTCAAGAAAAATCGCAAATTTTATATTTTAGGTAAAATACTGAAAAACAAATGGTACCATGCAAAAGTACTGTCGACGAGATTTCATTTAAATGGTCATACCACAGGATTTTGTCCACAGCCTTAACAGTTAAAACTACATGTCTGACCATAACTGATTCTGAGAGTGAATGCATGGAGAAAGTCACATTATTTGCTGTTAATATCACTGAAATATCTTAACTCAAACTTACAATTCGATGAATTCATTGCACCTTCTCAAGAAATGTTGATGTTACACGATGATGTTAGATCAGCCGACTGCGCGAGTCGTGTGGTTTTGATTGGGAAAACGACTAGAAGCGTCAGTTGTGAACTATTATTTATTTTGTTTTTAACTAGAAGCAGTCAACTACGGGGAATGATGAACCAATAAGTTGGCTGAGAATACGTCAACAGGAAACTGAAACCTTCATATTTTAAAATGAACACTCCATGACACTTAAATGAATGACATCAATGTTATTGAATTCGGTATTGATTTTATATCGCGAAACGAGACACTTTATTTGTCCTCGTATTTTTATTAGTGAATTCAAATAAAGCTTAGAATTTAGCCTCCCTGCCGTGATTGGGATGGACCATTTTATTTTTAAGGGGAGGTTTGGGCAAATCCTGCACAGCAAAAGTAGAAAAATTATAATTCATGCTCAGCGAGCCAAAGACTGTTAAAAGAGTAACGAACAATCCCGCCCTAGGCAAGCAGAAAACGTGCCCTCAACTATAGCTGTCCGCTTACGGAAATGATTCTTGAAAAGGTAGAATTCTAACGGGGTTTTGCCAACGCGGCCGTAAAATGAGCAGAATTGTCCGCTTACGAGAGTGTCCGCTTAGAGAGCTTCGACTGTACTTTATTATAAAGCCTGATTGCTCAAAACCGCGCTCAAGTCTCGGAGCAAAACAATACCGAAGCTAAATATTACTGCTAACTCCGAACATGAGTAGCCGCGTTCGTTTACTTTTAACCAAATTACATGAAAAAGGCCATAGGCCGGAAAAATGCCAAATTTGCTCAATGAAAAGAAATCAAACCCAAGATAAGGGTAATGAAATGAAATTAAAGCAGGCAGGGGAAATGAGGAGCTATTTTCTCTTTCTTTCGAACCACGTTTACGTTTTGAAGCCAGTGAAGTTGAAATTTTACAACAATATAAATCTCCTAGTTTCTTAAAAGTTATCTTCATGTTATCTTTCCGATTTTGTGGAGACGTCAAGTGATAGCATTTACAAACATCCATTAACAGCGCAATCTGTTGTTTACATTGTTATAGGAAATTACCGCTCCTGTAAATTTAGATCCTTGAAATAGACGCGACTTAAATTAACGCGAATTGGAGGGGAATTTTCTTTCGAATAAAGGAAAGTAACGCGAGAGAGTGGGCAAATTTTCAAAATTGAGAAAATTAACACGATTATTGATGTCTCTAAGATATTTTGGCTGACTGTGTAGTACAAAAAAAAAAAACGGATGTCGAGAACCGCGCTTCTGGAAGCAAGAATGAACTGGAAATATTGTAGATGATATATCTTTAAGGCTTTTACATTGTAATAGATTGAAACGTAGTGTGCAGAAAAGAGGTTATTGTTTTCTAGTTGCTTTATGTGTTCGGAAGGTATCCAGAATTTGGGGTGAAATTAAGGTCTCGGAAATGAACGCCTCGACTTAAAGGGAACCTCCATTGTTATAACAAATTGACGTTAAATTGTTGGAAATAAAGTCTAAATTTAAAAAAAAATTAAAAAAACAGGTGCAAATTTTAGTGTACAAAAAATGGATATGCATATAGCCTATTTTCGCTTTTAATTTCCCGCGCGCCGCCATTTTGAATATTTATGACGTGTTACGGTTGTCTAATTGTTGCATACAAAAGAACTTCGATTCTTAACAATAGCGGCAACCGTAACACGTCATAAATATTCAAAATGGCGGGGCGCGGGAAATTTAAAAGCGGAAATACGCGATATCTTTATCCTTTTTATTTGTACAATAAAATTATATTTGGAGCTGTTCTTTTAAAAAAAAATAAATTTCGACTTTATTTCCATCAATTTAACGTCAATTTGTTCTGACATTGGAGGTTCCCTTTAAATGAAGTAGTGTATAATAACACTCACAAAAATTAACGCGACTTGATTAACGCGAATTTTGAGAATTCACGTTAATTTTATGGAGCGTTAATTTCCTATAATAAATTGATCCACGTATTTCGTACCTCATTTATTTACAGAAAAAAAAAACAAAAACACGTGACTTATTTAAAAGTTTACAAGCTCTATAGCTGCAACTACCGTGTACGAGGACATTTTTGCGGGAGGAAAATTTTGCGGATTGTCGACTGAATTTGTTTAGCGGCAGGAAATTTTTGCGGATGAGACAGCTAAAATTTCTGCTTGGAGAAAATGTTTGCGGATTTCTGGTCAAGTATGAATAAAATTCACGGCAATATCCGTATTAAATTGAAATTTTACTTCCTGACGGGAAGTTTTTATATTTTCCATAGTTATGGTTGCTGTTCTAGTGCCAAGATAAACACCTGAGTGAATTATTGTACGTTCTTGTTAAAACGTATTAGTTGATTATGATAACAGTCTCTGGTTCTTTTGAGGACGTGTCTGGAGTTGAATCGGGAATACAGATGAATGTTGTACCCATCGCCTCGCAGTTCTGAGAGCAATATGTTCACTGCTAAAAAGTTCCTGTTAAGCCGATATACACCAATAAAACAAGATTTTCTAATTTTCCTGCGGGAGTACATTTCTGCTGTGGAAAAGTATTGCTGGAGTTTTGTGGATCGAAGGAAATCCGCAAAATCCGCCAACTGAAACAAGCAGGACCAAGCACGCACATGCGAAATCGCGCTTAAAAGCTGCCTTGCCTCTCACAAGAGTGAAAACTGTAGACTTTTGTACTGATGTAATCGAATGGGCTCAAATAAAATTAAGGATTAATGTCACGCGTGTTTTCAGAAGCTTCGCGACGAGGGCAATTTCTACAGCTTCTGAAAACACAAGTGGTATTAATCCTTAATTTTACGAGGAAACATACGATAGGCCACTTCAGAAAATAAATCTTTTATGTGCAGGCTTAGCCTCACCGGGGTGTAATTATTCAAGTCTCATTTGTTTGAATGGCACAGTGGAATTCAGAGTAGGAACGCTAGGATGGTCAACGTTCGATGACATCGACTGAGACCAGATTGGACACCTTATTGAGCATTATATTTAACAGTTATTCATCGAGGACGAGTCGAATATGAGCTAATATATATTGATAGGCTTAGCCTAACAGCGTCGCTCTGTGAACACGCTTAATTAAGGTGAAAGGTCGGAAGCACCAGAATTAAGATTGAGGAAAGCTATTTTTCAATTTTAGCAATTCTCTAAAACAGTAAGCTTGTCACGCGACCGTCTACACAGTACATTTAGACCGTACAAAAGTTCACAAAAACAACTTTTTCTCCGTCTAGAATAACTAGTACGACTATTTTCCGAATAAAATACACTTGGTGCTTGTGAGAAATTGCCCGAGAAACTATTTTGAAAATCAAAATTGCAAAAATACACATCAAAGATATTTGCATAAGGCGATGCGAGTAAAGATAGAACTGTACTATAAAATCAAAGTCTTGTTTTGTTTACATAAAATCGCTTTTTAACCTATGTAATGAATGAACAAGCACATAAAAATGGACAACACAATCATCTTTCGAAAAAAATTGTTCAAATCTCCATTAATGTATGTTTAAAAGCACTAGAATTAAGATAACTTAGTACGTCTACTTTCAGAATAAAATACACTTGTTGCTTGTCAAAAATTGCCCGAGAAACTGATTTGAAAATCAAAATTGCAAAAAATACACAAACATTTTTGCATAAGGCGACGCGAGTGAAGATAGAACGGTACCATAAAATCAAAATCTTGTTTTGTTTACATAAATCTCTTTTCAACCAATGTAATGAATGAACAAGCACATAAAAATGGAAAACACAATCTTCTTTCGAAAAAATGTGTTCAAATCTACATTAGCTTATGTTTAAAAGCAAAACGTACCATTTATAGGTCATCGAGGCCGAGCTGATTGTCTTCGATGAAAGAAATCATGAATTGACAACTGAATTTAGGCGCGTTTTATATAACCCAATTATTCAAAATTGAAACCTTTTTAAATGCAAGCCAAAATTGCACAATATAGAACAGTAAAGTAATGATACTAGCTTTAAGTTAAGACGAAATCAGGTTTAAAAATAAGCTTAAGCACTTAGCTCTATATTCCTCCAAAACGCTTGTCTTGCAGAATTACGCAGCCTGAAATGCGGTCTTTGAGAATTGTGAATTCGTCTTGAATAGCAAACCGCGGATAAATGCCGGGAAAAACAACTTTGCAAATGGTTTTCTCGGCTAAACTCAACGGTTAACCACTGACTCAACAAGAGTGTTGAGCGTACAGCTGACGTGACATTCGGCTGTGTAACCGCGCGAAAAACGTTCGTACGGACAGACATGACAGACGCCGCCCGCGAAACATTCCGCTGGCCATGATCATGAAAAATGACGGCATGGGTTCTATGAGTATGGCGCTCCGCGCGGGCCTTCGGCCCGCAGAGCTCCGCTAATATATATAACCAACGAAGCGCCGCGCCGAGTTGGTTATATATCGGCTCATATTCGGCGAGGCCGAGATGAATAACTGTTTTAAAATTGGAAAAAAAAAATTATTTCCGCTCCAAAAATATACATGACTGTCACGTCAGTGAACAAGTGTCACATGACCGCTTCGCAAATCGAAAGCGAGTAAATGCTAACAAGTTGCGAGATCGAGAAGAATGTTTCTTTCAAAAGTAGTTTCCATCAAAATAAGATGAGAAGAATGTCAAAGTTTCCTTCAAAAATAAGTCTTAATCGGACTGGCAGAAATGGTTATGGATTTGAACTTAACAATTGTTGAAATTTTACTGCGGACGAGGGGTGTCAGTAAAACGCGGGGTCGGGGTCGGGGTCGGGGTCGGGGTCGGATTAGGTCTAGGATTAGGTATGGGATTAGGCATAGTGTTAGGATTAGGTAAAGGGATTATATTTAATCCCATACCTAATCCTAGATCTAATCGCACCCCGACCCCGCGTTTTACTGACACCCGCGGACGTGGAAAGATTTGCCCGCCACGTGCACGTACCACGTGCACGTGCCACGTGCACGTGCCATTTTTTTTCTGCGACGAGGTAAACAATTTTTTTTCGCGTCATTCGTCATCATTTTTCATTTTTTTTTCCATATTTGGGCAAATTAACCAATAATGACTCAGATCGGTAGCGGCAGGACCAATCAGAAATCTAGAAAATCATTATCGAGAGGTAAAAATTCACTAAAACGGATTAACTGGTTAGCTTTCAGTTGAAGTTGGGTCAGCAGTTTATATAGTTAAATTTAGGACCAAGCAACCTGAGATGCTAGGTGGTACAGTGGTACGGTAGGCTATGTAAGCCTGAAGGCCCGTTCACACAGGCGTTTTTTTGTGCAATTTTTATCGCACTTGTCAATGCAATTTTTGTCGCGCGCTAGTTCCATCTTCAAATCGCATGTGTAAACGGGCGGCGACTTCAGTGCGATTTGGGCGCGATTTGTTGCGCGTTGTCGCAGAGGTTTCGAACAGGTTCGAAACCTGATGCAACTTGGCGGCGATTTTTATGAAATCACAGCAAATCAAAGCAAATGTCGCACGTGAATCGCACAGGAAATCGCCGCTAGTTTACACTTGCGACAAAAGTTGCATTGGAGAGCGCGACAAAAATCGCATCAAAAATCGTATGTGTAAACGGGCCTTAAGCCTAGCTGAGGTCACAGGTTCCATCTTGAGTGGGAATTTTAGATTTTCTTTTTCAGGCTTAAAAATTTATTGAAAATAAAATTCTAAGTGTCGACATTACGTTGTATAATTCTCAATAAGGTGTCCGACCTACTTCACCCTGTTACCTAGCTAATGCCGGTCCGCTAGGACGTAGCATTGTGTGTTCGTATGCAAATGTGCACCGTATGCAAATTGCGGCAGCCAAGAAGTTGAAGCATAGCACGTGCAGTTCGTGCTGAAAACAAAAGAAATTGGAAAAATCAGGCTTGCATCAAGCACCACCCAAACCTGCACTTTAAAGAGTATTATGGTATTTTCCGAAGTGGCCTATTACTTGTTTATAATTTAGAGGGCAAAATTAGAGGGAAACTTTACATACTTTACAGACTTTTCAATAGTCTAAATACTTTCTCGCAAACTGACAATAAATGATAAATTTCTTAAAGATACATTTGGCTGTTATGAGTCTAGAAAACAAACCCTAATTATATTTATCGACTAGCAGTAATCACAGATCATGGAGACGCGTTCGAATGAATTTCCGGCGGAAATGAGCCCCTGAAAAAAACCAATAGGGGCGGCTATTTGGAAGACCGTCTACCAAAAAATCTCAAATTTGTCTCCAACACGAAATTAGGATTGCGTTCTTTGAACGCGGCAAAAGACACTTTACGACAAAACCAAAGCTAATTTTATTTAAGCGTACCTGTGAAGTTTTTGTCGCTTTGATCACAATAACAAATGGCGAGTTCAAACTAACTTGCACCGTTTGACGGTTTAATTGCTTTCTTTCGCTATTTTCAGCCTTGTTCTTTCTCCCGTTAAATTCAGCAAAATCTGTCAAAGTTCTTTTAGGTCCACAGAAATCCGCATATATTCAGTGAAGTGATGAAACTTAACCGGCTTTGTGGCCATGAATTTCTTCAAGGTCTTCAACGTCGCAAACTGGCTTGCAGGCGCCTAGTTAATCCAAGTTTTAACACAAATAATCGCTTCATGTTTGCCGTAAAATGCTGAAACTCATCTAAATAATTCCTTTCTTACGTATCATCCAATTTAATTCCTTTTTTAGAGAGCCCCATACTCATAGAATCTATGCCCGTCATTTTTCATGGTCATGGCTAGTGGAATATTTCGTGGGCGCGCGTCCGTGACATGTGTGTCGGTGCATCGGAGCGTCTGACGTCACGGGCGCGTATGACGTCGAAAAACATGCGCGTATGACATCCAGGATCTTTAATAGCTTGAAACCAAAGCTTTTCGTTTTTCGCGCGGCTACACGGCCGAATGTCACGTCAGCGGAGAAAACCGTTTCAAATTACAGTCGTTATTTCCCTGCATTTTTTTTTTTTTTTTTTTTGCGGTTTGCTACTCAAGACAGGGATACTAATTAAGGGATACTCAGAAGCCGCTATAGTGTAAAAAGAAGAGCTTTCAGGGATAAAATCTTGCGTCGAGGAACTTCATACGTTTTAATCAATGCGGGAGCAATGCGGGGAGATGTTTCTCACTTCGGATTTCAGAACTGAATAAGAGGAGATGTAAAGAATTTTCAGCAGTCGAGGGACTTAAAGGTAATATATATATATATATATATATATATATATAAATAGGTTGAGCCTAACAGCGTCGCTCTCTGAACCAGCTTAACTTAGGTGAAAGGTCGGAAGCACAAAAATTAAGATTGACGACCGGGCTATTTTTCATTTTTTTTTTTTTTTGTATCTCAAAATTGTTTATTTACTATTTAGATATATCACATTATACTTCACATACACCATTTACATTTACACTGACATTTACATTTACATTTACAAACAAGTCGTAAATTAAAAAGTTTCAGATTAAGACTAAGTAAGTAACTACGTAACATTGACAAATAACATGAGCGTTTCCAAGGTTTATATTCGATAATTAATGTTCGTTAGTGCAATATATATTTTAGCAATATAACTCATTTTCTATGAGTTTACCGGCGTGATAAACCTACTTGGGATGTTGGGAGAACACTCGAAAAGCTTGTAAATCACTCGCCTGCGGCTCATGATTTACAAGCTTTTCTCGTGTTCTCCCAACATCCCGCGTGGGTTTATCACGCCGGCAAACTCATAGAAAATGTGTTCTATTGCTTTTATGAAATAACTATAAAAAGCGTTTGGAAAGAGAGAACTTTGTTGTAGTTTTGTGCCGATCAAGTAGCTTATTCTCATAACATTCATCGGATGACGCGGGAAAACCAATCAAAGCGGCTGAAATAATGAACTTTACTCGATGCCACTGACAAAGCGCTGCACCGACAAATTCACGGGTTCAACGAAAGTGATGAAAAGTTTTAACGCTTTGAAATTCATCAGTTGAAATTTATCAGCTGAAAAAAGAAAATGTATTCAATGATTCAAAAGTTCTTTGAATGGGAAATCCAGACTGAATTGTGTCCGGAATCTGCCGCCGCGAACATGAATGTGCGAGGAAAGTTTAGAAACCTACAATTTTTATGGCGTATTTTGGATTCAAAGATTGCCTTCTTGTCAAGAATTTTTCAATTGGAATAAAGGTTAGTTCCAGAAACTCAGCCTCTAAAACTGTTTTCGACTTTATCTACTTATTTTGAAGGTACAGTGAAGCCCGTACTTCCCTACATTTTAAGTGCTGAATGAAAACTAAGCTCATTGTTTTTAAGCCTACAGTTCTGAGAGTTTGATTGGTTTGATGGAAAAGACTGATCATTTCATGCAAATAATTTGTTTAACCATAAACCTATATTTTTTGTTATTTTCAGTTTCTTCTTGCTAATTGATCATCCTTGCTTGGACACATATTAAATCAGAATTTAAACTGGATCCGGTACAAAAGTATTCCATAGAAAGCAAAGTGCTCTAAAAAACAAAACACGATAACGCGTATAAATGGAATCGGCGTAAAATAATTCTCCTAAACAACAAAGCTATACTTTTTATTTCTGCTGTGCAAATCCGTCTTATGTAGAAGTTATCTTAGGATTTGTAGGTAAGCTTACATTTATAATAAAACTTCAGTTGAATTTCAATCGAAAATTTCCTCAGTTTGAGAGCCATTGTTTGCTCTTTGGGATCCATTTTTGATTGAGCTTTTCATTAAACCTTCAGCTCAGTGAACTTATTCATAAAGTATTATCGAGGTTGTTTTGATTGTCCTTTATCGCTGCATGTAAGCCTTTCCAAGGTTTTCCAAGCCAATGTTAACGAAAATATATTCATGTTGTTGATATCAGTTTTAAAAAGCGTCTTTTGGCGATAAGCCATTTTTTTGCTTGCGTGCGTGGGAAATTTTTGTCTTACATGTAGGTTTGAGCAGCAACTTATTGTTTTCAAGAAACATATCTTCTGTTCTCATCTTCTAACAGACCACAATATGCAATAAGACACTAAACCAGCTCGAGTCGTGAAATTCTTTTTCCTCACGCGTGTGGTGATGTGGTAACTTTGTTTACTTTATAGTTTCTCTTGCGCGGTTTTCTATGAGTTTACCGGCACAATAGTTAATAGGTTTTTGACCAATCAGAACGTGCGTAGTATCTCAGTTATTTTATAATTAAATATATTTACCCCATTTCTAAATATGTACAGCTTATTTATTTTTGACTTGGCGATCCTACTTTCAAGTTGATAAATTGAGTCGATTCTTGATAAAAGAAGATTAAAAGACGGTTTTAAAGTGTTGTTTCTGCAGTAATAGATATATTGTTTCACAATAATTACAATGTGATTTAACAGCAAGAGATCATTCTTTCTTTTCCATAGACCAAACATTTCATCGATATCAGAAAGTGATGTAATTTCAATATTCCTATTGTTACACCAATCAATAAGATCTGTCCAAAGTATTGTACTAACGGGGCAGGATATAAATAGATGCTCGAGGGATTCGTCCACCGTACCACAGAAGGAGCAAACTGAAGAGTTTGTTATTCCTATTTTCTTCAAAAGGCTGTTCGTTGCTAACATTCTATTTAGTATTCTATATTGAAATTCTCTCGATTTTGTATCTAAAGCAACCTTGTATGGCAATTTATATATTTCTTTCCATTCGAGTTTCATTGCTGAAAATTTTTGTGTACTTCAGCTGGGCTGTTGGTGGAGTTGTGATCTTAGATCTTAATTCTGCACAGATACCTTTAGAGATAGCTTTACTTATCAAAACCCTATTCCCCATCAAATTTAATTGAATTTGGTCTTGAAGAACAGAACTTTGTTTTTCAATATAGCCATTTATCTTCAATGACCGACGCCATTGTGCAGGAATGGTATCTATTAAATTCATAAGTTCAAAGGCATCCATTGGGGAGAAATCAAGCTCAATTAGATTGCATGAAGTAATAAGTCGGTTTTCTTTTGTTATTAAATCACCAATTCTAATTATCCCCTTGCCAACGAGCTTATTGTTAAAGACGGACTTCCCATTAATACAAATGAACTTATTGTTCCCTACAACTATATTAGATATTTCCTCGTGTGACAGGTTAAATTCATTTGTCTGTCTAGCTGCCGAACACTCTGCAAAATACTCAAAACACTCCTTGTAATACTTAGGAAGACTTATTGGAAGTTTTTTCACATCGTAGTCGCAACAGAGAACAAATTTGTTTCCTACGGGATTAAGGTAGTGCGATAAAAATATTTCCAACTGCTTGAGTCCTCACTCGCGAATTATTTACAACATAATATTCTTTGCGTTTTAATTCTGGACTCTAAGTGAGGAGCTTTGAGTCCACCATTTTAAATATCACTGATAAGCGACGACCGTTTTACCTTATCTTTGCCCTTCCAAATAAAATCAAACATTATACTATTGGCTTCAGTTATCACCTCTTTATCTAGACTAATTAACCTTGCGCGATACATGATGGTTGGAAGAACGAATGTTTTAACAATCTGGATTCTGCCGATAACAGTTAAATTTCTCCACCTCCACAACTTTAGCTTTTCTTTGATTGAATCAATAATTTCTGCGACGTTTAACTTCTGTCGGAGGATATTGTTGCAAAATATGATATAATTAAATATTTTGCTGCTTTTGGTAGCATTTTGTATGTTTTTTACTATGCATTTTTTACTCAAAAATGGCAAACTTCATGCTACTTATGACGTCAAATCTTGTTACCATAGCAACCGGTTGTCGCCAAACTTTACTGAAATGTGTCAAAAGGATAAACTAACAGGATAAACTAAACTAACTAACGCGCGTGCATGAGCACTTGTTATCGGACAGATCCTCTCACGTTTATAAGCATTTGCAGGCTTCAGAGTCGTGCCGTACTTCTTGTACTGTTTCAAGGTCTTAGACTCTGCGCCGACCAAATACCAAGTTAAGCTTAAGGAGTCTATGTACATCAAGTGGGAAAAGCCCGACCTTAATCAACAGGTCAAACATATCAATTTGACGCTTTCCCTATAGTTGCACGCGCACGCGCATTCTTTTAATTCCGTTCACTTCGAAATTTATCTAGCGTATTGTTAAGTAGCGTATTGTTTTCAAACGCAATTCAACGTATGATTTGCAACAGGCACGTTTTAAATCACTGTAAACTTTCATAACCGTCACAATGACGATGACGGATGTACCGTCGAAACATGTTTGTGAAAATGATTAAAAAAGTCGTATTATTTTTGAAAATTACTATAAACTAACAGCTAGTGAAGACAGCATGGGCCAAGGGGTGGGGGGTGGCTTCCACCCCCACTTTTATGTCCGAGGGTGAGCCTCGTTTTGTAACGTAAGACCTGATACACCGATGCACACCATTCATTGATATTCATACTCAATTAAAACTCATTTTCATTCATACGTATGGATTGCGTCTGGGCCACCTAGCTATTAAAAAGGGGTTTGATATTCTACTTACGTCACATACTGAGGTACTACTGACATATATTGGTATGGTGGGCCTTTTTGCCGTCCCGTTGCCCTTTTTAAGGATGTTCGCGCGAAAATCTTGTACAATTCAGATTTTTTTCAAACTTCAGCCACAACGAGATTTTGAATCACCCTTATTAGAACACGTGAACAATGAAATGTCACATCAAATTGTTGCCAGATGCACTATATATATGGTGGCGTTTGCTTTCTAAAATATTAAAAAAAGTTATGAATGTTGAAAATCTGCGCGGGCACAGATAGGGTTAACCTATTATGAAACAAAAGAAACGGAAAACTGATCCTTAAGGCAGAAAAAAAGAAGCGCTAGCAGCAGAAGCAAATAAAATAAAATAAAACTAAGTGGAATATAAAAAGTACCCAATATTTTGCTTTGCAAAACAAAGCGTCTTTAGGCGCTGGCACTAAAAATGATTTAACAAAAATCAATCATAAAAACTCTCATTCTTCGGCCATTTCAACTTTAACAGAAATAAAATACACACTGCGGTTATAAACATGACAAAAGAACGCATGTTGTAAAAAACTTTGATTAATGAATTGACGTTCCGTATGCTTCAACATACATCTTCAGAAGTGACGGTTGGGCCCCACTGAAAACCGCCATGGCGAGTGGGCTCCCTGGATAATTATTATTATTATTATTATTATTATTATTATTATTATTATTATTATTATTATTATTATTATAAATGCTATGGAGAAAGACTGGAACCTAATTTAAAAGAAATGACAATAGTGAATATTTAAAACTGAACATTTTAAAGCACTCACGAAGGGTTGTCACGCATCAGCCATTGCAGATCATATGACTTCAACGGGCCACAACATTAAATGGGATCATTTTGAAATTTTAACAACTGGGCGATCGGATATCCATTGTAGAGTTAAGGAGACATTATTGATAAAGGATTTAAAACCAGCTTTAAATGAAAATGTGGGTAGTGAGAAACTTTTTCTTTACTAGCCTTGTATATATGTTTATATTTTCTAGCAGACTTTAAGATAGATCTGTATATTATCATTTTTTCACCATTGTCATTTCTTTTAAATTAGGTTCCAGTCTTTCTCCATAGCATTTAAATTTTATTGTATTATATCCAACTGTCACTTCTAAAGATGTATGTTGAAGCATACGAAACGTCCAGTCATTAATCAAAGTTTTATACAACATGCGTTGTTTTGTCATGTTTATAACCGCAGTGCGTATTTTATTTCTGTTAAAATTCAATCATTTTTAGTGCTAGCCCCTGAAGAAGCTTTGTTTCAAAGCGAAATATTGGACGCTATTATATTCCACTCAGTTTTATTTTATTTTATTTTATTTGCTTCTGCTTCTTTTTTTCTGCCGTAAAGATCAGTTTGCCGTTTCTTTTGTTTCATTTCAAGTATTAATACTGATCTAGGTACGAAAACCCAGATCCGGCCATTCTCCACGGTTTGTTACAGTGATCGGGCATTCTATGTTTCCTTTAATCGATTATCAGACTAACGTTACATACTACTTATGTGTATTGATTCCACCACGCTTCTGTCCATTATGTTGGTTCTTCCCATTCGACATCACTCGCGATGACGAATGATGACGATGAGCCTCGTGGTGTATTACGTCACAGCCTCGTTTCTAATAAAGTTAGCTGTGGGCTTCTTGTTTGCCCAACACATTGTGTGGGTGGCAATGTTTAAGATATCTTTTTCTGCAGTCTTCCAGCCCAAATCCTCCATTGATTTTGTTAAAATGCTTGTATTGATGCTTAAACTACGGGCAGACCCTCAGAAATAGTCAAGCAGAAACAAAAAAACGCGCGTAAGATGACTGCCACGCGTCGAGTTTTCGCGCGTATTCGCGTGTTTCGATTGAGTGGTTGACCGTTCCGGTCTAGACGATGCTACGAACGAAATGCGGCTCAGAATATCATGAAGCTATAGCATTGTGACCACTTCAGTTTACACAGAACTTGAAAATTGGTAAATAACTTTTCCTGGCATCATCACAGTCCTCGATTCCGGCCTTTTTGAAGTTCCATTCATGGTTTTGCTGGATATTCGAGATAATGACGTTGTCAGCATCTTACGGAAAACGGCACGGAATCGCTTCTTAAAATAGATCAACATCCACGGATTGACAGCGCTATTTGAATGCCCACACCAGTAACAAATTAACATTATGTACGTAGGACGCGATAAGACAAACTCATAATCAATTGCTAACATCACATGAACGATATGCGCTGGAAGCCAGCTAAGTGCAAATGCAATCACGATTGAGATTGACATGCATATTACTTGACGCTGGGTTGCTTTTGCGCGTTGCCGGGCCTTGTCGTGTTTGATAGCCTCACCAGGCAGAGTATGGGACCTCAGTTTGTGACATACGTACCCATATAGAACGCACATTGTTGTCAATGGCAAAATGTAGATGACACCTACTATAAAGAGAAATACGCCCCTCATAGACGCTTGTATTTCGCCGAACTGTGAAAATTCAAAATTAATGTAGGAGTCATTTACTTTAGGTATGACCAACCAAGGCACCATGAGACACATGGAACAAAGCCAGATACAAGGTACGATGGTACGTTTGTTTCTTAGTCGAGGGTACGCCTGCATTGGCCGAGCTATGCTGAAGAAGGAATCAAACGCTATGGCTGTTAATGAGAAGGCGGACGCCGTTAGCGCGACGTAAAAAGAATATACCGTTAACTTGGCAAGCAATTCTCCAAATGCTCCATCAATCCATTTGTCTCCAGTTAAAATGGCGCCCAATGACTGAGGCATTACAACGACAGTCACCATCAAGTCTGCCACCGCCAGATTAACGTACATGAAGCTCGTTAAGCGTCTAGTTTCTGGCTTTTTGTACAAGATATAGATCACCAGAATATTTCCAACAAGAGCCAATGAAATCGTGATAGTGTACAAGAAGGCAGCTGTTATATTGACCCCTGTCTCTAATCCCATGACTGGTATTCCTGTGCTATTATTATCAGTACTTGGTAAGACTGTGATTCCATTATCGGCAGTTGGTAAGGCGGTGTCTAAAAGGAAACAACTGGCAGTGAACAAATAAGAATGAATTTATTCTTAATTTATTTCTTACCATAGCAACTGTTTAAAGCTTCCCTCTATTTCTTTAAGAGGAATCGCATGACTTCAAACTGGGACAATGGGGACACGATAGGACAATTATAAGGAGTACTACACTAACATTTATTGATGACTTAAATTAATGAGTTAAAATTATTAGCTTAAATAGAAACAAAAAAAATCTACAATGTCAATTTAATATTTCGACAATAAATTATTTTTGTTGAAGATATTGTTGCATATAATTAAAACAACCCAGATTCAGTTAGAAATCACTAACAGAAATGGTCTTTCGGACAGGAACCACCGACCATTTAACAAAAAGACTGGTGGTCTCGAACTCTCTATGTAACCTATCTCGCCCCACCTAAAAAAATGGTGTCTTGTTCGTATAGCTCCCATTCTATCAGGAGTAGAAACTGAGAAAAAGATAAAAATATTCCTGTGCCATTTTACTAGCAATGCAAGCTTCCTGCAGACAGATCTCTGATTTTTTGGCCAAAAAAATGTGTCCATTACACTCATTAGGGGTGGGTCCTCGTCGAGTATACTTGTAATGACCACTTTCCTAAGAGCCACCATGTTTAAAGTGGTGATGAAATTTTTCCAGCGGCAAATGACAATTAAAAGCTGGTAATTATTTGCATTAACGATAACAGTTATAAAAAACTTGTTCAATCTCTTAACAGACAACAAATCGAGATTTTATTACCATGTACATGTGTTACACTCTGTTAAAAATGACGAGAATGCCATTATTTTACAAGTGGTGGTGCATGTCTAGGGAAGAACTGAAACAGTAACATATTGTTTGTTTGAGGCTCTTGTTAGATATTTTGACAGTAAACCAGGTGGACTGATCCAGACGAGTTGACACTACTGACACTTGCTTCAGAAACAAGACAAGAGGAGAGTATCGCCATTTTCAATGACGTCCAAAAAAAATGATAAAAGAGAAATTTGACTCAAGAAACCACACAGTCTAGCCTAAAAACAATATTCGGACATAATATGACAGCACTGCATGATGGGAAAAAACTTATAGGAGATAGCCTAAAGGGCACTTTGATTAACAGAGGTATCCTGTTTATCTTTCAATAAACAAGTGCGTCACAGATTTAAAGCTGAATTACAGTCCGAACTGCGCAATCTCGGGATTTGTTTTCATTTTTTGTTTTGAATTTGTTGCTATGTTACACTTCGGTAATAGCATACATGGAGTAAATAGGAGTAAACCGTCAGTCCGCCATTACGGCCGTTGTATTTACGAATGCTCGGTGAGATGAAACGTCGGTTTGGGCAAACTTTGGGGTTCTTTTACTTATTATTATTGTTTGGGAAGGATATCTGACGTTAATAATGAAGGGAAAAGTAAGTTTGTCCCTTAATTTTCATTTTCGCTAGGAAACGTTCCGAGCTGAGATTGCACAGTACGGACTGTAATTCATCTTTAAGATCTCTTACAAAGACACTCGGCATGCACATCGGTGTACTGGCTCATCTTTATTTTAGTTTTGTCTAGGATCGGATTTCTATTTCCTGATCTTGTTTTACCCGAAAAATACGGGTGCTCAGGTTAGCGTGCGGCACGTAATTAATTAACTGCATGGGTAGTTGCCAAATACGTATATACATGGATTTGGCTGATTTATGGTCAAAACTCTACTACTTATAATAACTTGTACCTCAATAACCATTCATAGACCGGCTTTTCAGTAAATTACGATTCACGGAACACAGAAATGACCAATAATGGAGTCTCGAAAAAACCCTTTCCTCCCCTCCACTAATCTAGTACCTGTTAACAAATCTGGACCATTAACAAATCTGGACCATTATTACTAACATTATTACTAACAAATCTAAAGCTAATATAATATCTATTAACAAATCTGGACCATTATTACTCATGCGCAAAGCGCAATGAGTTAAAAAATGCCCTTCGTTTTTCTTTTTTTTTCTTTTTATTTTTTTGTGTCACGATTTAGCATGCTAAATTATGCACGCATATTTTAAATTGTGCACTTCCGGTTCATACCTTTGCCATTTACACTTCCTGTTTAGTGACTTCCGGCTACTCCCACTTCCGGTAAAACAGCGTTACTGAAGTGTCACGACAGCGTTTCCTACAACCCTACTTACATTACTAAAGTTCACGTTAGGTATATATAAGACTCAGAAGAATCACTGGCTTCATTGTGGTACAGCCTTCATTTACAAAATATTCAATAGTAAACAACGTGGTTTGCAGGAACGATGACTGAATGAAAGGAGTAATTCTTTTCCATGTCGGACATTTTCTTATCATGTTTAAAGTATATCATAAAACTCTCTTACGCATGCGCAGAGTATAGGCTGCTTGGAGCCTCTTGTTTTTTATAATTTCCTTTGATACAAATATGTATTTTAGCTTTTCAAAGTGATATACAACAATCTAGTGACATTGCCCCTTTAATGAATGTTCAAATTCGGGCTGAGTTGAAGTGCGACTGAACGTTCTGGTTCTAGACACAAACCGATGAACTTTCGGGAAAAATCCGAATCCGGATTCTTGAATCCAAGAAGGGATTTTACGTTTTTTTTTTTTTAATAAAATTCAAAAACGGATCATCAATCTGTTGAATCCATATACTGGCAAGATTCATCAGATTAAATCTAAATTCGGATTGTTGAGATTCGTGATCTGAGCGTTTTTTATTTATTTATTTATTTATTTATTTTTATTTTTTTTGGGGGGGGGGGGGGAGGGGGCACGCAGGTAAGCGGGGAGGGGGGTAGGGGAATTGATTCGAAAAAAGTACATCTGACGAGCGGTCTTTCGTGCAACTTTTCTCCTTCCGTTACCGCTGTTTTGTTTCTCCACAATTTCAGACCATGAATGTTCAGTTCAGGTAAGATTTTATTAAATATATTTTGTAAATTATACGTTGAAGCAAAGAGAATTACACGAGGGAGTCAAAATAGGGTCAATCTCCAAAACGGAAAAAGTTATTATTATATCGCGAAATGGCGAGCGATTTTGAGTGAATCTGTGCCCAAAATAAACGTAACCACGGTTTAGCACTCTTGTGGACCTAATGGCTACGTTTTATTTTATGGAGACATCACGGCTGAATTTTGACTATATTGCAAAAATAAGTAGACAAAACAAAGATTCTCTAATCCGCTTAGTCTGCAAGTATGTTTTTAGCATTTCAGTTATGAAAAAAATATATATATTCACCAACCTCAGCCTGAAGTTCTCATGAAAAAAAAAACGTTTATAAATAAATAAAATAGTTTTGGGAACGAAAACAAGACGTTCGTCATGAAACAAATATATTTATTCTCGGAACTCGAATGTGATTTTTTAAAGTATGATATATGCGAATCCAAAATGTCTCCGGCCGTTAACAGGGTTGTAAGAAACGCGCAGTGTCTGTTACTAAGTGTACCACAGTATTATAACTTTATGTAAAAATCAACGCCGTCCCGAATTGTATTATCGACGTTTCGGTTATTGTGACTTCTTCAGGATGTTAAAGAGACCCACACAGTTTTGTATCCTGTTACATTTCGTATTGCTTAAACCCTCGACTCTCAAGAGTGCCAAGATCAAAATTCAAGAAAAATCCCAAATTTCATTTGGTAAATTAAATATTGAAAAACAAATGCATGCAGTACCATGCAAAAGTACTGCTGAAGAGGTTTCATTTGAATGGTCACACCATAGGATTTCATTAACAGACTCAAAAGTTAATACAACATGCACTTTCTCCATAAATGATTCTGATCTGGGAGTGAAAGGGTTAAGAAGGTGCAAATATGTCTTTAATTTGGTGGGTGGTATTTCAGGGCCAAGGCAAATTTCCATTTCAAGCACGGAAAAGCTGCGAATATTAATTCAAGCTAATTTCGAAAGATATGACCATAGTTATCCTGTGATTCCGGTCCTTTGTCGTCGCGTTTCGCTGCATGCAAACTGCACTCATGATCGCCTGGGACAAAACAGGACGGAAGGGTAGTTGATAGTCCACGATCGGCTGTAATAACTTTAGATAACTTACCATTCAGGGTCGTTAATGTCATCTGCGAAGGCATCGTTCAACAAAAGTATTAGCACCCACTCACCGTTCCTGACAAAACAAAAAAAAATGTCATCTTAGGTAGGCAAGACATGCAAAATTAAACCTTTTACGTTTTTTTTAACTTGCCTCCCAGCATAAAAACATCTCTAAAATTTCCCGATTTCGATCGCGAAGCTATAACTGCGATTTTACAAGATACGACTCACAAACTTTGCTATTTTACTTATTTTGAGGTGCTTTCTCCAGCAGTGTCCTTAGATTTTTGCTACATCGTCAATATCAAAAGTTGAGAAATACCGTGCAAGGGTCTATGAGACCTTGTATAGCTTAATTAATAGCATATATAGAACATGTAGGCGGAAAATACCATCGTTTGTTGCACAACGTCGATTTGAAGAATGATATCACTGGATGCAACTGACGAGCTTTGAGCAGTCACGTATCATGCATGAATCGAATACTGTATCGCTGAAAACTAAATAAGCTTAAATAAGGGTTAATCTCCTTTTCCGCTCAAGCTCGCAATTTACGTCAGCCACATGTACAGCAATAGATAAGAAGTCGAGGTCATGCTATTTTTGGATAGTTTTGAATTTTCAAATCTGACATTTCAAAGTCCCTTTTGAAAGTGCTTTACAATTGTACACATACGGATCCCAGCTCAGTTTTCAGTGAGTGTTGTGTTTTCTTACCCTTTGACTCCAAAGAGTGCCAAATATCAACTGAAAATTCAAGAAAAATCCCAAATTTTATTTTGTAATATATTGAAAAACAAATGGTACCATGCAAAAGTACTTTCGAAGAGGATTCATTTGATGGTCACACAATGGGATTTTATCGGCAGACTCAAAAGTTTAATAGCCAAGAACAACACTACACGTCTCCATTATTGTCTCTGGGAGTGAAATTAAAGGTTGCAAGCAGCGCTGTGTCTCAAAATTAATTAGTATACATAGATGACTGACCGTAAGCTATTACTTTACAAAACATTAACTCTGATAAAAACCTTTACTTAAATGGAGACATATACATCTTGGGATTCAGATCCGCCGACAAAATGACCGAGAATATATACTGAGGGTAACTTTTAAGAAATATTAAATTAACGCGAGTTTCTGTATTAAGTGAACATTTATTTCCTAGGTCTTTAAAATTGCTATTATTGTTACCCAAAATTGTGGATCATGTTACGTTCAGACATTTTTGACATGCAGTAAACAATAACTTTATCTTTCCTGTATGCTACATTTCAATATTATACAATGCAAAAGCCAAAAGGTATATCATTTACAATATTTCCAGTTCATTCTCGCTTTCAGAAAAGCAGTTCTCGGGATATGCTTCTTGTACACTCTTTTTTATATAAGGTATATTTTTTATGCCCAGACTGGATATTCTTATTTTTTTTTTTATTTTTTTTTTTTTGCCGAATTTAGGCTGAAAATATTCTTGTGTACATTCTTTGATACAGAGTATAGCATTTCAGTTAAATAAAACGGATGTGACCAAGTAGCACTGTATGGTGTCTGTATCGTGTTACACGAGCACGTGCTTTACCTATTTACCTTATAGCCAGCCAGTTTTTATCGTTTTGTTAGCTAGTTTTGTTAGAATTTATCATACTTTTCAATGGTATAATAATGTTCACTTAAAATATTATGCGATTTTGTTGTATTTTATTTTTCATCAAAACGCAAAAATTGTTCTTAACAAAATCTCAGCCTTGGGTAAATTCTTAACATATGAATAAAATTTCGCCAAGTTCAGCCTCAATATTCTTATAAAAAGATTCTTATAAAAAAGAGTGTATTTCGGTCCAAGTGTCTTTCGAACCATCAATGTCATCTTTCTCGAGAGAATTAATACAAGACCTCCTTTCTGTCCTCTCTTTCGAAATTGTGGCCTTTGAATCAATTTTCATTGGACAACCACTGCTATTGGTATTATAAGGTCTCCTTGAACTAATGGAGATTATTATCATCATTGTTTTTTTCTATGAAAAATGCTCGGTGGACAGACAAGCAATTGGGTTATTCCCCGGGGGAACTCCCGCCCTACCTTTTAGGGGTTAAAATTCGTGGTTTGGAATAGAAATTCTAAAACTCATTAATAATTCACGACGGGAACACAACGAACATTTTTAAGGAGGTTTGGATACCCGGTCTTAGGTGATTCCACGGTTTTGCATTGCGCATCACTTACTGCGCATAATTTCTTGCGTCATTAGCGCGTGCTAATGACGCAAGAAAATTTAAAAAAAAATGAGAGAAATAGAGCCAAACTGCAGTTTCTCTGTTTTGTATTTTAGTAATCAGGAAAACGGATTTTGTTTGATATTTACCTAGCGCTAAGACGTCTCTGTCTTAAACCAATGCAAAATGTTTACCTATGTGCAACGCAATGTATGCGATGCCTTCTTAAGCATGTTCTCATGAGTTTTTGAGTTTTGAGGAGTTTTTAAATAGTGGCAATGCACTTCTGTAACAATACTGCTAAAATGCCAAAATGGGGCATATTCGGTGCTTGGCAGCTCCTTAACCAACACGGGCACCGCCGCCCTTTTTAATTTTAAAATTGAAGTTCTCATATAATGAATATCTCGTAGGCAAGGTTTGAACAAGAATCTATTGTAAGTTCTATTTCAGTGGAATTACCCTAATTAGCATAGATTTTGGCGATTTTATTTCTTTGTTTTCTCTGCATTCAATCAGTTTGAGAAGCTATATCAAACACTCGAAAGAGTGTTTTATCAAGTATCCAAACGCCTCGAAGTGGGTTAAAAAAACTCGGCTGCGGCTCGTTTTTTCAACCCACTCCTCGGTGTTTGGATATCCTAAAGAAACACTCTTGCTTGTGTTTGATATATTACTCTCCCCGTTCCCCCTTGTTTTTCGACCCACTTCTTGGTGCTTGGATATCCTGATGAAACACTCTTCCTCGTGTTTGATATATTACTCCCCCCCCCCCCCCTTGTTTTTCGACCCACTTCTTGGTGTTTGGATATCCTGATGAAACACTCTTCCTCGTGTTTGATATATTACTCCCCCCCCCCCCTTGTTTTTCAATCCACTTCTCTGTGTTTGGATGTCCTGATGAAACACTTCCTCGTGTTTGATATAGTACCCCCCCCCCCCTGTTTTTTAACCCACTTCTCGGTGTTTGGATATCCTGATGAAACACTCTTCCTCGTGTTTGATATATTACTCCCATCCCCTCCCCCCTTGTTTTTCAACCCACTTCTTGGTGTTTAGATATCCTGATGAAACACTCTTCCTCGTGTTTGATATATTACTCCCCATCCCTCCCCCTTTGTTTTTTAACCCGCTCCTTGGTGTTTGGATATGCTGATGAAACACTCTTCCTCGTGTTTGAAACTTCGTGAAGTAGTTTCAACCATGCTCAGAGTAAACATGTTTCGATCATGATTCGCGCAATGTGCCGCCTGACGTGAACAAATTTCCAAGTGAAAGATCAGACAGCATAAATATGTTATGTTTAGGTTTTTTTTACAGCTATTTCAATTAAGGTTGTCGGATGAAAAGGGCGAAAAGCCAAGAACGCAAGGTAGTATGGGATTTTTACGCAATGGCTATTAACTCTAACCCATACTACCTTGCGGTCTTGGCTTTAAGCTTTTATCCGACAACGTTAATTGAAATAGCTGTATACTCAGTGTTGAAATACAATTTGCCCCTGTTGTCACCACAAGCTGTGCTTAACTTCTTCTGTTAATCGCTTTAATTCCCTTAATTCACTTTGAAATGTTACCTCCTCTTTCGCATTAATTTCCTTTAATCGGAAGTTATCTTCCTACGAGTACCAGTTCGCGTTAATTTCAAATACATTAATTGTCTTCTTTCTGCCGACGATTTACCTTAAATTTCTAATTCAGCTGAAGGACGACAACACAGTCTTAAAATCGAATTATTGTCAGGATTGGTGACTCCGCATCAATACAACCAAAACGAAAGTGATCATATTTGAGAAGAAACGTAGAAAATGAATAATATACAAACAAAATTTTCTGGTCAATAATGAACATATTCAAATTACACATATTTAGGTATGAACTTCTCAGTCAGCGGAAATTCCATTAACCATAAAGAAAAAACAAGATCTATTTTCAGTAGCACCACGTTAACTATCTTGATTTATTTCAGTTACCAATCAACATTAACAATAAGCTTGTTAAAATTCTTTTTTATCTCCCCCAATATTAATTTATTGTACGGAAATCTGGTGTTTATTGGATAACTGACCTATATACAGCAGCTGCGAAAAAGACACGATTGAAAAAAAAAGTACACGCATTTATTTTCGCAAGATGCTTATAAAACTTTAGGTGTGAACGTAACAAACGTTCACCAATGCCAACAACAACAACAACACCAACAACAACTTCAAGTTCGTTTCTAGATGCTACGGTAGCATCTAAAAGTAAACTTGGGATATATTTAACAAATTTACACCAGTTTTCCGTGGTGTGGACTCTTATTTACCACGATTTACGTCATCACATGGTCAAAATGTTGTGGACTCACGAGGCGCAGCCGAGTGAGTCAGCAACAAATTTTGACCATGTGATGACGTAAATCGTGGTAAATAAGAGTCCACACCACGGAAAACCGGTGTAAATTTGTTTTTTACAACAATATTTAGAAAAAAATACAAGGAAAAATCGAAGTCTTGGTTTCAAAACGTGACAGCAAAGAAAGAGCAAGCGTTGTCTATAACTTTCTTGCAATCTGATTGGTTATTTTCAAGCGCACGTGATGTTAGCGTCAGCACCGTTGTCTGGACTCTTATTTACCACTCACGTCGACCAATCAGATTGCGAGTTTAGCGGCAATTGTGGTAAAAATTGTTTTTGAAACTATACATAAAAATATATCAGTGAGTATTCTGATTACCTTGAAAATCAACCTAGTCCGCCTTATACAAAACAGCGATTTACAAGATCGCATTTAACAAGTCTGCGTTTTACTAGTCCACGTTTTACAAGTCCACATTTCACACTGAAGTCTACGTTTTACAAGTCCTCGTTTTACAAGTCCTCCTTTCTGACTAGCCGCGTTTTTACAAGTCCGCGATTTGCAAGTCTGCGTTTTATAAGTCCGCGTTTTACAAATCTGCGTTTTTAAAGTCCACCTTTTTACAAGTCTTCGTTTCTGACTAGCCCCGTTTTATAAGAGATCGTTTTACTGAAAGTCTGCGTTTTTACTAGTCCGCGTTTTACCGAGTCCACATTTCACAAGTCTACGTTTTACAAGTCCTCGTTTTACAAGTCCTCCTTTCTGACTAGCCGCGTTTTTACAAGTCCGCGCTTTGCAAGGGCAGCATCTCACAAATCCACGTTTTTCTAATCCACGTTTCTATAGAAGTCCACGTATTACAAGTCCTCCTTTCTTACTAGCCTCGTTTTTACAAGTCCGCGTTTTGCAAGTCTGCGTTTTACAAATCTGCGTTTTACTAGTCCACCTTTTTACAAGTCTAAATCCAATCATCCGTTTACAGTATGCCTTATTTTACATTATTTCTCAATTCTTTTTAGCTTATCACTGTCAACTATTTTAGCAGTTCTTTGACCTTATCGAAATCAGATCATCGTGTTATAACATCTGTTGCCATTTTTGAGACAACTGCCGCAGGCTTAAAAACCAAGTTGTTTATATTAGAACAAATATAATAATTTAAACAAGCTTGGTTCATTATTTCCTATTTTTCATTTTCGGTCGAAAGTCTATCATTGACTTCAGTTCACTTCAATAAGAGCCCATCGAAGTTTTGTTTGGTTCACGCTGTTGAGGATTATATCCTGCATTGCATTATACCCGGCGGTACCAATCAATGAAAATCAATCATTGATTGCCAATCAATACAATCAATAATAATCAATAATAATCCATTTGATTGATATTGATTGGTTCAACCAATCAATAAAAATCGATACTCACCCAGACTCCTTAATTGCTATTGATTATTATTGATTTTTATAGATAATCAATAACTGATCGTGCAATGTAAAAACCGGCGTTTCAAGGCATTTGAGATCAGATTTGGCGACTGTTACCTTGATTCCCCGGCGGCCTCAACGGAAGATGTCAAAGCAATAAGAGGTCGCAATAGCCATATTCTGTGTCGTAAAAGGATACCACCAGTGTCCTTTTCACGTGAACGAAGGAGAAGTGTTTTCCGTTAGTAAGAAGAGGGGAGAACGCGGAAGCGCGTTCAAAGTTCTGAATGATCGGGGGAAGCTTGGCCACCTCTCTCTTATTTTATCTTCTCTTTCAGTTGCACGGGTAAATGTTGGTCAATTATTGCTTTTCATAGATTGGTACCGCCGGGCATTATATTGTTTTCAAAATGAAGCGTGGCGAACGACCAAAGTACGAAACAAGCAAGGACAGATTGAATATCTTTAAAATATCTGTCTCATCCGCTTAAAGAGTGCCGTTGTTGATTGTTTCATGGCGTGTTTCCTTCAAATCAACGCTACAACATTGTCAATGCGATAATATGCGATAACAGTCTTTGTGGGCACGTGCACTTCACTAATATGGACAACGACTGACGCACTTCTGACCCCACTCGGATAGGCGGTATCAAATGAAAAAGGTCACGAAATGACGTCTAGTGAAAAACTAAACTGTACAGGAAATGAAATCATAATAGATATGAACTGTGTTGCGCCAATCGTATCAAATGAATATGTTTGAAAAAAGTTATAAAAGCGCTTTTGAAACTAAATGTTCAGACGTTTCGAGACTTCTGTCCCTTCCTCAGTGAATAGCCGTTAACTGAAAACGCGCGTCAGCTATTTAAATGTTCCAAATGTCGCCACGTCCAGCATTGTAGCGCGCGCGGATGAAGTTTAAATAAAACTAAAGTCAATATTCATGCCGTGTGGTTGGAGGGTTTGGCATTTGAAAATCAGACGACACTCCGCACTGCGTCTCTCCGTAGTACTTTTAAAACCTGTTGTGATCACGGACACCATCATGTCATCGGTTGTGTGTCCGGGAGATGAGAAGTGTTTAACGACGGGCAGATCTGCCGTCGCAGTGCGGAGTGTAGCTTCAAATTATCAACAGCCATTTTTTCTAGAACGGGGTATTAAAAATTGACCTATTTCTAGAACGGGGTATCATTTTGAGTGCAAACTCTTTCTAAAACAGGGTCTAAATTTGGAGACCCGGGCGGCACATACCCACCCAAAATATACCCGAGTACCCCCCTCCCCCCGGGCACCTCAAAAACCGTACCCTATCCCGCGACACATACCTCCATTGTATATAGATAACTTACATATGGGAGTATCCCCCCGCAACCAAGCATAGCGTTTCTTTTGATTAACCGCTTCATTACAGAATTTATCCTCTTGAGATGTTGAACAGTTGTATGCTCTCCCTGCCGGAGTGACGCCGGTTCAAGTTATTGTACTTCAATGTGTTTCTACCATTCCAAGTCTAAAGTGTGATCCTTCAAATGAATTAGCTATATATTTCGCAATATTTTACTGAGTTTTGTTTGTTTAGCTGTACACGGTGATCATTAGCCCGGGTCATTAGCTTGAGTTTGTGAACGAAATCTTAAAGTGTGACCATTTAAATGAAAGCTCTTGAGTCGAATTTTCTTGCAGTTCTGTTTGTTTTGCTGTTCAAAGTATTCTTACTTTTGAGTCTGTCGATGGAAAATTCAGTCAGACCGATTAGACGACTGTCATTCTAGATAACATTTGAATCTTATCCGCGTAGTTGTGAATTAATCAAACTTCTCAAGCCGGGATCAGATGATACGAGACACTTCCATTTAATGAAATTTACTGTGATTATGGACTGATTCGATATCTTGTTAAAGCTCGCTGCATTTTAAGTGGTATTTAAAACCTGCAAGGACAATCAATTTACATTAGATGGATTATGGTCTGGCATCGTTCGGATAGTTGTCTCATGGCTCAGTAATAAATGCGTCTTTAGCAACGTATATTGTACTCACTTTACGAATGTATTCCCTGGCCTCAACTGTAGTTCTTTTCGCTTCGCTCTAGTGTGACGCGAACAAAATGATGGTTCTTCAATGTCTCAGAAAGATTCTGGTCTTCCGTTTTAAGGAAAGTCAGTGTCAATCTTGTACTGCAACTGCAATGGAATCAGTTCTTATCAGCAAGGGATCCGATTAAACAACATGGGGGGTGGCCTTACCGGTCAGTCCACACTTTTTCAGCTTGGGGGGCGATTAACCCTAACCATACTCCTAAGAGTGCTAAATATCAGAATTCAAGAAAAATTCCAAAGTTCATTTTGTTAAATATTAAAAAAAACAATTAGTACCATGCAAAAGAACTCCTTAGGGAAGAGGTCTCATTTGAATAGTCACATTCGTCGACAGACTTAAAAGTTATAACCACAATATACACCTAATTCAATAAAGGTTGCTTTGGCAGTTGGTCATTGGTAATTGGAAATTGGCATTTGGCATTTGGCATACGGAACACAATGCAATGCTTCGCTTGAGTGACCGCCAAACAATAGCTTCCCAATGCCCAATTACCAATGACCAAAGCAACCTTTATTGAATTAGGTGTATGTCTCAAAATGGCTTGGGGCCAAATCACACAATATTAACGTCTTTTGAAGACTGAGAACGGTCACGTTGCACCTTTCCGTATTTCAATAGTCAAACCTTAACTTATAAGTTAAGTGGGAATTAAGGTATTAATCATTTTATCCCGTGTTTATTTATATTTAAGCTTACGAAAGCGCCGGGACGCCGCGTCTAAACGGTTTCAACTTTCGAGCCAACATGCATCCAACATTTTTACGGACAAAGTCGACAAAGCATTTAGCATATGTTACTATTGTTCGACCGAATCTTGAGTATGCAACGGCAGTATGTAAGGGTTATTGACCAGGAGCGAGGGGATATGTGATATATTCCCCTCGTGGCGTACCCGAGGGCGTAGCCCGAGGGAACGCCACGAGGGGAATATATCACATATCCCCGAGGGACTGGTCAATAACATGCTTATTTTCCACCTTGTGAGGTTTTCTAAAACAAAGAAACTACTAATTTTTCGGAGAGTAACATTCCGTTCAATTCAAAAGCAAAAAAGCATGATTCCGCAAGGCCGCATGGGGATCACGGCACATTACGAAGCGAGACGGTAAACATGTTTTGCTTTTGCCAAATTTCCATTGAGCACGTTGCTTCGTTATGAGTAGAAGGAGAGAGAGAAGAAAATGTATGAACAGTACTCGTGGCCTCGCCATGGCCCAACTGCGCGCCTTCATCTTTCGAAGATCAATGGAGTGGTTGCGGTGTGTTTTCCAAGGGAAAGCGGCAGAAACATATTCAGGTTCAAACGTAAAACGAGGCGTCATACATTATTGAAGACCCGAAACCTGAATCGAGGTACGATACCATTGAATAATGTTATTAACATTTCGCTTTTTGGTCGCGACCGGCAAGTTAATTACGTAGGAATATGATTGATGAAGTTGTCTTTTTTGTAAACAAAAAAATATTGACCGATGCTAGAGTGTTTTCCTTGTTACGCCCTATTTTGTCTTCCCGTTTGTGTTATTCTATTATGAGGGTAATAAGTCGAGCGGACTAAGGCGAGGGGAATATGTCGAGGGGAATATGTTGAGGGGAATATATAATCCTTTGTTTTGCTATTGTTATCAGCTATTGTTTTCAGCCCCGCCTCTCCCCTGTTACAATCAAAGCCGCACCCAGCTTTTCAGACACTGTAATGAACGGGGTTATGTGATATATTCCCCTGAAAAGAACAAAGAAAACCGAGCTAGGTGGAAAATAAGGGACCCTTATAGAAAAGATCAGATCAATGTCATTGAGGCAGTACAAAGGCGTGCAGCACGATTTATAATAGGAGACTATATAGTAGATATTCTAGTGTAACAGATATGTTATATTCATTAGATTTATCTCCTTTGGAGAATAGAAGGAAAGCACATAGATTGAATATGTTTTATCAAGCTATGAATAACACTATTGCTTTACCTATACCAAATTATTTTCTACACAAACAGTGTGTCACTAGGTCTTATTCTTGCCAGGCCTTTATCCAACCTCAGTGTAATCATGATTATTATTTTTATAGCTTCTTTCCAAGAACAATAAGAGACTGGAATTCACTGCCAAATCATGTTAAGTCCAACTTATTTCGCATTTAAACAAAATTGTACCGCTGTTCTATAGATAATCACATTTTATTTTAATATAGATATATTTATTTTTTATTTATTTTTATTATATAATTGCAATATAGAATTATATTTTATTGTATTACTATATTTTTATTTACATACTGACTTGATGCGAGAGCGTTGTTAGTTAATAAAGTAGATGTAGATGAAAGTGTTGGGACCGTTTGAACAGGCCGTCTAACATTGAAGCGATATGTTAAAAACTGTTAAAAGGTTGTTTCAACAACTTTGAAACTTTCATCCAAAATCACTCCAACATTACCTTTGTTGTCGAAAATGTTGGATCGTGTCGAAGCCGTTTGAACACTACTTCATTTGCGCAAGTCAGGCGTTGCCAGTTCCTCGCAATGAACGCCTTCCGCACAACGTTTTTGTTTCCAACATTGTTTGTGAGGTATTGTATTTTTGGTCTTGTTTTGCATTTGTATTGTTGTTCCTTTTGTTTTACGTAATATGTGCTCGGTACATGCAGAATCTAACACATTTACCCAATATCCGTCCAACTTAATATTTTATTTTCACGGATGTCGGGCAAATGCTGGACGGCTTAAAGACACTCCTGACGAATATTCAACCATTGGTTTAACCCTATTCGGCCTGTTTTTTTTTTTTATTTCCTGAGCCGGGGGGGGGGGGGGGGCACAATGTGCCCCCTCTTCGTAACTTCAAGAACATTAAGGCAACGACAATGAAACCTAGAAGGTACATAGTACGTCCGAAACTGTTTCCTTTGCGGTCCGCACAATGGGACGATGACGTCATATGACGTAGTTATTAGGTAATTAGTTATACGGCCGCCATCTTGGATCCGCCATATTGGATTTCTGAAATTTTTTAAAACCTCTTAAAAACCGTCCAAATTGACTCAAAATTAATCAAAACCAATAAATAAACGCTAAATGACGTAAAATATAAAAGTTATACCAATAAACATTGTTTTTCTTCATTCAAAGGTACAAATATGCAAATTTCAAAAAAACATGGCTGTCAAAATCTTGTTGCCATGGAAACATCAAGTCACGTGATCAAAAAAATTGTCATACAAAATTGTTGCCAAAATTGTCGTTCAAAGTTAGCGCGGGCACTTTGTGCCCACCCAACCCCCCCCCCCCCCTACCACCACCACCACCCCCCCCCCCCAGGCCGAATAGGGTTAAAGTTCCCGAATTGATCAAATCAGAATATGAATGCAAAAGTACTAGTTTTATCAGTGTGATATTCTTAACAGCATTAAACAGGAAGTTGCTGTATAAAAGGGGTGTGGCCTGGCCATTCTCATATTCAGTTGTCAATTAACCACTGCAGTTAACAAGTAAACTTAAAGGCATGACATCCTACTTTGTGAAAATATGTTTCACCGGCGAGGATTCGAACCCCCGGTCTTCTGCTGACAAGGTAAACGTGATATAACCACTCACATGGCACAGATCCTATGTGAAAATATGACTTATTTTGTACTTAGAAAATGGTCACACCCGCTCAGCCAATCAGTGCCCAGTATTTGTTTGCTCTATATCCCATAAACTGTCTTAAATAATGTAAAGAGGGGGGTGGGGGGGGGGGGGGCTTTGAAGCTCAGGGAAATTGTGGGGTAAAATAACTACTCATTAGTATGCTCTATATAGAACATACTAATGAATTCTTTCGTTTTCCTTTGTCTAAAAGCCTAATTAGTATGCTCTATATAGAGCATACTAATGAGGAAATAGAGCATACTAATGAGTATATAGAGCATACTAATGAATTACGGCTGCTAATTTAAACAAAAACAACTTGCAGTTATAACAATGACAATTTTATTTGAAGTTTTCGCTTTACATGACTTAAGCAAGAGATTAATCACCAAAATAACAAAACCAAATTCGACTTAACAATTTTTAGGAAAAATTAAACGAAAGACTGGGTCTTTCTGCGTGTACCGGTACTCATTGTCTTCTATTGGCCGTGTTTTCACGAGCGATTTTTCAAGTCGCTGAGCGAGTGACAGTCGGAAATCTCGTGAAAACAGTTGCTTGTCCAACTCGCTTAAAGTTAAGCGAGTCGGCGAACTACAATAGAATTTTCATTAAATTTAAGACACCAAACCAGGTCGCTTAAGCTTGTCGGCAATTAAACAACAAAGAAGGGCATTGTATTGTCGTTCTTTTGTGTTCTAATTTTCTATTGTTTTAGCAAAAGAAAATATATCGCGCATGGTATAAGAAAAATGAATAAAGTTCTGTCCGTGAAAACGCATAAATTTTTTAAGCTGCTTAACGCGGTCACTAAACAAATCACCTACAGGAATGTTAAGCGAGAAAAACCGCCTCGTGAAAACACGGCCATTGTTTGTGAGGTATTGTATTTTTGGTTTTGTTTTGCATTCAGTTTGTATTATTGTCGTTCTTTGTTCCTTTTGTTTTACGTCATCTGTCCTCCGGTACACACAGAAACAACCGAAAGACTGGTCTCACCGTGCTTTGGAATTCTGTCTCTTTCTTTTTGCTCAATTTCGTTCACTGTCGTAGGCTTTTGGAAACGTGCACTTTTGTCGAATTCATATCATCCCCAAGCACTCGGATATGTCTTCGCTCTCAAAAGCAAGTAGCTATTGAGTGGCAAGGACGGCCTCAAGTTCCTCGAACTCTGTATACTGGCTCATAGCCGGAGCAAATGAGCCTTCAAAACAACAAAGAATAAACAAAGCTCCAAAGAAAGAAAAGCATTGTTATTCGTAAAATTCTACCAGCAGATCGGCGACATCCAAAACAAAATAACAACGTGATTCCCAAGTGTGAATGACACAATTAAAATACGCTCATAAATACAATCTGCATAACATATGTTTTCTTCGCGGATATGACCATTTTCTAAGGCCCCGTCCACACGTATCCGGATATTTTTGAATCCGCAACTTTTTTGTCACGGATTAGAAAATATTCGCGTCCACACGTAGCGTATTCGAATCGTATTTGCCCGAATTCGCCGGATACGTGTGGACGGAAGGCCAATCCGCAACAAAAAAGTTGCGGATTCAAAAATATCCGGATACGTGTGGACGGGGCCTAAGACGGTTATAGACAATGAACGCTCGTGTCCTATGGGATATAGTGCCTCTCGCATTAGATAGAAGTGCCACTCGAGCTACGCCCTCGTGGACTTCTATCTATGCTCGACGCACTATATCCCATAAAACACTCGTGTTCATTGTCTAGCCCTTACTTAGTATGTATATTCCTTGTAGTCACTTTGATATGTTAGGTTAGGGCCTGGTCGCACTACAGTCAAAAACAAAAATTTGCCCGTGCAAAATGACATAAAAACAAAAACATTCCACAAAAAGCGTGTCTCACCAGAGCGATTTCTTTTGCAGTTTCCTCGATTTTTGCACGGGCGGATTTTTGTTTTTGACTGTAGTGCGACCAGACAAACAACATGTCATTACGAAAACCCGCATTAGCTTAAGTTGTATCTGAAGTTTTATGAACTTTTGGTTTATATTTAATTTTGCTTACGCGATATCTTGATTTGATGAGATGTTTGAAGGAAATTTTAATTTATTAGCCGCTCTAGTCAACCGCTTGATGACTGAAAGACGCCAAAATTTGCATTTCACACCCAACAGATGTGAAACGAAGGAGGTGCCATCTCTTTTAAAATGAAATTTTGTGTTAAAACTAATTATTTTTTCAATAAACTTAAAATATGGAGATAATTTAAAATTTCAATTAACAAAGCCTTATAAAAAAAATATTATTCCACCGGTGTTTGGGTGATAATAAAACAGACATCTTATTTAATAAAGTGTTTTCAGTTCTTTTATCTTTTTTTTTGCGTGGTAGTTTGTATTTCAGCGTCACCACAACAAGCCAAATTAAAAGTTGTATTATTTTCAACGGAAACTTTAAAATATAATGGAATCCTGATAAATCGAACCCTCACTAACTCGAACAAAACATTTTTTCCCTTGGGTAAAAGATTTCTTGCAAATTTACCCTCGATAATTCGAACCTTCGATATCTCGAAACAAATTTTCCTTTAGCCAGAAGGTTCGAGTTATTGGGATTCCACTGTGATATAAAAAGAAATGCACTCTTTAACTGCGGATGTTTAGGATCGATGGAAATGGATTTATTTACATCTCGAAAAAAATTTATAGTGAACTCACGATATATTTCAAATAACAAAATACACATCTTATTAAAAGTACTTTCATTTCGTTCATGTTTTCATGAGCGTTACATTGTAGTTAAAACATTAAACATTCATGTATGTTAGCGTCACCACGATAAGCCAAAAACTCATATTTGTCATTCATGACCATTCATGTTCTTTCCTGGTGCCGTCTAAGAAAAATCGTTTTCAAATTGGTCATGCGTTTTTCTCCGTGTGAGGAATCACTTGATATTTTTTCTTTCGTTGCTCTCAAAGCATTTTGTGCATAAGCAAAGGAATTGAGTTAGTCGCATATTTAATAGTTTTGGCCAAAAACAACTTGAGACAGCTGCCCATGTTAAAAGTCACAAGAATGATCAGTTTTTTTTTATTGGTTTCAGTTTAATTTATATGGGTGTTGGGTAAATGCTCGGAAACCGTTTAAACGGGCTTAAAGGCGCTCTTTTCATAATTTACGATCGATGCTAAATTTCGACCTGGCGGAAATTGGTTTCCGTTTTACTTTTTGCGGATGTTGAACAAATGCTGGAACCGCTTAAACGGCCTTAAAGGCGCTCCCTCCATTAATTAACGATCGATACTAAATTTTCTCCTGAAATTGGTTTCAGTTTAATTGATATACCGTGTGGTATGAAATTTTCGCGAGATCTAATCTACTGCCATATTGAAAGCATGTTTTGACAGATTTACACGGTGTGTCCGAACAAACAATTCTAAGAGGCTATTCTGTTTATTCTTATTCTAAAATATGGTCAATCGAACGAGCCCTGAGTTATTATTTTTCTCACGTAACATTTTGGCTAAATCGGAGTTTATCAGCGCCTCGAGGTCGCATATTAAAGGACTCAAAATTTTAACATTTTAGCTAGTATTTCATGTATTCTTTTTAACATTTGAGCCTTTAGCTAGTCTTTTTCTCTTTATCTTCGTTTTAATTATCTTATTTTGCGGCTCGAATTAACTGAAATTTCCGCTGGGAACTAATTTTTGCGGTTTCCTTTTCAAGCAGTGGAAAAAATGTGACATCCTAGAGGCCTTAAAAAATGGTGTCCCTTCGGATGACCCATTCGAGCAAGTTTAACGTGACCTTTTGACTGCTTTGAGTTCGTTTCTTGTGCCTCAGAGACTGGAAAAGTATTGACTTAACCTTTTATCGTTTCGTTTTGTTTGTAGCAAGCTCCGAATGCTTTTTCTCAGTGTAAATATCAAAATAAACGTTCTTTTTTTTAATCCAGTGTATGATATATAGTAGCACAAGTGGATTAAAAGCCGTTTTTGATTATATTAACGGGAGTAAATTTTTGCGGTTTTTAATTTTGCTGGTGTTTTTTTTCTGCTGGAACTTATTTTTGCGGATCAAGTACCATCCGCAAAAATTAAACCCCGCAAAATAAAACGCTTTTGAATATATTAATATTTATATATATATATATATATATATATATATTTTTTTTTTTTTAAAAAAACTGACTCGTAAAAATGTCCATCTGTACTGCCCAACCTTTCGCTGAAAAAAATGTTTATATCCTTAGCTTTTGAAAATGTTTTAATTTCCTATAGCGCGCGGTCGGAAAAGTGTAATTAACATGTCATATTTGCACTCGTTTGGGTGAGTATTCGCAATCTAACATGCAAAGTCGAATAATAATAATAACAAGCAATATATCACTTTTTTTATTCCTTTTCCTTGAATTAAAATTTGGGCTGCACGTATGCGAGTTTGGAGGGAATTGTGAAAAAAAGAATATTTATTCGATTAAGCGCCCAACCTGGAACAAGCGCCCACGTGGAATAAGCGTCCACTCCACCCCTCTAGGAGGCAGCACCAGGGAGTTCGCTAATTGACCTTAGTGACAATGAGATTGGAATTGACAAAGTACTACTCAGAGACTTCCCCGAAGACCTAGTTTTCCGAAGTATTTTAAAGAAACTTTCAATGAACAGTTAAAACTCTGCTTTGGTTTTGTTATTATTTATTGTTTTGTTGCAAAATAAACTTACTACTTGCTGAAAATGGTGAAAATTTAATAAGCGCCCAACTTCGATTAAGCGCCGACCTCGAATAAGCGCCCACTCTCAAGGTCCAAAAATTTAATAAGCGCCCAGGGCGCTTAATCTAATAAATACGGTACTCATCTTGTTTTGACAAATTGTTTTCTTAAAACAATTCGTCAAAACAATGTAGCTATGGTTACATATGGAACTTGTGACATCTTCTATTGGATAAAACAACACAGAATCGAGAAATAAAAATTCAAGCTACGCCTTTTAATGACTTAGTAGGATACAAAACTATTTCCTTTCTGTATGTTTGAACGGTTTTTTTTTGCCGCCACGGAATCTACTTTAATAAAGTGATACAAAGGTAGCTTTAAATTTAAAAGATAAATAAAAAGGACTTTTGTTTTGTCTGCTGTTTGTTGAGAACTATCAAAGACATATTCCTGTTGTGTTGTTAAAAAAAAGACACTCTTAGATAAGATGTCTTTTAAGGATCTAATTTGTACACGTTTCATTAACGTTAACATGCATCAACAGCCCTGGGGAAGGTTTGTGGTCTGTTTATTTAGCGCTTTGGGTAGCTGACGTAAACAGCTTATTCTACACGGCCCTTCTTTTAACAGGTTCTTCATATCCGCAATAGCAATCGTCGTGTCAAGTTTCATGTCAATACATTACATTGCTTTGGAGATTTATTAGCATTTAAAATCTGCTGGCGGTGCAGCTGAACGTCGTGTACGTCAGAGGGTTAAATCTAAGCAGCTCATCCTACACGGCAATTCGATTCCTTTAACAGGTTCTTTATATCAGCAATAGCAATCGTTGTGCCAAGTTTCATGTCAATACATTACATTGCTTTGGAGATGCAGCATTTAAAATCTATTTGGGTGCAGCTGAGCGTCGTGTACGTCCGAGGATTAAATCTAAACAGCTTATTCAACACGATCCTTCTTTTAACAGGTTCTTCATATCAGTAATAGTAATCGTCGTGTAAAATTTCATATCAATACATTACATTGTTTTGCAGATATAGCATGTTAAAATTCTTGGCGATGCAGCTGAGCATCTTCCACCATGCGCGAAACACAAACAAGTTTCTTTTCACTCAATATGTAGACTTTTCTAAAGCAAGGATGCAAATCGTAGGTCTTAAGAACCGTTGAACAGAACAGAAACAATTATAAAGAAAATGTAGCTGTATTTTAGAATTTCTTAAAAATGCAAATTCGGCCGCAATGTTAATTGGTGTACCAAAGGTGGCCAAGGGGCTACGTCACTGAAATGGCGGACGCATACAAAGTTTTCTAATTTTTCCAAATGTTCTTTTCTCCATAACTTGGTTATTAAAATTTTGCCAAGTCGTTTCATGAATTGAAGCCAACTAGCCCAACGCGTACGGCGGGCCTTCGGCACGGCGGGCACACAACGCGCCTGCAAACATTCCGCTAGCCATGACCATGAAAAATGACGAGCATAGGTTCTATGAGTATGGTGCTCCGCCGGGCCTTCGGCCCGCGGGCTCCGCTATTAAAATGTTGCCAAGTCGTTTCATTTGGCATTGTTTGCAACATCTTATCTCTGGAGTTGCTATCAAGGCCGGTGAAACAAACTGCTTCAGTATGCAGACGAACTGACGATATAATATCATGTTTCCTCAGGCAAGAAAGTTGGCTTCAATTCATACATAGATTGTTTCCCAACCTCATTTATTTATTTGATATCATTGATATCAATTGATATCAATGATTGATATCCTCATTGATATCATTGATTTCCTCATTGATATCAATGCCATGTTTTAACATTATTTTACGTTTTCACTTGTTTCAAACAACATGTTTAACGTCCATTTATATCACCCGTGCCATTGTAGCAACCAATCATTTCCTTCAGTTCCATGCCTTTGTAATCTTTGAAGTGTAACGTTATTTCATCTTTACTCGCTATTTACTACAAGTTTAGCTTTACACTTATATAACCTGTCTATATGTAGTTGCCAATCATATTTAAGTTCAATGTTTGTAACATTTTAAATTTTAACAATTCTAACATATATACTCACTTGTATGTTTAAGTCCCCGCCAAAGGTTAATTGTGTTTCAAATCTACATATCGGACACAAATATTATTTTAGATAGAAAAATTACAGTCACTTGAGTTTCAAGCACTAAGGAATCATCAGACACAAATACATATTTTAGTGTATTTTGTTTTTCTTGCCCGTTTCTTTTCTCCGCCTTAAGGATCAGTTTCCGTGTTGTTTTACATTTGTATACATGAGGTCGTCAAATATAATGCCCGAGGGAGTAATACTACTCTTTGTCGATTCATGCTGCAGAAATTGGGTTGGTTCATAAGGCTTTATCTATACTTGTAGTATCTCCATTTCCGCGGTATCAACTAACTTAGTAGTAGTAGTAGTAGTTAGTACTAGTAGTAGTACTAGTAGTAGTAGTAGTAGTAGCAGCAGCAGCAGCAGCAGCAGCAGCAGCAGCAGCAGCAGCAGCAGTAGTAGTAGTAGTAGTAGTAGTAGTAGTAGTAGTAGTAGTAGTAGTAGTAGTAGTAGTAGTAGTAAACCTAATTTATTTAGACATGATAAATTCAGTTTAAAGCTACAAAGCTTGTGGGATCGTGCGTATAAAATAGAGGTGAAAAAATAAAAGTTAAAAATAAATAATAGAATAAGAGTGAATCGAGATTATTCTACCTCAAATTAAAAGTTAGCACTAAAAAAATTAAAGATAAAAATTTATAGCTAATTCAGTAATGACTATTGATTGTTTAGTCATTTTGACTTGCAAAATGGGATAATTTGAAGGTCTGAAAACGTGTATAGAGACAACCAAATATTTTGATATAAAAACGGATAAAAATGTCAAGAAGCGAAGAATCATACCCCATCACAACTTAAAGAGAACCCCCAGGGGATGTCAATTAATTGAGGCAGGTGTCTGGCATGTGTAAGTTTTAAATCGACTGAAAATGTAAATTGCAGTACTGTCAGGAAAAAAAGCAAAAACTGTAGCATGGTTCTTTCACGAACCAGTACATTACTCGCAGCTGCCAAACTTTGTCTAGTAATAACAAGTAACGACGACCAAAAAAATATTATTCAATTTGGTTGTTACCCTTTCGCTGCCGCAAGAGCGGCCAAAATCATGATAAAAAATTCACGAATTTTGTAAAATACCGCATAAACACCACTGGAAAGTACTGCTGAGCTTTCATTTGAATGGTCCGCTAGAATTTCACCCACGGACTCAAAAGTTACAAACACCTTGTACAGCATAATAAACAACACCACAGGAAAGTATTGCTCAATAGCTTTCATTTGAATGGTCACGCTAGCTAGCATATGTATAGAATTAAAATTTGCTCTACGTACCCATTAGATCCACATTACTGGCAGACTTTTCCTTTAAAGTTAATACGGGATGATATACTACATACTTGTCCGTCTCTCTTCACACTCACACAAAAATAAACATGTTCGTTATTCTTGTGTAAAATTTTGTCATTTTTCCAATAACAGTGATGCCTATTTCCTCATGAATAACATTTGTCATCGCAATCAGTTTCATATCCCTTATCATTTATCAGTATCTTCAAATTCTTGGACAGTTGTTAAAAACCGCTCTTACAAAAAAAAAAAACGTTAACTGAAGTCACGTAAGAAAGTTATTCAGGACAAGCTAGGAGGAATTAAAAATATTTCTAAAACAAATATATTATATATATATATATATATATATATATATATATATATATATATATATATATATATATATATATAATATATTTACACATTATTTCAAACAAGGTGTAGCATTTTAAATCGAGAAAAAGTAAGTTCTTAAACCTATTAAAAATTCATCAAGTTTGCGTGACGGTGGTTTGGAATCCCGATCTTAATTAGCATAGCTTTTGGCGATTTTATTCCTTCGTTTTCTCCGTATTAAATGATCAGTTTGAGAAGCTATATCAAACACACGAAAGAGTGTTTTATCAAGTATTCAAACATCCTATCAGGTATTCAAATCCTAATGAAACACTCTTCCTTGTCTTTGATATATTACATCAACATTCTGCATTGAACCAAAACGTGTTATCAGTTCAAGTGGTCTCATCGTCAAAAAGGCGTGGCATTAAATTGAAAATGGAATAATTTTGCGATCGACACTGATGTGAACCGCTAAAACCTAAAACATATGGCGAGAGAACTGTGACAGTAGCTTTGTCTGGGTCGAATCTGTGAAATATAGTATGTAACTGATTTGTTGAAAACGTGGTTGATGAAAAGTACAGCATTTTTAATACAACGATGCAATAATAATTTAATAATAAGGGTTTTATGACTCCGATCTGAAATCACACAAAAGATAGGGAAAAGGAAAAGGACGCGAGAAGAGGAGAAGAAAAAAAACATTTTTTTTTTATCGGTTGTGGGCTTTAGACATAGCTCACACTTTACCATCTCAGACATGTTAACATGCAGAGCAGCCCGGTTTTGAAAAATTCAGCAAAATTGGCATTGCGGATCATCGCGAGAAAGTCGACGTTAAAACAGTGATCAAATCATTTAGCCAATTTTCTACCATACTGGTTTACTTTTCAGCAATACACGATGTTGTTCTTTGTAGAACAAGTTTTTACTATTGCTAAGGCGTTAATTGTTGTTAATTGGAAAGAGCTTTTAACCATCTGATGCTTTTATAGGCTGTTATCTTTTCACGGAGCCTCCAGGCTGTTTTGTGGTTGTCATCACTGAGACAGTGAATACTTGTTAGATATACTGACAGAGTAGAGCAGGAATATATATTTTTAACACGATGGGATGTTAGGCGAGCGCAAATTACTTTAACGAGTGCCTGACCTTTTTTATTCAAAAAACTTTTAAATGCAAGGCTGATCAAACAGCTGAATTTGTTCGGTTTCTTTTAATATTGCCCAATATTTCGGTTAGACAAAATTAACGTTCATCAGGGGCTAAGAAAGCTAAGTGAAGATGGAAACAAACGGTTCAATATTTTGAAAATAATTCAGATAAAATGCTGACACATGATATGAAACTCGAGTTACTGTTCTGTATTATCTCGTCGTGTTAATAAAAAACATCTATACATATCTATAGTAGAGACACGGTGGTCTAGTGGTTAGCGCGTCGGACTTTCAACCTGAAGGTCGGTGGTTCGAAGCCTGGTCTCTGTCGCCGTGTTGTTTCCTTAGACAAGAAACTTTACTCCACACTATCTCTCTCCACCCAGGTGTATAAATGGGTACCGGCGACAAAATGCTGGGGGTAACCCTGCGATGGACTAGCATCCCATCCAGGGGGGAGTAGCAATATTCCTAGTCGCTTCATGCTATAGAAACCGGGTTTAAGCTCCGGCCGTGTGGGCCATCTGGCTCGTGTGCGACTTTGCTTATACATATCTATAGTTATGAGTAAAACAAACTGAAACACGGAAAATTGTATTCGAGTTGTATTCGACGCTCGATAATTTCACACGGTTAACAAAATAAGCAACCCGCTCTTTTCAAGGCAGTGTCCCTTTATAATAGCTGGTTTTATACTTACTAGAGACGCTGTGTCCGTTCGATTCGGTACAATCTTAATATTTCGTCTGGTTATACGTTTTGTAGTTCGTCTGCATAAAACAGACATACGCCGGGTTATATTATGCTATGGACCCATCAATATGCCAGGACGCATTTTCCTTCCAGTACCTCTTTATATTTTAGATGAAGTCGCGACGCCGTGAAGAACAACAGATGGCGATAAACGCGTGCTCTTTTCATCATCTTTGAAAACTTACGAACTGAATTTTTTTATTTTTGTTCATTCATCATAAATTAAGATGATCTGTTGATTCTGTGTAAGTCATTAAACTTTAATAAGTGACAAGCGAGTTTTTGTGCGCAAACAAATGACTTCACGATTAGATTGCCATGTTGTCGACAGCTTGCCGCCTTTAATGTATCCTATAAGCTATTAACGCGCACAATTATTCAAAAGAGCTTTTGAAAATTTGACAATCCATCAAAGGATAAAACCACCGACAACATCGATGGCGCGCCGAGTTTTCAGGTGTTAATTTGAGAATTGCAATGGCTATGTTGTATTTACGGCTGAGAAAGACGGTTATTGTTTCTGTTGAACAACAAATTCTTGTGAAAAATTCTGAAAAACAATTGCGTACAAAGAACTTAGAAATGAAAAATAAGATAATATATATAGACAGGCTTACATAAAATTCATAAGCATATGGACTTAACTCTGAAAGTGCTAAAGATTCAATTGTACTACATTGTTCATCGTACGAGAGTGAACACCCCCTCATAAAACAAACACCCGGGGCGTTTATTTCTTTTATGGCAAGTTCACAAGTGCGTGAATTTGATAGTGGCATTTATAAAGAGAATTTGAAAGTGGTATTTATTAATAAGAGATATGGCATTTTATCGAGTAAATACGATACCCTCCGGATGCAGCGCTATACTTTCTTTAGCAATTAACCAGAGCCAATTAATAATGGAGGCTTAGTGCAGTTTTAACTTTTTAGTCTGTGAACGAAATCCTATGTTGTGACCATTCAAATGAAACCTTTTTGGCATGGTACCATTTGCATGGTACCATTTGGTTTGCATGGTACCATTTGGTTTTCAATATTTTACACCAAGAAATTGGGATTTTTCTTTAATTGTGATGTTTAGCACTCTTCGGAGTGAAAGGGTTAAATGAACCTTTTTGGAGTAAAATCCGCCATTTTGAAAATGTTGCAAACAGGTCCGAATACAGTGTTTGTTTGAGAAAGACAGTGTTTGTATGGGAAATACAGTGTTTGTATGGGAAATACAGTGCCTGTATGGGAAATACAGTGTTTGTATGCGAAACACGGTGTTTGTATGGGAAAAGCCGGAATGCGATGTCAAATAATTTCCGTCAAATTGAATATATGAAACATTGATGAAAGGTAAACTTGAGATACTAAGAAAAAATATTTTTCTTGTAAAATTTGAGGGATGTAACTGGTCTACAAAGCGTGCAATCGCGTTTTAATTTTTTCATACATTATTTGTAAAACCTGAAAACATGATATTTCAACCGGGACGCTGCCCTGTAAATTATCTGCTCAACCGTGCTAGGTAATAACCCGTATTTCTATTTCTGTGTATATATTTCGAATTGCCTTACCGAATGTCAGGCCCATTGCCCTGTGTATATAAAACATCGACAGAATTACGCTTATAAATAAAAGGGAAGAACTAGAATTGACTCCGTAAAAGATGATACGGCTACGCTGGGAACTCCAACATTTCATTTAAGGTGGCTGATACAGTTTTACTGTACCTATGCATCATTCATTGTCATTTTAAAACCACTAACGTTTGGGCGGCCAAAATTGGCCAGGCATAAGATTAAGCAACAAGCGTTATATTTTGATATTTTTGTCGAGCTTTTAGGGTGTTGCCATGGCAATAATGTGGATTGTAAATCAGCCTGCAATATTTGGTTTCGTTTATTTTCAGAAAATCTAGTCGTTAGATTTTGTACATCATTTGTCTCCAGTAGACTCGTAAAAATATTCGCGTGTTAACACTGGTCTCATGTAATTTTGACAGAGGGATCTTCCTTAATTTGTGGTTTAATATGTTTGCATTTTGTAAAAATCTCCTCTGTTAGATGCCAAATCTTTGATGGCAGGTGAGTTCGGCATATTCGGAACTATTATTGTGCCAAATTTTGTGAAATTCTAACGAGTGGTTCCGTAGAAATCAGCACGTTTCCGAGGAAGGTCGCTAAAACATCCAGTCACAATTTTTGGTCAAAGGCGCATGCGTTGCATTTGATTGGGTTGTCGATCCAAAGACAAAAACGACCAAAAAGGCAGTGTATTTCTTCAATGGTTCTATAAATTATCTGTTGATTCAACAAACATTTTTACGAACAACAAATTGTTTGATTTTAAGGCGAAAAGAAACACTTTCGCGATCCACGCTGAGCAAAATAAAATGATCGCTAAATAGGCGCCACGTTTGTTTTTCTCAAACTCTGCACGTGCAGACTCACGTAAGCAGCTGAAATTGAAGAGCGCGTGCAAACTGTGTTCAGCCACCTTAACGTTCTTATGCCTGATACCATGCGCAGGTTAAAAATTACTGAATAAAAGTGATGACAAAATGTAAGGGAAGGCTCTGTTGTGATGCTGTTTCTAACCCTTTCACTCCTAGAGTCAATTATGGAGAGATGCAGTGCAGTTCTGTTTTTTGAGTCTTTCGAAGAGACCCTATGTTGTGACCATTCAAATGAAACCTCTTTGGCGGCAGTACTTTTGCATGGTTCCATCTGTTTTTCAATGTTTTACAAAATGAAATTTGGGATTTTTCTTGAACTTTGATTTTTTGGCACTCTTGGGAGTTAAACTGTTAGTGCTGTACATGTTGATCAAGAGTCTGGCGAGTTATACAGACTATTGAAGTCGGAAGATACAATGCAATACTATTGCTGGTTTTCATGTGACATATCATCAAAATTCTAAAACTTAACCCTCGGACGTACGGGGGAGGGGACCCCCTTAAGGTTTTTCTCAGTAGCTGTTAATTTAACCTAAAGACACATTTTGGTAAAGATTGGCGACAACCGGCTGCCATGGTTACGAGATATGACGTCATAAGTAACATGTGGTCAAGCCATTTTTGAATATAAATGCGTGTTTTTCACCTTTTTTCAGTGAAAAAACATAAAATGCTACCAAAAGCATCAAAACGTTTAATTGTATGTTATTTTGTAACTCTAGCAAACAACATTTGCAATTTCCACATTTTCCCGATAAATTTGAATTTTTAGTAAAATCCAAGATGGCGGCCGTCTTGGCGGCCATTATGGACAACCCATAAAATTATGGACAACCCATAAAATTTACCTTATCTTGTAGAACACATCGCGGGCTATCTATTGGATGTAAAATATTACCGAAATATAATCTAATTCGCAGTTCTAAAAAACATGTGCGCGCGTCGGGATAAAAACAAGCATTAATTAAAAAATACAATTGAATTCAAATTCAACTATTTTAAATAACAAAAGAAGAGAATAATCTCGGGATAAAAACGCATGCCCACTGAATCTATTCTTCAAACTCCGAACTCGCTTATTGCAACATCGCAAAAACCCAAGGAAGGGGGGTTGCAACAACCACCCCACAATGGTGGGGGTATACGTTTGCGTGTACGTCCGAGGGTTTAACTGCATCTCCCACCACAAAATTCCTCTTTAACATTTTCTTCACACATCAGTAGGGTAAACGATTGTGGGAATTTTAACGTACAAAAAGCAATATTATAAAAGTGTCATCTTAATATTTCTGAAGAGAAAGCTGAGCATATTAATTTCATTCACTGCTATATTTCTTGTACCACTTTTATGGCCGCCATGATGGTGTACTAAAGGGACACCGATATGGCGGATGAATATTGAATTTTCTTTTCTCCACGACTTTGTTCTGAAGGCTACTACAGAGCTCGTTTCTTTTTACCTTAATTCGTAGTACCTTTGTGTTTGGATCTTTCTTTGTGTTTGGATTTTTCCCCCTTTTCATTTTTTATACTTTTAAGGTTCTTGAAGACATTAGCCTTTTTAGGCTACTCTGTAATTTCAAGTATCAATAAAGTTCGTGTAGTTAATGTATGGAATCAAGCTTGCCTTGAGCTCCCGGAGGGGGGGGGGGGGGGGGGGTACTCAACAAAATTTTGTACGGGGATGCTCCGCCCCGAGGTCCAAACCCTTACCCTTTCATATACCGTTTTTGACAGAAAAGGTACTCCTTTCATATACCTTTCATTGAAAATGATACCCCTTTCATATACCTTTCATTGAAAATGGTACCCTTTCACATAGCCTTTACGTGCGTCTGTTTGATATATTTTGAAAGGCCCCTTTTATAATACTTAAATCACTGTATTCCCTACGTTTTTTATACTTCAACTCATGTTTTCGCTACCCTTTTCTATTCTTCGTGAAATCCCTACCCTTTCATATACTTCAACTCGTGAAATCCCTACCCTTTCATATACCTCCAGCCTAAAAAAGGTACCCCTTTCGGGCGGAGCATCCCCGTATAGCCCATTATAGGGAGTACCCCCCCCCCCCCGGCCTTGAGCTATTGATGTAAAACCAAGCATACATTTCAGTATTAATTTAGTTTCTCCCCGAAGGGGTTTTCTGGACTAATTGGTGGGTACTATAATGACTACATTACATGTTAGACTGAATGCACACGAAAATTAAAAAAAAATGACCCTAAAATAAGCCATTAACTAAACTATAATTCACTTTAGGGATTGATTGCAACGGAAATATCAATATTTTGTGGGACAATTCGAAATGATAAATAAAACAGTTTCTATGAATCGTTTTTTGCAAAACATATGCCTTAACTCACGCGACATCCAATATTAGTATTTTACAGTTTTCTATTCTGCAGGGACAACAGACTGAATGCGTCCAGACAGTGAATATGAAGTATAATTTAAAATATAACAGCTTTGTCTGGTGCATTCAAAACGGCCGACATTTAAGCAGCATAATGATATACCTTGAAGCAAAGCAGAAAACAGCTTACAAATTGTTTTGAAAAATATTTCAGCTGGCCAGACCAGCCTCCTTCAGTTACAGGATGTTACTAAAATTTACAATGTGACATTCGATTTTATATGCAAAGCGAATTTCGCGATATAGAAAAATGTCATAATACAGAAAATCAAATAGTGAAAAAAGTCGGAAATATGTATAACATTTCATCACGTTTGTTGATACTGTTAGGGTCTGAAGTATAGTTAGCTTAATGTTTATAGATAGATGTGATTCCCTGGCTTTACGTATCGATTGACGAGAAGTGTTATTACGAAGGTCCTTTTTCCAGCAGTATTGATGGATTTTCTCTACTAGACTAATTTGTTGAAAAAGATGTAGACAGATCCATGAAATATGCTCTTTCACTGACAATAATACCCTACTCGACTTTCTTCCTTTCTTATTCTCCCGATTCTTCATTCCCCATTCCCATTCCCCATTCCCATTCCCCACTCCCCATTCCCAATTCTCAACTCCTAATTCCAAATTTCCAATTCCCAATCCTCCACTCTCCATTTCCCATTCCACATTCCCATTCTTAATTTTCCATTCCCCATTCCCCCATTCCACATTCTCAGTATCCATATCCTAATTTTCAATTTCCAATTTCCCATTAAATTGCCAATTCGTCATTGTCAATTCCCCATAGCCAATTCCCAATTCTCAATTCCCCATTCCAATTCCCCATTCTCAATTCCTCAATTTTAACTCCACAATTCCATTCTTAATTCCCCAATCTCAATTTTCAATTTCCCCCTGTTTCCCCATTGGCAATTTCCCATTGCCAATTCTTCTGTTTCCCCATTGGCAAATTTCCCATTGCCAATTCCCCATTCTCAACTCCACATTCTCAATTTTCAATTTCCATTTCCCCATTGCCAATTCCCCATGAACGAGATTCGAGTTGTTGCATATTTTCATCAAATACTCCCGGCTAGTTGTGCTTATTATTGTTCGTGCCATTGATTAAATATAAAACGCATCAATCATTGAAATCAAAGGCTAAAACTTAATTAAACTAAGACCCATGTGCAATCAGGAGCCCCTGGTGCAATCTAATATACCATTAGTTGGTGAATTATAAACATCACCAAGAAATCGAGCATTTTTTAAAAACCATGATCCGTCAAAAAGATCCAGCTAAATAACAAATGATTAATTAATTACTTACTTAATTAATTTTCCTGAGTGAGCTGTAAATTGTGAGGCGCATATTTTATCAAATAATAAATAAAAAAGCCATGACAGCGTTATTACCTTTTATTGATCGGATAATTAGAAAAAGTGAGTTAAGAGGTTTCTGGCTCAAAGGAGTCGTCGTTTAAATTAGTCACGTCAGAAAAAACGTGCCTAAATTAACCCTTTGAGCCCTAAGAGTGATCAGCATCAAATTTCCCCTAGTAATATCAATGCCTTATTAATAAAAACAGGTTATGAGAATTAATGACATGATCACACAAGATGAATTCTCTTGATATCTAAACAATTTCTCCCCAATTCTTCTATAGGAAATGTATAGGGACAAGAAATGATAATTTAAATTTTGATGTTAGGGCTTTAAGGGTTAAAATACAAAAAAATAGCTAACTGACATGAGGACCCTCATACCCTAGATACTTGTCGCTCGGTCATTTGAAATGACCGAACTTTGATCTCGACTAAAGATAAGACAATAGAATTCGTTGACAGATCTCGCAGTAAGTTTTCCCTATCTCTTCAGTAAAGGAATGTAAAATCTCATTCACACGTCAACGGTAGCAATTAATTGAAACGCGATCTTCCTGAGGTCTCCCGTAAACGAATGTAGAATTTTATTCACACGTCAACATTTGCAAATATTTCAAATATTTCAAACGCTAGTGTTATAAAAAAGGACAGGCTAAACACGACTCCCACTCGTCGCAAAAAGTATTTTAAAAGCCTAAAGTGTAAAGCTTTCCCAGTAAGACTTCAGAGAGGATCGCGCCTTTAGATCACAGTTAAGGACTTGTTCTCTTCGATGATACAAACATTTTGATCTCGGCGGATTATCTCTCATATTGATAGGAGGATTCATGCTGTCCAGAGCCGTTAGAATTATTTCATTTCTTTATGCCGTTATTCGGTGCTATAGCTCTATTGGCATACATTGTGGTTTCTTTGGCTCACTTTTGTTGCAAGATAAATACTTATCGGCTAAAGTTTGTTATCGTTTTGAAAGTGCTAGGATCGTTAAATTTCCCAGGCCGTGATTAAATGTCTAAAGTCTGCGGCGTGCAAGACTTGAGAGAAAGTGTTTCCGGCATCACGGATATGGGCGTCTTAGATCCGACTCTCAAAAAGCAAAAAAGCAACACAATCTGCAACATAGTTACGTTGCTGTTTTGTAAATCTCACGGATGCTAGTAAATTCTTCAGTCCTTTCCTTAAGTAAGGAATGAACATAATTTAATGTCTTTGTGTGTTATTTTCCCTTGTCGAAAGTTTAATTTATTACTTTTTTGTTGCGACAAACTAATTTTAAGACAGTATGTGTAGCTTACATGAAGGTTTACCGCTAATAAAGACTCCGGACTCGATGCGCCTGCGATGCTCTTTATCTCACAGGACACCGGCAAGTTGTACATTTGTACGATTGTACCGCGCTCGTTTCCATAATTCTTTTTATTGAACTCTAAAGCGAAGGCGTGATGCGTGCTTGGTTTAACTGTTTAGAACCTACATGGATTCATCATTGCTACACTGGCAATCGTATTAACTCAAAGAGGGGCCGTTTATAGAAAGATTCACGTGGAAAGATCACATCCGTAAGGTGAGTCATTGGATTGATTATTATCCTCTTTCATCCCCATTTTTCCCACCACATCACTGCCCAGTGGGCTGACATAATAACCATAGCCTTCTCGCCTTTAATAGTTATTCACAAGTAAGCTCAACTTATGACTGCCTTTTTTATGTTGTTGCTGTTTTCTTCAATTCATCGCGAGACACCAACATTTATTTCTTGTGACAAGAGCAAACACAAACTGTCGAAAGCTGTCATCTTGGCAGTCCTGCTAATAAAGGTTGTGCCGTCCTAAGAGCAGGAATGGTTTGAGTTCTTTTCTCATTTTTCTTTCCAAACGTTATTGCTACAAGAAGGCTTTGGCAATTACATAAGCTTATGTACAACCATTAAGCTTATATTCATAAAAGTAGAAAAAAAACACTTAAAGCTTATAGAAGGTTAAAAGGGGGAAAAGGTTAAAAGTCTATGCTTCAAAATACAAAACCTAAAAATTCAATGCCTGGTTTCAAGACAGTGTCCAAATACAAAGGTTTTCTAGTTCACCAATTATTATATTCACAAGTACCTATGTTTTTGTTGTTTTCACCAACTGATCACAATATGCCAGCATTTATTTCTTGTGACAAGAGCAAACAAACTGTTGAAAGATGTGTCATTATGCATGGCAGTTCTGCTAATAAAGGATGCGCAATCCTAAGAGCCGGAATGGTTTGCTGTTGTCACAATGAAAACAAAATATATCTATTTTATTTATTAGTCCGAGTTTCTATTCTTCCTTTTAAAACCGTGAATATGCGCAAGCATAATTAACGGGTTATCGGTAACGGTGGCTAAATCACTTTCTTGCTCGCTCATTCCATCACTCAGCTGTAAACTAAGTGACGTAATGCTTTGTTACGAATGCGTTTTGTAACAACGTGAATCCAGCAATAAAAATAATTAATTTGTTGTAAACGAATATATTTTTCAACCGAGACACACGTTTTGATGCATTAATCCACCTTGATGTTCCTTGATGTTCCTTGATGGCCGAGTGGTTTAGAGTCGGGAATTGCAATCGGGAGGCCCGAGTTCAAGTCATATTCAGGACCCTTCTTTTTTCTTTCTTTGGACTGGACATCGTGAAAGTGATGTACTGTTGTTGTTTTTTTGTGTTCGTCAAAAATCCTTGTTTTAATTTTAAAAAGATATCGAACCGTGTCAGTGTGAAAACATAAGTTTACCGCGATATTACGTTGTGTTAGCATTTCTTATTCACAAGTTGGCTCTTAGCATAGTCGCTACCATAATTAATTATACAAACATTGACCAAATTAAATCTTTGAAAATGGAATTAAGTGTCAATCGTTTCCAGTCATAGAGTGTAAGGGAATTTGATTGCCATTTTCAATGCTCACGGTTGGATTTTGTTTCACCTGCCAATCAAAGCAACTCTGCTCGCAGGGCAGAAGAGAAAATGTTTGAAAGAATAGGTAATAAGATACATGAACAATTGCATCGGCTGTGGCAGTGCAAGTAAAACTTCCTTAATTGTCATTTTTTTCATGCTTTGAGCTGTTTTATCTAACAGCATTATATCTAGCAGAGCTCACTTTTTATTTAATGATAACACATTTTGACCCTAAATTACTGCTCAATATTATTCACTAATCCAATTGGTCTTACAAAATGCTCATTCTCCCGAGTTCCAAAATTAACATTCAATGTTTTACATGTGAAATATTGCTTGATAATCGGTTTAGCACTTAAGGAAGCTGGTAGCTTAACATGTTTTTATTTGTCAAAAGGATGCTCATGCATGTGAATTAAAGGGTTGAGGGTACCACTTTACAGTATGATTGAATAAAATCCTAAAGTGATTTCTATCAGTATCTCTGGGTTACACCGTACTGTTGAGGACGCCACTTTACGGTGGCTTCTTTTCAGGCTTCTGGCATCCAAACATTTTCTTGAACTTTGAGCAATAGAATTTACATGCACACCATGGTATTGGTGTGAAGAGACTGTTCAGTATTACACTAATAGTTAAGGTCTTAATCATCAACACACAAGACTAGGTGGGTTCTCAGGAAAACCCACCAAGTTTAAACTTCTTTTATTTGTTCTGACACAGTGATCTTTACCAAACGAAATACTATAATATAGAGCAGTTTTCAATTGAGTGTTGTAAAACCACTGAAACCAAACCACTCAAACCACCAACCACCAAAGCAATCAGAACTTGAAGCAAATACATGTGGCTAGTGCCAAGTCGAGAGTGGAAAAACGTGTGCAAAAAAGTTGCAACTGGTTTTACTTCTGATTGGTTAGGAAAGTGGCTTAAGATTTCAGAGCCAATAACAAAGTGTGTCAATGCAAAATCAATTTATTTCAAAATTACTTTCGACACACAATTGAAAACCACTATATCAAAGTATCTTTTTGCAGAAACGTCATGAAAATTTAGCATTCAGTTAATGTTAATGGTATCAGGCATGTGGGTACACCCTTTTTTTTTCTTTCACCATTCTTTTCTAATTTGCAAGCATGGCCATCTACATAAAGGTTTGGGTTATGCATTTGTTTTCAGACTGATTTCACTAACATTGGCAGTGGGCTGACTTAAAGGAGCTATGTGATGGTGATTTTGAGGTTTTTGGGTCAAAACTGCCCAAATTAAAACTAAGTACCTTTGTTGTACACAGAATGCTTATAGAACACTAAGAGGAAGATATCAAGTGAATTTTCGAAGAGAAAATTGACCATAATTAATATATGTTAAGACAGAGGTGATAAGCTTGGAAAAATGTGCCCAATTTTTTCTAGATGCTATCCATTTCCATCCTGGCCATTTGCAGGCCAAGACACTAATTTTTACTCTTACAGCACTGGTAGAAAATTTTTTAACAAAACTGGATCCTTTTTTTAGGATTTTCACTGAAATATAGATGTATTTTGACTTTTTAAAGTAATACTAAAAATGGCGACAAAGCCCCTTTAAATACGTAGGGTTTCTAACCACAGCCTTCTCACTAATTTATTACTCATGGGCGATAATTATTTTTGTTTTGGCTTTTGACCAACTGATTTCAAGACACTGACATTTTTATTAACCCTTTCCTGCCTGAGAACCACTATAGTGGGCCCCTGATTAATAACTTGTTTCACGGTTCAGCGCATGTGCACAGATTAAAATGCTTTATTCGCTATCTTACCAATTTGATCAGTTAAAAAACCACTCATATTAACTTCAATAATCACATATTATAATTTAGTCCAAACAAAGCAAAGGATGACCAAAATTCACAGAAAATTACAACGGATCGCACCAACAGTCAACACTGAATTAAACCTTTGACCCGTAGGATTTATTCTACGCTCTGGTGGCTTTCATGGCGCACATGGCTGTGTATAATCATCCATTCAATCAGCTAAATGACTGCGACATTTTCATGGGCAAATTTCCTGCCAGAGTTATCTACTCGCTTCCAATTGGCCTAAACAATGAGTTACGTCATAGCTTGCACATGCGCCGAACCGTGAAACCCTCCCTTTAAGGTCTTAATTTTATTTCAATGAAATTTTGACATCAAACTCATGAGAACCCTCAAGCCTTAGATACTCGATCTTCGGTCAACTAAACCGGCCAATTATGCAATATAAAACAATGGATGTGTTGATAGCTCACGCAATATGATTCACTATAGGCCTTAGCAAATGCTTGTTACATTTTGATGCATGATTAGTACTTCTATGTTACATCGAACTGTATGAGGCGTGCCACCCGCCAGTTCAGATGGACAATAATAATTAAGTGCAAGCTGGCTGCATGATTAGTACTTTTATGTTACATTGAACTGTATGAGGCGTGCCACCCGCCAGTTCAGATGGACAATAATAATTAAGTGCAAGCTGGCTGCATGATCAGTACTTTTATATGTTACATCGAACTGTATGAGGCGTGCCACCCGCCAGTTCAGATGGACAGTAATATTAAGTGCATGCTGGCTGCATGTTTAGTACTTTTATGTTACATTGAACTTAGTAAATGCATGTTACATTTTGATGCATGATTAGTACTTTTATGTTACATTGAACTGTATGAGGCGTGCCACCCGCCAGTTCAGATGGACAGTAATATTAAGTGCATGCTGGCTGCATGTTTAGTACTTTTATGTTACATTGAACTGTATGAGGCGTGCCACCTGCCAGTTCAGATGGACAGTAATATTAAGTGCATGCTGGCTGCATGTTTAGTACTTTTATGTTACATTGAACTGTATGAGGCGTGCCACCCGCCAGTTCAGATGGACAGTAATATTAAGTGCATGCTGGCTGCATGTTTAGTACTTTTATGTTACATTGAACTTAGCAAATGCATGTTACATTTTGATGCATGATTAGTACTTTTATGTTACATCGAACTGTATGAGGCGTGCCACCCGCCAGTTCAGATGGACAGTAATATTAAGTACATGCTGGCTGCATGATTAGTACTTTTATGTTACATTGAACTGTATGAGGCGTGCCACCCGCCAGTTCAGATGGACAGTAATATTAAGTGCAAGCTGGCTGCATGATTAGTACTTTTATGTTACATTGAACTGTATGAGGCGTGCCACCCGCCAGTTCAGATGGACAGTAATATTAAGTGCATGCTGGCTGCATGATTAGTACTTTTATGTTAGGTCGAACTGTATGAGGCGGGCCACCCGCCAGTTCAGATGGACAATAATATTAAGTGCAACTAGCTGGCTGCATGATTAGTACTTAAGTGGTCTTGGAAAGATCTGTTCATTGAGATAATAAAAGTGTACTCCTCTGATATCTGTGATATGGTTGACCACCCCTACAACTTTTTGCACTTTTTTGTGTACTAGAACACATGAGTGCTTCTGTTATTCTATGCATTTAGAGCTTCAAAATAAGCTATAGCTTAGGGTATACCAAGTATATGATCAAGTTTCCACTCTATCAGGAGTAAAAACAGGAGAAAACAGTTTAAAGTTCCCTTAAGTTTCTTGTTTAAAGTAAACTGACCATTAAGTCTCATCACAAATTTTCAGGCCAGTAATAGCCCCCTTTAAAGGGTGATTTTTTTTAGTACACTAACAGCTATGACCATTTTCCCAAGCAGCAACTGTACATATCACAGAAGTCAGTGATTCCATAACTCTTGTTGTTGTTGGTTTATTTGCAGGATTGGCATCCAAGCACTTTTGAGCATTGGCATAATTTAGTAAAAGTGGAATTTATTGCTTTATATGTTGCTGTTGTAGTTCAATTTTATCCTAAATATTATTGGTTTAACATATCTACTCGATATAACATTTTGCAAAGGGAATCAACATCACTGGCTTTGCTACAGATGGCACTATTCAGTACTTTGGAAACAATGTGAGCCACCATCAATGGTTAACAGTGCACTTCTTTGCTGGAGGAAATAAAGAAACAGTAAAAATAAAAGTAGAAATTTCCCCTCTGTGTTTAGAGCTTGTATATTGGTATGGGGGTCATTTTTTTTAGGTGTAGCATTTGGCAATTTTTGTCAAATAATGGGTATGTTGTGCCTTCCGGTCTAACAATGTGTATAGATTTTCCCATTTCGTTTTAAAAAATAAGGAATAAATGAAATGACACCCCCCCGGACTAATGCCCTCGTGATGAACACTGCAAGATCATGTTAGCCATGTTTATGTTCAGCGTGGACTTAATAATGTCGCCTTCCAGTCAATTTCTCTTCTTCGATACCTAACTTCTTCTATTTTTACTCTAAGAGAGTCGTACCTTGGTCCTTGGTTCTGTCCAGGGTCCTTCTTTTATTATGCTGTTCGGCTAATTCCTTCCATTTGCCAAAATAAATACGAACCAATTTTGTTTTCCAATTTCTCTCGTCTCCCGTTCATTTGCAGCCCACAACAACCGTTTCCTTTTGTTTGTTTGTTTTTCGTGTCGCATTAGGACGATCCTACGTATTTCTTCGATTGGATTTTCAGGAAAGTATCGTTGTATGGTCACTCTTTCGAAGCGCGCGCTTTCCTCTCAATTCCCGCTTAATATAAAGCTCTACTATACTGCGATCGCCACTCGGTCCCCCTGCGGCTTACGTGTGTGCCCGCGATTCCATACTCCGAAATAACAAATTCGAATGGGCAGCGGCTTATCGCAAAACAATGATAAAAAATTAACTGGATCAACAAAGGACGGTAATAAGATTATAAGCTTATTTGGACTCCAAAAATAACGCAAGTTTTGATGTACATTACATGTACAGTGATGACAAACACGAGTCACGACTCCTATCTACGTGTAATAGAAACGAGCACTTTGTATATAATTTGCGCAATTTGAAGCCCACCAGGACATGGAATGAACAAATTGCCTTGCAATTTGGGATATCAAACACCAGGAAGAGTGAATAACGTTATCAACTGAATAGCACAAATGGTTCCACTGAATAGTGACTTTTTTCAATGTATAGCGTTATCCAGCTGTAGCCTGAGGCTAGATTCCGGAAATATGTATATCGATCGCACCCGATGATGAAGTATGTTTAAAATAATTTGTCTCGTACAGCGATTTTCTTTGTTAACGAAAATCTGTAAGCCTGGCCGAAATTAAGTTGTTCTGAGCACGCCCACGATATTTTAATATCTTTGGCCGGGCAAGAAATTGATACCGTGCCTGCATGTTTCGGGACGACCAGATGTGAGGAAAGGGGAATGCCACGAACAATTTGTTTTCATTCAGACCGCAACCTGTGTGCAACAAAATCTCTCAGTTAAAATATTTGGCACGTGCGAGCGAACTGATGGCTTCCACGGAACGTTAATGACTTACCGGGTCTAGAAACACATGATTCACTTACATATGTTCACTCTCAAGTTATCATTGCCCGACCTTTTTATAATTTAATAACCTTTCGATGACCGATAGCGTTGACAAAGGCGACACCTCATCAAATTACTTAACTTCATGATTGGTTCAAAGGAGTGAACAAATTTGTCAGTTCTCACAGTGGGAAATTTCTCGATAATCCCTTTAGGCGAAGCGTCCTTAGCAACTCTAGCGTCATGCGGTGTCCAAAAAAAACCCTGTGAGGGTCCTCATGGGATAGTTTAAAGTTTCCTCTCAGAGCTCCAAAATCTCGAAATAAACGACTTTTTGTGACCATTCTCGTGTATTCTTTTTCTACACTACGGCCAATCAAACACGCCACGAGACACTCTGAGTCTATTATTATATGAGTGGCAAACAGACTGAATGCGATCCTCAAAAATTAGGAAATCGAGTAATTTCAGCTTTTAGTAGACAAAAATCTTGTACCAGAATAAGTATATGTATAAGTATACGACATTCCTTTTTATATTTTTAAAAGCTAAAGATGTAACTACTTGCTTGTAATAACACCAAGAACAATTTCCCATGGGATTTCGAGAAAATAAATTTCAAAGTTCACTGAATTTGTTCAAACACAGGTAAAATTTCATCATCGATTTCTTTTCAACATCATCTTTACGTAATTCTTATGAACTTCAAAATGTTTTTTCCATATCTGGTGTTGTTAGAAACGACTTTTTTGTTAAGAAAAAACAGTTAAACAGAAGTTTGCAGTGCGATGTAATTGATCTTGGTACAAAGTTTTTGTCCACTTGTTACTCGAACTGCTGGTGGATTCCTTCTTAACCCTATTCGGCCTGGGGGGGGGGGGGCACAAAGTGCCCGCGCTAACTTTCAACATTCATAACTTCCTTAATATGTATGCAAACGCCATCAAACTTTGTGACTTTTCCTAAAATTTATCTGGCAACAATTTCCTGTGACAATTTTTTGATCACGTGACTTGATGTTTCCATGGCAACAAGATTTTGACAGCCATGTTTTTTTTTTGAAATTTGCATATTTGTACCTTTGAATGAAGATAAACAATGTTTATTGGTGTAACTTTTATATTTTTACGTCATTTTTAAGAGGTTTTGAAAAAATCAGAAATCCAAGATGGCGGATCCAAGATGGCGGCCGCATAACTAATTACCTAATACTACGTCATATGACGTCATCGTTCCATTATGCGGACGGCAAAGGAGAAAGTTTTGGACGTACTATGTACCCTCTAGGTTTCATTGTCATAGCCTTAATGTTCTTGAAGTTACGGGGGGGGGGGGGAATGTGCCCCCCCCCCCCAGGCTCAGAAACTCAAAAAAAGCCCAGGCCGAATAGGGTTAATCTTTTCAACTATCACATTAAAGGAACACCGTCCCGCCAAATTGACAACATTTCGCTTAGCTTATTTCCATGTTATATCGCCAAATGCCACCAAATATCATGAAAACTTAATTGGATAAAAATATTCTTGAGAGCAAAGTAGTTTGGAAATAAAGTGCAGGATTGCAAGGATTGAAGGTCCAGACTACTGATTGTCAAAGGGAGCAATGGATCGTCACCCACCCCCGAGTGTGAGTAATTTAAGTCTTTGGCCGAGCCGCTAAGCTATCTTCCAATGGTTTGATGAGCGCGACGTATGAATAAAGCCGTTTCCGATGGTTCAAAACGGGAAAGTTTGCAGAGATTAGCGACCTTTAATTCTCTATCAGTGTATGTGCGACTCTGACAAAGATCACGAATGGAAAGCAGAACTATCGACTATGGTCTGCGTGGAATTTCAAAGCGACTGGAGGCGTTGGAGCGAATTTATGGCCGATTTCTTTCGGTGGATCCGATCGGCTCGATGAGCGGAGTGCCCTACCTTGTCTCTCTTTTAGGGAGGAAGAAACAGTTTAACTAAAAATCGCTGGAATCACTTCGAATCGACCCCGAAAACACTCAAGACACAAGTAAATACACAAAGAAGTTCAGGTGAGCCAGTTTTATTCAAATATCGTTCCTAATTTTACGCTCAAATTCGAAGTGAATTTTCCCCATACAAATCGTTATAATTTCGCTATTACGCAACGGTTTACCACGACGTTTTAATTACAACGTGTAATCAACACTTGAGCTTGGGCTACCTGTGAATAAATAAATAAAAAGCTGCGGCAGTTCGTTGAGTAATTAACTTTTATTGATAGAATAATTGGAAAAGTGAGTTAAGAGGTTTCTGGCTTGAATGAGTCATTTATAGTGCTAGCCCCTGAAGAAGCTTTGTTTTGCAAAGCGAAATATTGGGCACTATTATATTCCACTTTTATTTTATTTTATTTGCTTCTGCTTCTGTTTCTGTTTTCCTGCCGTAAGGATCAGTTTGCCGTTTTTTGCTTCACTTCAAGTATTAATACTGATCTAGGTCTGGAAACCAGATCCGGCCATTCTCATCGGTTTGTTGCAGTGATCGTGCATTCTATGTTTCTTTTCCTCAGATATCGTTGACCACTTATCGGTTAATCTTCTATAATGCAAATCTGCTAAAACATGCCTAAATTAAAATACAAAAATAGGTAGCGGAGAATGGTTTTAATTTTCCACTCATTCATCAGGGCTCCGAATTTACGAAATAACCGGCTTTTTTGTGACCATTTTATGAATTATTTTTCTACACTACGGCCACTCAAACACGCCCTAAGTAATAGGGAGCTTATTAGATTTGAGTACGAATACGAAAATGAGTACGAGTATGACTTTCGAATTTAAATCCAGTCACATTCCCAGATCTAGAGCTGCCACTCCTTCCTGTTACTGAACAGCAAATAAGGCGACTCTTGGTATCAAATTAGTGTTAGTGATAAATGATTATCTAGAGCACGCGAACTGGGTTTGATATGTCAGGTTTCCTGCGCATAATAAATCTACCCATAGCAAGCTATAAGAGTGGGCTTTAGGATGTATTCGATAAAAGCTTGGCAGTAAAGGAGTTTTTAGTGAAAGTATCAGGCTTGGATAAAGTGCCGGATATTGTGTTTATAGATGATATTTTAGAAAGAGAACATATTCTGACATTTCGGCCGGAAGTAAAACTAGATCGTCGCGGCAGACGTTTGCATGCAGTGAAAATGTCTTATTTAATACTACTGAATGATATCCTAAAGTTTTAAATAAAAACAAATATCCAAGTATCTTAACTGTCAAATATGTAGCCTATTAAACTAAGAAATTGCCCCCACCCGCGGGGGGGAATCCCAATTATAAAAGTTCCTGTCGTATTTCTTCTTTCGGCTCAATACCCTAAAAGGTACCGCGATAGTTCTAACGGTGGTCATGATAAATTTTACCGCCCCAACCGGTGTCAATCTACAAATTTTGACCCGGGAGCCGTGAGACCAACTTACAACCCAGTCACTTCAAATTCAGCTGTTTGATCAGCCTTGCATTTTAAAGTTATTTTTTACAACCCAATCAAACGTCGAACCATGTCTTTTAAACGATATAATTTGCGAATAAATATTCAGCAATCAAAAAAGTCTAAAGTGCCAGACTCTGTCGCCGGCCTAGGCGGGAGAAAGCTAAGTTTAAAAATAATAAGGCAAACGATAAGATTACATTAGATGAGATGAGATGAGATGCGGATGAGATGAGGGAAGACAAGTATAAGACAAGAGAAGGCTGAGACAGGACAAGCCTTTGAATACACGGAAGGCAACATGGCGGTAATTTTCTCTTATTACTCTTTTAGAATTAAGATTCCTTGTATTCAATAAAATTACAATAGCATACCTTTAAAATAGAGTTCGAGTGATAATCAGGACTATATGCATTCACACCTCCGATCCTGAAATCCACCAAAACTTGATTATTTTGCAGGCCTGAGTAACTTTGTGGTTTCAAGTTTTGAGTGCCTTTCCTTTCATCACTGAATTTCCTACAGCGTTTATGTAGCCTGCAACAAAACTGTCATGAATTTAATTTGCGGAAAAGAAATTTATCTTTCCAACACCCATGTTAACAAATAAATTAACAGGAAGGCATTAATAACTGACAGCTGACGAATCCAATCTTCTGTTAATGAAAGTCCTTTTTGCACAGAAAAGCACTGTTTCAGAGTAGATTTCATTTAATTACAAGAAAGAATAACAGTGAATGAACCCATCGACACTGTGAAGATAGAATTGTACATTATAACTTTGTACTGCTAAGTGTTCCTGTTTGTCTCCAACGCAGTGAAAACAAAATGATGTTTTTACCTTCTGTTGTTGTTAATGAATATAATGAATGTTAGCAATTAATTCTCCAAAGCAAACGTTTTTGTAATCCTTATAATATCACACGAGTGATTAATTTCCACATCCTGTTGACGCCATTTTTGAAACATGACCTAACTTAGATTACAAATGACGGTAAACACCTGCGGTCAATTAAAGGCAAAAATGATTATTTTTTTCATCAGTTTTTTTTTAAGAGTAGCACTTATTATTGGACGCTGGTCGTGTTAATTAAATGCCAATTCTGTAATAAATATTCAGATCAAATTCAAAAAAACCAAAAATGTTAATGAGAAAATACAGTTCATGCAAGCTGTCCCTGAAAAATGAAAAAAAAAAAAAAAAAATTCATTCATTTGATTAACAAGTAGCACTTTTTAAGCTTTTTGTATGCTTGCCATATTAATTAAAAGCCAATTCATACAACATATGCCAGATAAAATTGTTATCTGCTAAATCGAAAATGGGAAAGACCGGTCACGCAAGCGGGTCCCTGAAATCTCAAGCCCTTCCATTCCCATCGTTCTCCGGCTTGATAGTAGCGAAAGCTGAGGGCGCTTACCATGTTAGAACTCGCCGGACAAACCGGTCAATTTGTAACTAGAATGCGGAATTTTGGATGTCCATCAAAAGGTTACATACTTTTTCTGAATTGACCAGTCTGGCCGACAAGTTCTGACAAATAATGGCATAATATCAGTTACGAATTGAGTGGTCTAACCGGCCAGTTCTGACAAATGATAAGCGCCGTGAGATTATAAAAATGATTACAAAATGTTAAGGTAGGGGTCCGCTATTATTTTGTCTGAGTGCCGGCTTGTTGACAAAGAGACAGACTAAGTCAAAAGCCTCTATTAACCCGGTTCACTCCCAGAGTCAATAATGGAGACATGTAATATCTTCCTAACTTTTGAGTCTGTTGATGAAATCCTATGGTGTGACCATTCAAATGAAACCTCTTTGGCAGTACTTTTGCATAGTACGATTTGTTTTTCAATATTTTAGAAAATGAAATTTTGAATTTAATTCTGATATTTGGCGCTATTGGGTGTTGAAGGCTTGACCGACTGTTGTTACCATACGAGAAGTTAGTAATCTCAACACCGATATATACAAATTACCTTCAGGCTTACTGTAAAAATGGGAGAAAATTGAAACACGCTTTCGTGTTTACATGACATGAGCCGGGACATAGAAATGTGCCAAAGGGCACGTTTGGAAAACTATAAACGAAATAGTTTCTAAAAATAACTTGTTGAGTCAGATGTCCTCATTAAAAAGGTGACACGCTGGTATAGTACTTTGCAATTAATTCTGCATTATTTTTATTTAGAGTAATGAGATTTTGACCTTACACAGAAATTCTTCATTTCACATAATTAAGACCACCTTGTTGTTTTTTCTTGGTTTGTAATAATTTTACCGACTCGCACAGAAAATACATCCATACTGCTTGATTGAAAGAGCGGCTTATTATAAAAATTAGTAATATAAATTCGAGAGTCTTGATATCTTCCCCAGAAGCGGCGATAATATTATTAGATCAGTGTAATGTCTTAGTTTTTAGAGACATTAATATGGCGGTAGCAATTTCTTGCGTACCATATTACAAACACTGCCAAATTTCTTAAGCTATTTCACCTCTGCTTCTAGGAAAAATATAACGCTAAAACATTAAATTTTAAAGTGCTTTCTTTTCAGCTTTATCAATAGTTCCTCTGTCCGAGACGAAATGAAAAATTAAAAATACAAGGTGATCTTGGCTATTCAGGCAAAATGTTGATGTCAGGTTCGAGCGAAAAGAAAAGAAAATCACTTTTAACGATAGCAGGAGTCAATTCTTATGTTAAGGCGATGTTACACGGGACGATTCGCAACAACCGTTTTTAGCCCAGCAATGTTGCGCTAAAAGTTAATAACGTGTAACTAACATGAGTGCGCGGAAGATTTTCTTCGTAATTTTTGCGTTGCGAGTTTTTGAATCAGCTTCAAAAACTTGCAACATTTTGCCGCAACAAAATATTACGTTAAAAATCGTCCGCGAGCTAGTGTTACACGGTGTCAACTTTTAACGCAAAAATGTTGCGTTGAAAATCGTCTCATGTAACATCACCTTTAAGGATGCTGATTATGAAGCTCTGGAAAGATTGACTAAACTGTAACCTGCCGGATCAAAGAGAAACAACAGTGGATTGAACGAAGGATGGTCTGATATCCAGTATTACCTGTTTGGTTGCTCTCTATACCAGCTAGCTCTTCACGCATCATCAAAGGTTGCTTAAAGTGTTTAAAGTGGCTTTGCTAAGAGGATTTGGCAGATTTTTGGTTCAAACTGTGTTCTGAAAATTACTGAGAGGTACAGTAACCTTCAATCATGCCAATTTTTTTAACCTAATAAAGAAGATATAAAAAAGCGAATTCTTAAAGGAAAAACTTACACCACAGCCATTTTGCACTGATTTTTAAAAGACAAGGGGTCGAAATCGAAAATATTAGCCTATTATAAAAAAAAAAAATCGAGTTGCAATCCATTTCCATCCTGGCCATCTAACTGGAAAGGATGCGGAAAGAAAGTGAAACTTTTCTTATTTGCTTTAATTTGTTCTTCCTTTAATTTTGTAAACAATGCAACAAACTGAACACCCTGAAAAGTAAATACATATGGTGGTAGTTTTCATCAGCTTGAATTTTTTCTTGGTATAAGGCAGTCGTTCAAAGATTGATAATCTATTAGCTCCGTGATGGGCTTGACGTTCTGAATATTTTAGTTAAACGTGCTTTTGACAGTTTTGAAAACACGTCATTTTCATAAATTTCGAGAAGGAAGCATTTTGCTTTTTGTCCTTTTCTCCTCGTTCTTCCTTTTGTAAACAATGAGACCAATCAAGCACTTTGAAAAGTAAATACATAATAGTGATAGTTTCTATTACCTTTAAAGTTCTATTGGTATAAGGCGGTAGTTGAAAGATGGATAATAATCCCGGGGCCCAGAGTTGCCTCAGATGAATATACACATTACCTTTTGTATTCTTCATAAATCCAAAGTTACTGTTTTTTTTTTTTTTTTAACTAGAACATTAATTTTAAGACTGACTCATGTGAACTGAAATTTAAAAAGTGTTTTGGGAGGAGAATGTATAAAAAAAAAGTCATGTTCCTGTTTACATAGATGTCAGTTATTGACCAAAGATCACGTTTCTCTATTTCACACATTTCACGACATATGTGGGTGGAGTTCCTCTCCACCTTCCTGTTGATTTAAAACAAGAGAGGATGAATTTTGCTTAAAACTATTGATCCTTCTGATACTTAGACTACGAGTAGTCCTTCCTTTTTCCTCAGGGATAGTAGAGGGAGCGAAACGCGAGCGCGCGTGAAAATCACTCCACGCGAGAAAGGCGAGACGCGCGGCGACGAGAGAGAAAAAGGTGTGATTCTCTCTCCCGCCGCGCGTCTCGCCTTTCTCGCGTGGAGTGATTTTCACGCGCGCTCGCGATACTACTGAATACCAGCCACAATTTGGATCGGAATACTTGACGTACACATATATTTATTTGCTGTCATCACTTTTGGCGAGTTTCACTTCCTATATATTTCAACAAAAATAAAGCAAGCTTAAATAATCTATGTCACTGGGGATTTTGAAGTTTCAGTTAGGTCAAAATTGCCCCAAATTAAAGTGCCTTATGTTTGTCTTAGACGAAATGCTTATCGAACACTTTGAGGAAGGTATCGTGCGAATTTTCGAATTTTCTAACCGAAGCTATATTTTAAAATCAGAAGAAACACGGCTAAATTTCTTGTCGTTTAAACGCCCGAATAAATTACTCAAAAATTGAAGAAACTGCTCCGTTAACTTGAAAACCTAGCAAGATCAAAAAGGCGTAACTGGTGCAATTGAACGTTTCCAACAAAGCTTCCATCGATTTTGCGAGTGTGACTTCCATGCACCACAGGAAAAACCCGATTTGATGTCAAATATTTTTTTCGCAAAGTTTAAAATTTGAATTAGGAAAGATTAGTTTTCTTTTTCGTATTTGAATTTTAAGGGATGCAGTTAGGCCAGAAAGCATGGCATCGCGTTTTCAGTTGTCTCATACGTCCATCCAAACCGCGAAAAACAACATACAAAAATTCCCAAGTCTACAAACAAAGTTACGGTTAATATTAGTCTAGTCTCACGACAAATGGATCTCATCGCCTCAGAAGCTTGGACGCGCGCGCCCCCTATAAGCTTACAAGAGGGAGTGGAGAACCCCATGTTCAAAACACTAATTTATAAAAATTTCCCCAGTCTACAAACAAAGTTACAGTTAGTGTTAATCTCCTACCTCAAATGGATCTCATCTCCCCGGAATTTTGGACGCGCCGCCTGTACACTTTCATTGAAAAGGAGTGGAGATATTAAAGACTAGTTTGTGTTGCTCGTCTACAAACCAAGTTACAATTATTGTAAGTCTGCTGCCACGAATAGGTTTCATCTCCTGATCACGCCTAAAGTTCAAGCACGCCGATCGAAAGCTAAATGAATATTTCAATTTTGGGATCTCTGTTATTGTTTTATATCCATATATACATGTGGACCGCAGCCACAGTATGATTTGATGTGTATTTTGTCGAATTATATAAAAGCAACTGTATAAGGCTTTGTCTATCCAGGAATCAAACTAGAAAAGAATATTAATCTCTACAACTTGCAGACGTATAAATGGCGTCATGACAGTGAAACATTTTGGCAGGAATTCCCAGACTTTAGGCGGGCTTTTATTGTACTCCAAGGCTCTGTCGTGTTGTTCGTAATTTCAAATAATTTTTAAAAGATCGAATACTTAGAACTTACAGGATTTCCCTTCAGTTATTCGCGGACTTGAAGCATCATTACAATGATCAGTGTATGTGCGAATTGCTTGCAAATATTCCGAATTGCTTACATTCCGACGTAAGTTTATCCTGTCGTCCGCCCGCGTCGCATGGCAGAATAAATTGTGCCTGATATAAAATTCCCTGCGGCAGGGTTTTCGCCTTAACTTGCCTACTATCACAAATAAAGCATCATCGTCATGCCTTCCTTTGAGGCCTCGGTTTTATGTTTTAGTCGATCACTTATAGCTACGGTTCGCCGTTTTCCTCGTATGGATCGCTAAACATTACACGTTGCATTTCTTTGCGAAACATAGCAAAGGCACTTTCAACGGATGGATCGACGCACAAGTGACCAAAAAAAAGCTCATCAAATCAAATGGAACCCAAGAATGGCGATAAAACGCCTTAAACATCGATAAATCCATTGCTAAACAGCGCGAAAGATAGTAGCAAAATAATTATTTCTCATGGTTTCGAAATTTTTGTCTTGTCTGTCGCAAAGAGATCAAATTTATTTTTGATGAATATTGACTACAATACCTATTAATGCTTTTTGGGTGCGAAAAGGAATGTGTGAAAATTAATTAACGTGCAAAGTTTCAGGTGAATGTGGACCCATAATGTGTGCAATAAAATCGACCGTTTGGCTTGTACACATTGCGCACACAAAATAGCTTTCTGTGCCTGAAGAGTTATCGGCCAATCCAAGCTCAGTTTTATCAGAGTAAATGGCCAGGCTCCTGTAAATGGCTTGTTATGTTGTGTTTCTTGTTAACGACTGGTACTGGTTCAACTGCCCCATATGATCAGTTGTTTGACGAATATTCTAGTATACCTGCTAGATAGGGGTCGGCTAGATTGACCAACATGTACACAGCAAGCATTGCAGCTTGCACAACGAAACCCACCAGGAAAAGTGAGTATTGTAAACATCATTCCCTTGTAGTCATACAATCATACAACATTTCCGCTGCGCAATACGATAACGGCACCCAGAGCTCTAAACCATTAAAGGATAAATCATGCATTACTTTCCAAACTGTGATGCTCACCTTAAGTTGTTGTCTCAGTCTTGCTCTTCGATAAGGCACAACAGATAGACTGTTAGGCGTTGTTACAAATTCACGTAACTTTATAAGCCAAATAACAGGAAGTGAATTGAAACCGTTTGTATTTGAATATGACCTCAGCCTACAGCAGACCGTCAATTAGATATTTTTCTGCGTTACTGCGATACCAAGAGTTTGCGAAAATATGCTGATAAAAACTAAGCGTACTGACCACGTTAAATAAAGGATTGATTGATTTGATTGAAACCATCAGCAATTTTTATTTTCAAGAACTTCCCTTTCTTGCTATTTACAGCTATATAAATATGTTATACCTCGATAAAATGAAAGGCCAGACGTCGCTAGAAATGAAATAATTTTATTTGAAATATAATAACCCAATTTTTGGAACATTTTATTATAGATGTTGTGGTACAATTTTGTCCTTGGTGCAAATTTAATTTATTTTCCTTTGTTCAAAACTCATTATCAGACATTATCATACATTTCCATACCCAAAAACGAAGGAAAATAAAATTAACACCAAGGACAAAATTGTACCACAACATAGATAAAAATTGGTCCAAATTTAAAATCATTAAAAATTATCCTTATAAAATATAATGTTGATATTTGAATGGACAGAGACATATTAAAGGGTGGTGTTATGGAGATTACGACGGTCTTGGCTCAAACTGCCCCAAGTTAAAACTTATTACCTTTTCAGACACGAAATGCTAATAGAACACTAAAAAGAAGATATCAAGTGAGAATTCTAAGCCCCATATGAAGGGAATACATCATAATCAGGGTTTTAGTAAGTTTTCCAAGACACAGCAGAGGGACATTTTGTCTGCGCATGCTCCATATATCATAATCAGAGTTTTAGTAAGTTTTCCAAAACACAAGACGACAAACTTGGAAAAATAAGCCCAAATTTTTCAGGTTGTAATCCATTTCCCTCCTGGCCATCTGCAGCCCAATACACTTTATACAAAAGGTTTTAGTTGACCTTCAGCTGTAGCATTTTAACAATATAAAAAGTCTCCGAATGAGGCCTAAAACTACTGTGATTAAACGCTAAAATCCATCAGGGATAAAAAAGAAAAGAATTCCACGTCTGTCTGTATTAGTAACTGCTGTAATCTGACTGCGTTAGTGTAAAAAACAAACACACAAACTAACAATAGATCATGCCAGAAGAATTAGTCTAGAATTGATGCATCTGAAGGAGAAGCCGATATTTGTTAACAGAAACCGATGCGAAACGTTCTTCAAATACAGTAAAATCCCGATAACTCGAATCTCCAGGGGAGAGGGAAGTTTGGTTCGAGTTATCGAAGGTAAATGTGCAAGCAATCTTTAGCCAAGGGAAAAAAAGTTTGTTTCTAGTTAGCGAGAGGTTCGAGTTATGGAGGGTGCGAGTTATCGGGATTCCACTGTATATATATAAATATATTTGTCTTTTGTGTTCAGCACATACATGATGGTATGCGGCAAATAGTTCTCAAGGTAGATACAATAGGGTCCAATAGAGGTTGTTGTACGCCAGAGACACACCAGGTGATTTTATACGCCTATCTTGGCGATTTGACGAAAATCGTCAGGTCAGTGCCGTTATATACCGCGACGGAGATTTTCACCGATCGCCGTGATCGGCGTGTAAAAGGTAGAGTCTACTTTCTATAGCTCAGAAGGAGGTCGGACACTTACTGAGAATTATATAACGTAATGTCGACACTTAGAATTTTATTTTCAATAAATTTTTAAGTGTAAAAAAGAAAATCTAAAATCCCCACTCAGGATTGAACCTGTGACCTCAGCTAGGCTTAGGCTTACATAGCCTACCGTACCACTGTACCACCTAGCTTCTCGAGTTGCTAACCAGTTACTCCGTTATATAATTCTCAGTAAGTGTCCGACCTCCTTCTGAGCTATGGAATCTAGCAATTTCCCGTGTAAAATCTTCAATATCTGGCATGTCAGTTTCGTTGAAAACTATTTGCCGCCTGTCATATCGCGTAGGTTGCATTTTTGAAAAAGGATCGAAATCCACCAATAAATTAAAATAATCGTCCGTCACGGACTTGACCTTTGAATCCGTGTCGAAGCCGTTAGTTGTGTTGTTTAAAGGCGCAGAAAATTTGTCAACTACACATCTGCAGTTTTAAACATCACTTCTTTTTTAAACAATTAAAGCCCAAATTTCCACCGCGAATATTACCTAGGTACTTGGTGTATCCCTGATCATAATGTATGGTACTTCATGTATCCCTTGTTGTAATGTATTTAGATATATTGCAGTGTAATTTAGAGTCGCATTACAGTATCTAGGGTTGAAGCACTGGTTTTAGTATTTAGGGTTAAGCACTGATTCCAGTGTATCGAAAGGGTTAGTTCTTATATATGGTCTGGGCTAGCAGCATATTATCTTATATCCCTTAAAAATTACAATTTCCGGCAGCTAGTCCTCGGTTGTGTAGTGGATAGTGTGCATGGAGTAGATCATACGGCCCGGGTTCGATTCCCTATTCTGCTGTTTTTATCTTCTTTTTCTTCTGAAATAAAAACTAAGTGTTTAAATACAAAATAATAAGGGATACACCAAGTACATACCGAATATTAACCCTTCAAAGGTATGATAATCACCCCTTGTCTCTTTTATATAGGAGTTCCCAATCCCCTGGGAATTCACCATCTATTTTGATATTCCGATTGGTTAGCAAGAATAGCTAAACACAAGCGAGTCTTCTCGCTCAATGGTCGCTAGGCATGAATAGATTGTACTCGGCAACAAACAAACAAGCACGTTTTGAGTATTTATCTAAAACAAAACGACTCTAGAGAGCAAGCAACTTTTCTAAATTTCGGTGGCAACTTTTTGATATTTGAGCAACTTTAGAGCAACTTTTGGGTATATATATTGTGAAGCAACTTTTCCTGAATTTACTAGCACAATCTATTCATGTTTAATGGTCGCCACGGGAAAAAAAATTAAATTTATAATCAAAACTTCCTGTTACCGTTACGTTGTTATTCGCATCGCATCGCATCGCATCGCATCGAGTATAATAATTGAAAAAGCTAATTACACTTGTGGTTATTTCTTATACCAACGGGAGGGAGATTAAAAAAAAAACACGAGCTTTTAAAGGTAGTGTCCCTTTTTAGTTATCTGACTGTAATATGACTTTATATATCTATGTGATACATGTATGTATGTATGAGACGATTATGTCGAACAAAGTAACAGCATAATGGTAAAAAGCAAAAATAGAAACATAAAAACTAAGTGCAGAGGGCAGAGAATGTAAAAAGGGGGTATTCTTTTTGAAGTTGTTTATATTTCAGTCGAAAAATAAAACTGCTTCATGTTCTTAACACCTTTAGATTGCTTTTAAAATTGATAAAGAAATACTACGATGAAACTACTACAAATGGAATACTAGAATATAATGTAAAATTTGAGTGCGGCAGGCCGTGGAGCACAACGGCGTCATGTCAGCAAGAGCACAGGAGAGTCGCTGAGAGCGACAAGATATATACAAAATGTGTCTCATCACACTGACCTAGCATTTGCCAGTGAGCAGTGGCTGTCAAGACACCCTTTTCAAGGCCTGTTGTCTGTCTGTCGATCTTCTTTTGTCAGGATTTGTAATGTCAAGAAAACTTCTCTTGCAACGAACAAGATACATGCTTTCGAAGATTTGTTCAAAGGATGACACGACATTATAACAAAGATTTAATATCCAAGCCACTTTGAAAAAATTGTGTCAACAAAATTTGCGCGCGCTTGAACGCGTAAGCATCAGACTGCTTGTCCACGCATATGACGACACTCTTGCACTGTGTTAACCAAAAAAGTTATCTAAAAAACTGAAAACCCTTGGGAAAAAAGTTCTTCTCTTAATAGCTATTTATTTTATATACGGTTTTATACTCATTGGCCGTTTTCGCACTAGAGACGGACAAATCGTCTGGACGGACAAGTCGTCTTAGTGAGAAAACGGGACGAACAAAATTTTGGACGTAAAAGTCGTCTGATTTTGTCCGTCGATTTGGCCGTCTATTAAGACGATTTTTCGAGGACGATTTGTTCGTCTAGACGGATAAGTCTTCCAAAGTCCGACTTAAATTCACACCAGACGAACAAATGGTTTGTCAAGTGAATTAAGGCCTGGGTCAAAATTGGTTTTGATCTTTTAGTTTATTTTCCAAAACTTGCCATTTGAGACGTAATGAAGGAACAAATGATGGTTAAATAATATAAAGTATAGAAACTAGAACAAAGAATTTCAAAGTGCTTGGTCACGTGACTGACCACGCCCTTTATCTCGAAAAAAACACAAATAAAGATTCCCACCACTAGCTGCATTCCCAGATTTAGTTTTTCTTTATAAAAACATTCAGCATGGGCAGGAATTAGGAAACACGGCTGGAATGGTTCGGATCGTTGCACTGGTCAAGTGTTATTTCCTGTTTTTTACTAGTGCCAGTCCTACTCCAACTTGAAATCGATTCAAAAGAAAACCGTTAAATGGTTTTCTCTCATTCCACCCGCTGTTCCAAGAACAATACTGATAGCCATAGTTAGAACGTAAAATTTGTTAAGAAAACTATTGCTTACTGGTGGGAATTTTGAGTCAACGGATTTCTTTCAAAATTGGGCGTGAATGGTCACGTGATGAAAAAATCCACAATATTATATATACATTCTGAACAGTTTATGTTTGCGGTTTGGCCTAAATTGTTATCTAAGAGATACCTCTGAATCCGTTTACGTTAGACCACCCTCTTTTAAATCGACAGGGACCCAGGCCTTAATTCAAATATTGTATCTCGGTCCCAGTACACGCTGAGGGAAATGGAACTAGTAAAGGGACTGCTGGTTTATGGGAAAATCAAAATGGCGGATAGAAAGCAAGGCAACCAAGCCTATTAGTGCCAAGCCCCTTGCTTTTAAAATCGTCGGTTTGTTCGTTCAGATATGAATTTACGATGACCAACACAAGGTGAGTTGTCCGTCTAGAATTCACATTACACGAACAAATCGTCGGACGACTTGTCCGTCGACCAGACGATTTGTCCGTCTTCTGGTGTGAAATGGGCCATTTACTTGAACTTGCTTCGGTCTCGAATTCGTGCAAAAATCGAGGAAAACAAAAGAAACCGCTCCGGTGGGACACGATTTTTGTGGAATGGTTTTGTTTTTATGTCATTTTGCACGGGCTAATTTTTGTTTTTGACTGTAGTGCGACCAGGCCCTTAGGTGTATAACGTTGAAATTTAATCTGTTTTAATACAACAGATCGAACAAAGCGTCCTCGTTTAGACATGAAATGTATTATTAATTGCACTGATGATGATAGTGGCCATTTAACTTCCCCTCAAGACATTGACTCTTGGAGATCATTACTGAATGCTGCAACAATTCCAATTATAAGCCAGTGCTGGATGTGACACAAAGACTGTTGATGATGGACAAATTCCCTCGGTAATGTATCATAGGAAATGCCGCAGTGCTTTTACATTAAAGCGAGAGTTAGAAAACATTTCTCAAGCTCTCTGCAATGAAAAGGATTCGTGATAGTGTGGTGGAAATTCAAGAACAAAGATCTGCATCTAATCTAATGCATCTTATTGAACGTATGACCAGATATGTATTTTCTGTGAAAAAAAAAGCAAATATGCAAGAGCCTCAAGAAGTCGAGAACCTTTAATTCAATGCACTGACTTGCGTGCTGATGACTCTATTAGAACGATCGCTGTTGCTAAGGGTGATAGTAGGATTATTGCCGTTGTGACTCGCGAATTGGGAACCGCAGAAGCATGCTACCACAGATCACTCGACCCGCAAAAGTGAGCAATTTCAACCCAAGTCCCGAGAGTAAAGAAGGATCGAGATGATGGTGCTGATGAAAACTATAGGTGCATAGAGTCCCAAGCTTATAAGAAATTCGATCTGACTTACTAGAAAATCCAATTAAGATTAATCAAGATGGTCGACATGAGAGACTTACTGTTGTCCTTCATGCGTTCAATGGGCGCAACCGAAATTACTGAATCGACCAAGAAACACATGCGAAGGAAGTTAGAAGTCGAATTCGGTGGCCTGCTGCAGTTTGAGGATCTATAAGAGAACAATAAGCTTTTTGTTATTCCCGATAATCTTTCAAAACTCCAATTGGTTAGAGACATGGCAAAACTGTCCCAACAACAGGAAAATAGGAATGTGCTATCTAAGATCAAAGAAATCCAACAAGCTGGTCTATATATTCGAGATGCAGTTCGTGCAAATAATACAGAAATATCATGGCCTCCAAGATCTTCGGAACTATGCGAGAGCGCAGTAAATATACCAGTGGAACTCAATGCCTTTCTTTACACTGTTTTAACTGGAAATACAGAGATTCCAATGGAATACCCTCAAAGAATTGACTCACCTGCAACTGACATGGTTACAACTATTTTCCCTTATTAACTTCTTTTCGCGACTCAGTAGCAATTAAAATTGCAATAAACAATCAATTCATTACGCCGTTTTAACTCCACAATCAAGTAAATGACGTCATGACATCACGTGATTTCAGCAAGAAAGCTACTCATTTCACATTGCTATCACCCACCAAAATGAACTAGAAGGTTCAAGGGTTCCAAAAAAATATATGATAGCATTTGTCCTCCTGAGTGGTACCGAACACCCTATTTTGGGGGTCTTGGCCCATTTTAGTGGACTGATAATTAAAACCATAAAACGAGACTACCGGCAAAATCACAGAAATTTGAGATTTTACAAGGGGGGGGGGGGGGGGAGTACTCTGCAAATTTTTGGGCGGGGGTGTGCTGGTTCTGTTCAAATGTCGCGGGTAACTCGTTGCGTTGCATCATGGGATAGGCTTCCAACTTTCCCCCCCCCCCCCCCCCTCTCCCTCCCGCCCTGGAGCTAACGAGAGCCAGAGAGAACGCACGAGATTCGCCGAGAGCGCACGAGATTCAGCGAGAGCGTACGAGAGTCGCCGAGAGTGCACGAGAGTCAGCGAGAGCGCACGAGAGTCGCCGAGAGTGCACGAGAGTCAGCGAGAGCGCACGAGAGTCGCCGAGAGTGCACGAGAGTCAGCGAGAGCGTATGATTCAAAGTCTCACTGGCCAAACGATATCGACAGTTGGAACTCTTGCCGACTCTCTTTGTTTGGCCCGGGCTTTTAAACATAGCAAGAGAATTCAAAACAAACTGACCAATTCATGCAGGTTTCATAACTGAACTGATTAACTTCTCTGTTCACGCTTTCTATTTACAAGACAGTGCAAAAAATATTAACAAATTGATGTATTTATGCAGGTTGTTAATATTTCTCTGCTTACGTACTCTGCCTTAGTTTCATATCTGGAATCACCTACCTATCTTTAGATCTTCTTCAACAGCTCTGTAGTTGCCGAATAGTCATGGCGTGGGAACAAATCCTTATCGATTCAAACGGCAAAATGGAGCTTTCGTTATTTGCTTCTTGTCTTGTTAGTATTCCTTTTGTAAACATAATATATCAAAAGAAGATAACCTATTACTTCGCCACGCAGACTTCAAGCTCAGAATATGTTTGTTTTCTCTTAGGATAGAAAGAGTCTATGACTCCAGATTATCATGCATATATCCGCCCAAAAGGTAGTAGAGGGCCGATTAAGGAGAAACAACTCTTGTGGCACAAATTTAGGAAAAAGGTCTTTCTTAATTTCGTTTCTTAAATGAAGTAAAGGTCAATTTATTTTGCAACAACAAACCTGTGCTTTGACAAACAAATATTTATGGTGATAATATTAGTTCTTTTTCTAGTAAACCTAATTAGTTTTCATTTGTCGACACTCCCTAGACATAACATGAATTGCTGGCAGCGCAATAAGATAATCAGATAGGCTCCCTGCAAATTCAGTTATATAGTTTTTTTTTTACGTTTCCTGCCAGAAGGACACAAACTGAGCTTCTTGAAGTATCCGTCCGGCTTACCTTTGTGAACAATGTAACTAATCTCCTAACATAATGGTACCATACATTAATCAAAAACATATATTATCGGCAACTACAATTTATAATTTTCAAAGCAACGACAACATTTTAAATTTTAAAAGCATTTTTCGACAATCCTTTGTCGCCTTCAGTTTGAAATTTTAAGTTACAAAGTTGAATTTATAATAAGTAAATGAAAATGCTAATGAGAGAAAACACCTTCAACAAATAAATTGTCATACATTCTTTCATTTATTTGTTAAAGGTGTTTTATCTCATTAGCATTTTCATTTACTTATTATAAATTCAACTTCGTAACTTAAAATTTCAAGCTGAAGATGACAAAGGATTGTCAAAACATGTCTTCGTTAAAATCAAAACTGTTGTTGTTGCTTTGAAAATTATAACTTTCCTGCTATTATCTAGACAACTACAATTTATGACAAAACTTTGGAACAGTATGTGATGGATGGTGTATAAATGGTGGTTCTCTCCCTGTCCGCCTTTTAATGTTGTTGGAAAATGAAATGAATACGCGCGTTAATTATGCGATCCAACATTGAAATAAGAAGGGCGGGGAAGGCTGTTCCAATGACTTCTAACACTGGTTGTAGATAGACAGGCTTAAGTGGGTTAATTCTGAATATGTTTCTTTCTTTGCCGGAAAAAGATAGAGGCCTTGCGTTATTCCGCCAAAAAGTGATGTATAGAGAATTTTCAAGAGGAACCACTGTTGTGCAAAACTTTCAAGAACTGACAGAGGATCTTTCTTATGTCTCTTACAAAAGTCAGTTTATTTGCAAATAATAAAACTAGTTGCTTTGAAACACAAACACGTATGGTGGTAATATTTGTTTTAGTTTAATTGGATTTTTCTTATTAATTTTTGGTAGCTGGCATTTGAGACAGTCTTTCCGCGAACATAGGTTCAGAGATAAAAGCTGAGCAATGAAAGGCCATCCTTTGTAACATGCAGCAAACTTCTTGGCATGAACCAGACGGTCAGTACTGTATTAAACAGAAAACCCTCAATATATTAATTGTAGCTAGCCACATAAGCTTAACGATCTGAATATATCTCTATAATAAATCTAAGTTTTCTGCCAGAGGTATTATAAAAAGGAACAATTAATTTTACACACATTTAGGGAAGGACCTTTCTTTTGTCTCCCTTTTATAGAATTTTATTATTATTTTCGTTAGGCAGGACCGTGACATAAAAACTGAGAAGGCTTTCAGCGTTATTAAATAAATTGACAGACTCTAATCACATTTTGAAATCTTAGTTTGAAATACTCTTTCCGTCATTATCCATTTTTACTATTAATTTGGTGAATGTCAATAGATTTTGTAAATAATACAACTTAGGCACCCACCATTCTACTTCGAGGGAAAGTTAATTGGGTTACCTTTCTTGAGCTTTTTTTTTTTCAGATGAAATTATTTTTGTCGTTTCACTTAGCAAAATGTTTATTCTTCAGCAAAACCTTTGCCAGATTTCTTTGGTAATCGCCACATGCTCCCAATTCAGAATGAAATAAAATGTGTTTATTTATGTGCTTGACTTATTCTATCTTACCGTCACTTTTGAAAAATTACTGGAAACTACTGTTCTGATGGCCTTTCAATGTAAACTTAAGGATTTCATGCAGGGACTTAAAAGTTAGAACCACCTTGTACAGCATAATAAACAGTACCACAGGAAAATAATGCTCAGTAGCTTTCATCCAAATGGTCACACTTAAGGATTTCATCCACAGACTAAAACGCTTTAAAGGTTGGTAATTTGCAACTCTATAAGGTTGCAAGAATATAAGAAGAAACGCACGAGTTGGTTCGTATCAGAAATCGGACGAGCGAGGCTTTACGCACTGGCTTTAAGAGCGAGTGAGATTTCTGATACAAACCAACGAGTACGTAAATACCGTACAAAGCACTGCCCATGCTGTAATTTGTTTAATTTTCAATAGAAAATCTCTATAAGTATGGAATAAATTCAATTTTGTGGAAGTTATAATTTGGCGCTCGCAACCAGACCGAACCACAAGGTACCCAAGCTGTTTATGGGTATTTTATACTTGTCAAATGTAATAAAAACAGAACGATTTACCTATGTGTCCGTGCTTTTCTTTAGTTGTTTTAATAGGGATTTGCATCGGAACGAAGACGGTTTCTCCGTTCCATTTCAAAATACTTTCAGCAGACAATTTTTTTTCTTTTTTATTTTGCTTGCGTACAATTTATTTCAGTGTTTGTAGCCTCTGCAAACAATTTATTTCAAATGTTTCCAACTCCCCCCTCCCCCACTCCCCCCCCGGTCAAAAAAATAACTCGTGACGTTATCTGGACAAAATTATCTCGTTTTATGATACGAAATTCATTCCAAACCTTTGACAAGTGCACGTTGTTTTTAAGTGGGTATTCTTTTCAACTTTGCTCCTTTTTGAGACTACATTGATGAGATTGTCACAGGTTTACACTTCGAAAGCGAGGCTTGGGGGTGATATTAGCTTGTCTGACGTAAACATGCATAAGATAAGAGCTATTACTAGTAATAACCAAAGGTTAGGAAGTGCGGGCGAGGACGATGCATTGTGCTTTTGGGTTAATAAAAATGTAACAGAGGTGTACTAAGTTGTATGTAATCAGTGGCACACTGAGATTAATTCTAAAATAGGGGCGTTATACATTTTGGCTCTTTGGGTAACTAAATATTTTGGGGCCCAAAGGGAAAAATGTTTCTGCTTCGCGGGGCTTAAATATTTGCCCATAAGGGTAGCATGGCTCCACTGCCCCACCCTCCTTTTACTCCTCCATATTTGCCACTTATAATTTATTTGCCAGAAAGTGTACGTGGAGGTGTTGCATAGAGTGATTTTACTAAACCTATGAAACAGTTACCTACACTGTAACATTCCATAAGACACTAGTTCCATTGTTTTGTTTTGTTTGGTTATACTAATACGCTGTAATTGTTTCTTGTTTTTTCACGGTGTAATCACAGGCAGCCCAACCGTTGTGTGTGAGTCACATGAAATTACAGATTCGAAGCCGGCACACAGTAATGAAATATAGGTAATAATACGATTTGTCACTGAATTGAAAAGCGACAGAAAAATCGAAAATATTACACAATAGAGACTTCTTGCCTTTATTTTATTGTCCCTTGATGTGTCCTGACCGGTTTAAATGCATTTTTACCACTTTTGTCACTCGCCTCACTCTGCTCACTATATCCACTATAAAAGAAGGGAACGCTGGCGACTGGAAAAGCGAAGCTCAACGCGAAAAGGCCAATAAAATTCCAGTAAACGAAATTGCGAGCAGCAGGACCGTACACAACGTACTTACCTATCCATTGCTCTCTGGTTTCCAAATTTCATCGCAACCGCCCGAGAATCGCTCGTTTCCCAGCTCAAGCTTGGCGTCCGCGCCTGATTAACAAAATAACACTTCATCGGGGGGGTCATGTAGCAGCTGTCGCAAGACCTAACCCAATTGGATGGATACAATAGAACGAGAAACAATAGAAATAAAACAATTGAACGACCTAACAATGAAAACCATTGTTAGATCTAACCAATCTCGACAGATCTTGCGAGCAGCTGCTACACTACTGCATCGGGGAAGGCGCGGTACTATTGCTCTACATGCAGATCAACACGGTGGGAGGGTCCAGTGCGTTAAATTTGTGGGGCGAGTGACAAAAGTGGTAAAAATGCATTTAAACCGGTCAGGACACATCAAGAAGCGAAAAAAAATAAAGGCAAGAAGTCTCTATTGTGTAATATTTTCGATTTTTCTATCGCTTTTCAATTCCGTGGCAAATCGTATTATTATGTAATAGATCAACAACGAGTGCGAGGGTTTGATCGGGGCATCCAAACACCGAGAAGCAATGAAAGCGGCCGAGTGCTTTTATTGTTTCAAGGTGTGTGGATGCCCCAATCAAACCCGAAGCACGAGTTTTTGATCTGGCTTCTCAAATGAAACAATGCAGAATTATTCAGTGTTAGTTTTTCTGGCTTTGTCCTTTTCAAATGCCGTCACATGCATAATTTTATAGAGCTTGTTGTGTTTCGCCATTTGGTATGAGACCATGTGCGAAGCAGAAGCGTCTCGGTTTAGGGAGGCTAAAACGGTTATCGAAGAAGAATATATCTAGTCGATAAAGCTATTCCCCCGTCAACGAAATAAAAAAAAAATGGGCAACGTCCATTTTCTACGAATGGTAAACTTTTCGGACGGTTCAAGTAAGTTCCCGTTCTCTGAGATTCATTCGAGAGGAATGTTTAAGGACTATGATTTACACTGTCTGCTCGTATTGAAGAAACGGACGCATTGAGTTTGAATATTGGCTTAGCAAATTTGTCATGGATGTGGCCAAAACGTCGGCATAATATGCGGTATCCGACGCTTTCTAGAAGAATTCTCTTGATAATGGCGACCGAAGGTGAGAAAAATGGTCCATATTGTTTCTAAATTAAAATGTCGATGTCATATAATGTTGAAGTTTCAGTTATAATACTCAGATTGTTTTGAAGGTTTTCTCTGTTTCACCGAGCATTGGACGCGGAATCGAAAGATGGCACACGAGATACATTTGAAGACCAAGAAAGGAATGTAAGATTCCGAATGTAATTATATGATTGAGTGGAATAACATGTATTGTTGCAAAACTCATTAATATGCAAGTGTTTGATTTGGGATCAAACACGGTTTTGAACTGAAATCAAAACCCTTAAGAGCTTGATCAGGTGTTGCATTGGGTATCAAGACTCATCCACCTGACCCAAATGGACGTCATTTATTGGCTGGTCACTTTATGAATTATTAATGAGTTTGAGAACTATATTCCATTACTGTGTACCGGCTTCGAATCTGTAATTTCATGTGACTCACACAACGGTTGGGCTGCCTGTGGTATAACTGTGGCAAAACTGTGCCGATTTTTCAAAAACAAACCGAAGTGGGTGACAGGCTGACAGCTGGTGTGAAATTACGCACACACGTCGGCGAAAAATCAAAAGCTTCTCTTTACGTACTTAAAAGCAGCGGTAAAAACATCACTGTATCACGATTATGATATAACAAAATAATCTTTATACAGGTGTAAAAACTTTAAAAAATGTACTAAATTTACTAAGACGGAACAACGCTCCCCCTCCAAGGACGAACAACGCTCTCGCTCCACGGTTCAATGAGATCAAGGACGAACAGATCGGCCGGATCGGACGAACAACAATCTCTGACTACACGCTTGTCAGGTCAAGGACGAACAACACTCTCACTACACGCTTGAGGTAAAGGACGAGCAGATCGAACGATGCTCTCGCTTCACGCTTGAGGTCAAGGACGAACAGCTCGGACGAACAACACTCTCGGGACTTGCTTGAGGCGGAAAGAGGCCGGAAAATGACATCCAGCGCCAGGTTGACACACTCGATTTGGATTGGATGGCGGTGCTGCTATTCGTGAGTTTCACGTGATCCAAGGTCCAAATACGCGTGACGCGCGTGATAAAACTGCGTTCTTTGCATTCCATGCATTCCATGCATTCGTAGTGGAAGTCCACGCGATATAGTCAGGGCCAAACTACATAACTGCCGCGCATGCGATTGTAATAGCAACGTTGAGATTAGGATTGCGGGATCCTCTTGTCGCCCGCAGTCATGTATAACTCATCGAAATGTTCCTTGATAAATTTTTTTGAAAAATGACGAAGTTTGGTGGGTATTGGTTAAATGCTTCTAAAGTTAAAAACTTTCAAAGTCAGCGCGGCACCATTCGCCCCCAACCCCACCCCCCTCCCCTCCCGCCCCCTCTGGTCTGAATTATAACGAAGGTTCTTCCCCCTTCCCCTGGGGGCTGTGGTAGTTTGGTCTTTAGCCATACCCAGCCTTGGGCTATTGAGACTGAAAGTCTGCGCGGCTGACTTTCCGCGAATTTCTACCCCGATTTCGTCTCCCCTTCTCTAGTACTTTATAGATTTTTAAATAGCTATCCTTTCAGTTCCAAGTCTATTTTTTTTTTTGCGATCCGGTAAATGCTACCTTCTTGTACACACTATATATGGCGTACCCACGCCACCGTCATCCCCGGTCTGGAACGCTCCCTTCATTGCCCGTGACATAGGAACAGGAATCGTTATAGGAAGAGGACTCGTTTATTAAAATCAATACTTGCAATCTGTAGATTGAATTAGTATCGATAAATTAATTATAAATTAGTGCAGTGGAACCTCGATATACTGAACAAACCGCGATATAACGAAGTCCCGGCATAACGAACGATATTCATCAGCCTATTTGTAGTGAAATGCATGGTAAAGAACCCCGATTCAACAAACCTATAACCAACAGATTTTCCCAGTAGTCGCTTGGCACTTTGTTATATCGGGGTTTCACGAAGGGACCTTTCAGTTACGTTTACTCTGCAAATTTTTTGGTGGGGGTGTGCCGCTGGAACTCTGAGACCCTTAACCTATACTAGACCATTCTAGCTGCATTTTGGAATCCTATTCTAGACTAAACACCGAAAGACCCTATCCTATCCTAGACCTTTATTTTTCAGAAACTCATTCACTACTGCACAGTATTAGTTAACATGGGTCAGTAAAAATGCCTTACTGCCCGCCGTACCGATTTTTAAACGCCATTTGCCAGTAAACATTGTCCAGACTAAATTCCTCACGTAACTGATCAGTTTTTGCGGAAAATGATACCCTATTCTAGACCAAAAATCTCTGATAACTATACCCTACCCCAAACTAAACTGCCCGAAAACCATATATACCCTTCAAACAGCGGCACATACCTATATAGCTTGTACATGGGAGTACCCCCCCCCCCCCCCCCCCCGGGGATGCGTGCAGTTAACTTCCTTTGTTTTCAAATAAACTAATCATCAATGATTAATGCCTTAAAAGCTTTTCTCCTTTACATATTTGCCATTCGCTTTTGCTATTCATCGACGCCAGTGCAGCAAAGAGTTTGCGAAAGTTTCACTGTTGCCACATGTTACCGGAAGTGTGCGACATCACCTAATATTAGACTTTGGAAAGCAAATGATGAATTCTTCTCACAGTAAGTCAAACATATACATAAATTTGATCCAGCTACACAAACTGTTTGCCGCCTAGCCTGTTCTTGGAGTAAGATTGTGGGGCCAGGAGCAGCTGGCGTGGTGATAAACTGGCGCGTAAACGAGCGTATCCCTCTGAGTCAGCCGCTCACAATATTATCCTTCGCAGCTATTTCCCGCCAAAAATCCAAACGGCTACCATGACTCAGATGTTACACTGAACAGGGAGCTTTAGCTACCACGACGGCAACGCCAAAGAAAATGTCATTGAAAAAAGAATTTGCGCTAATTTAAACTACTTTGAAATTGTTCCAAATTGTTTAAGTTGCACTGGAATTGTTCCAATAAGAGCTGAAATGGCAGGGACGGCTATCAAGTTCAAATAGAGGAAGGAAAATTAACGGTCGTGTGTTCGCGTTCTCTAATAAACCTATAACTTGGTCATTTGACGTTGTTGTTTTGCAGGGAACGGCAAATAAATGTATCAAATGAAAAACGTACGTGCAGAGGCATTGTTTTCGCTCATTAAACCTATTGTTTTGTGCCGCTCTCACTGCCGTTAGAACGCCTGCCACGCGGGCTATGGTTGCCAAGGCTCCCTACAGGAGACACGTTGAAAAGCTGTGCAAGTTTTGGAACGAATGATTTGTAAAAAAGTATTATATAGCTTAATTCATTTAAGCGGTCATATACTTAAGAATTTCACAAGCAGTTAACACAGATAAAATCAAATTGTATAGTAAAATAAAAAGCTTTTATTTGAATGGTCAAAATTTAGGTGTGGGTAGGAAATACGATATGTTTATTCCGAGCGGACTTCCCACATAAAACAGCAGGTATAAATTGTGGTTTGCACCCCTTTATAGGTTGTTTTGAAAAATGTTAAATTATATGCCTATTGTACGTACAAGAGGGCAATATCAAGTGATTTCTTGAAAAGACAACTAACCAAAATGAGATTTAAACTAATTTTTCCACGAAACGAGGGTCAAACTTAAAAAAAATAATCAAGTTACAATCCATTTCCATCTGGGCAATTATTTATAGTTTTAGTGTAGCAACTGTTGCAAAACTGGGGCATTATTTTTAGGTTTTCATCAATAGAAATTACGGTGCGACGCGCCTTGCCGTGAGTCCCGGGGGGGAAGGGGGGGGGAGGTACCCTGCAAATTTTTGGGTGGGAGTGTGCCGCTGGGACTCTGACGCCCTTAGCCTATAAGAGACCATATTGGCTGCATTTTGCAACCCTATTCTAGACTAAAGAACTCAAAACTGCAAAAGACCGCAAACGATAATGCTGTAAACGATACATAGGATCTACGAAAGACTTTGCAGTTTGTCTAGACTAAACACCGGAAAACCCTACCCTATCCTAGACCCATTCCAGACTCGCTATTTTCCATAAACTCGTTCACTATCACAGTTATTAGTTAACAAGGGTCAGTAAAAATGCCGTACTGCCCGCCGTACCGATTTTTAAATGCCATTTGCCAGTAAACCTTGTCTACTAAATTCTTCACGCAACTGATCAGTTTCGCGGAAAATGATACCCTATTCTAGACCAAACAGCTCTGATTACTATACCCTACCCCTGACAAAACTGCCTAAAAACCATACCCTTCACAGCGCACATACCTATATAGCTCATATATGGGAGTACCCCCCCCCCCCGGACCGTGAGCACCCAACAAACGTTTTTACAAGTTTGCGCGATATCACCAGTTAATTCTTATAATCATCTTCGTAACCGAGGATACATTTGAAGCAATATACTTGAATACAAAATTCGTATGTGGTAACTATGATTAACACGAAGCGACAAGATTACATTCCATCTTGCTTAACTTTACGAGGAGGCGTTCCCGTCAATTAAATTCGCGATTGGCTGACTTCAGGGGCTTATTGGGTAATAAGCTCCTGCTGACTTATAAAAAAAAAAAAAAACGTTCGTTGGGTGCTCCGGGTTAGGCTCGTCGCACTGTATTATTCTTTTGGACTCAAATTGATGCCAAATTAAAATACGTTACATTAACATTGCCCCTCAAGGGGCGCAAGTTTCCAATGCTGCGTCGGTGACCGTCGTGGATCGGGTTTGAAACACTCAAAATATGCGAAACTCGAAAGTCGTAGACTTTCGATCCGAAAAAGAACGGCAGGTTACGTTTTTGGTTGCTGAATCGATCCTATTTTTAAGAAACCTGTTCATATTCAAGAATCAAATCTTGCTGTATTTTCTCGATTAAATGCCAGGCCCCGAATAAACGCAGGGTTCCAAATAAAACCGGGTCGTTTATTCGAGGTATCAGGCGTTTTATTTGAGGTCCTGCTTTTATTATTTGAATTCGGCCAGTTGTATCTTGTGTATACTTTTTTTAGCTGAATGCCTTACTATTTACCTGACGGCCATAGAACATTTATTAAAAATGTGCTGTGTTTGTTTTTAATTATATCGTACCACCTGCAAACAACCGAGGAGTTGCCTTTATGCATAAAATATTTTAATTATGCCTTATTTGCTATTCGCTTTTACCATTCATCGACGCCAGTGCAGCACTCAGAGTTTGTAATATCACCTAAGAAAGGACATGATAAATTCAATATAAATCAACCTTAATTTTTTTGTTAATTTTTTTGCGTCATTGGAAATACCAAAATAATAACGTCAATCATCAATAAAACTTGATGAAATTGCCGGGAGAGTGTTGAATCCTATGAAAGAAAAAAAAAAACCAGCTGCGGCCTGTGTTGGCTTGTACGAGCTGGTAGTATGACTGGCTAGCTGTACGCAGGCGTGCAGAGTTTACAGCCGATTCTACTCACCAGTGTGCGGTCAAGCCTAAATCATACCGTCCAGAAGGACGTCGGACACCTTATTGAGACTTATATAACGGAGTAACTGGTTAGCTTTCAGTTGAGGTTGGGGGTAGCAGTTTATATAGTTAAATTTAGGACTAAGCAACCTGAGAAGCTATGTAGTACTCTGGTACAGTAGGCTATGTAAGCCTAAGCCTAGCTGAGGTCACAGGTTCAGTCCTTAGTGGGGATTTTAGATTTTCTTTTTTAAAACTTAAAAATTTATTGAAAATAGATCAGAATTCTCCTTGTCGACATTACGTTATATAAGTCTCAATAAGGTGTCCGACGTCCTTCTGGACGGTATGATTTAGGCACAACCCCAGTGTGCAGACCCTGTTTTTTTGAATTCTCGTCCCCAGCAGAGCTCCACGGTTCTTAAATTGCGTCTCGTGTTTTCGCGTCTCCGCTGAGCAAACGAAACGCGGTGTCTGGGAATTAAAATGGGGGTTTTTCAAACATGATTCACCGGCTATGATTCGCCTCTCATGGTCCGTCCAAGAGATAGGACAATGGCGAGTACAGATTCGCCTCATTTGCAAAACTGATCGAATAAAAGTGTGATTTTTTATTACCTAATATTTCGGTTAGGCAAAACTAACGTCCATCAGGGGCTGGCAAATAGCTTAGCTTCATCAAGTCAACTTGAAAAGATCAGTTTACCCTGATATTTTACTTGCAATCAGTCCAGGATAACGTCTTTATTTTTGCTTTATTGACTTGGCCTCGTCTTATTTCACTCGTCCAGTCTAGATCCTGTTCGTCGTTCAAAGTAGACGAGAAATGAACAAATTCGCCGTGGACACGCGCGGGCCGCGCGCGCTCTTCCATGGGAGGATACTCTGTATACTTTCGGGTGGTGGTGTACCGCTGGGACTCTGATACCCTTACCCTATACCAGACCATGTTAATGTCCGGGGGGGGGGGGGGGTTACTCTGTATATTTTCGGGTGGTGGTGTGTCGCTGGGACTCTGAAACCCTTACCCTATACCAGACCATTTTGCAACCCTATTCTAGTAGATAGTAGACCAGACACCACAAATCCCTACCCTATCCCAGACTAGGGGTGGCGAATGGTACCTTCAAAATCGTGGGTCTCGGAAAATTTTGGTCCGGTCTCGAAATCTCGGCAGTTTTTGTTCTAGTCTCAAAGTCTCGTTTGGCTGGTGCTTTTTCCGTCTCGGAGTCACGGATTTTTTTCCTCAAGGTCTCGGAGTCTCCGATACATTTGTCAAGCATTCTCATTTTTCATCCTTGTTTGTTGTTTGATATGTGATTTGGATATTTTTAGCACTGAATCTCGGGCTCGGATTTTATAACGTAGCTGCGGTCGTGGTCTCGGATTTTGAAACAAGGGTCTCGGCGTCTCGGCGAGTCTCGGATCTACCATTCTCCACCCCTCAGACTGGCCTTTTTTCCAGAAACTCTATCTTCATACCACTGATCAGTTTCCTGATAAATGATAACCTATTCCAGATCAAAACTCTCTGATCTCTATACCCTATCCCAGACTGAACTGTTTGATAACCATACCCTTCACAGCAACACATAGGGTCTATTGATGTGAGCGTTAGCGAGGCAGCACACTATTCTTGGCAATAGGGGAGAAATCCAAACTTTTGTCGGATGTAAGATGGGGTGCATGCGCAGTGGCTTATTGTCACTGTCGCCTAGCAAGGTCTGTCATTTTGCTTCGCAACGCAATCAATCAACCGTGACAACGAACGCGACAACTGTCTAAATCGACAATCCACGTGAGAATCTGTCACACCGTCAGACGCTTTCGCTTTCGAGGTGCAGTAGTAGGTACATATTTTCTAAATGTTTGCTAAATGTCTTCATTTGCTTGTGAAATTATTCATCATGATCACGAACGATTGCTTGCTATAAGCAATCCAAATTGTCCATCGCTCGTGGAAGCGAACCACTCAACTGTAAAATCAAACGAATCGTTGCACTTTCACACGATTTCATCACCCGTTGAGCCAAATAATTCAAAATCTGTGCCGTTTGTGGCGGATAATTCGACCGTTGAGTCATGCTCTTTGTCCGTTGAGGCGAAATAATTGAAAAAAAATGTCAATCGCTCGTCGAAGCGAACTATTCCGATCTGTGAAATCAGATGATTGTTTCACTCTGAAATCCAACGACTCGTTGCACATTCAGACGAGTTCTTCGCCCGCAGAGGCAAATAATTCAAAATCTGGGCCGGCTGATTCGACCGTTGAGTCTTGTTTTTAGGTATAACACTAACTTGAACAATGAATTATTAAAAATGTAAACAAACAGCCGTAAGTAAAGATTCTTAGTAAAGCAATGTACTTTTGTTTTGTTTTTTTTTAAGAAAGCTATTATGAAATCTTCAATTTAATAGCTTGAGACAAAACCCTCTTGAATTGTCCTTTGTAAAGGTTATTTCTCTTCAATGTCAATTATTACTGTATCTTTAAAATATGTGTAACTTGAACAATAAGTTCTTGCATTGGCAATAGGTTTTTTTTTTTTTTATAAAGCAGCCCATAGTCCATAGTTAGTTTAGTAGTGTGGGTAATACAAGTCAGTAAGGCTATGGTTGGGCAATTTTCAAAAACACCACTTGCTGTATTAATTTTTACAACTCATCCAGGGAAAGCCTACTCTACTCACCCTTTAAACCCCTTCCCTTAAAAAGTTGAAAAAATTTACCGGAGCTGCCCAATGTTCAATTCACTTCCCACTGTTTTATCCCCCTTCGCCAGCACTCACCTTCACATTGAAATTACAAGTATATGAGAGTATCTCTGGGCCGCTGTTCTCCTCTACACAACTGGCGGCTACAAAATACGATAAAGATTCATTCTCGACCGTTGTCTTTTCTATTTTTGGCCATGCGCAAAACAGAAGAGCTCTGGGGTCTAGCAATGTCGCCTGTCCGTAGTGGGCGGTTTTGTTGGCGCGCGCGATGCTGAATTCGCGAAGCCGCGAGGGGAATGGAGGAGAGAAAGCAGGTTTTTTCTTTCTCTCCTCCATGCGCAAAACAGAAGGGCTCTGGGGTCTAGCAATGTCGCCTGTCCGTAGTGGGCGGTTTTGTTGGCGCGCGCGATGCTGAATTCGCGAAGCCGCGAGGGGAATGGAGGAGAGAAAGAAAGTTTTTTCTTTCTCCCCACGCGGATCGCCGCTCGCGAATGGTTAACACTCGTTAACATCTCTCATGAAGTTTTACACAACGTAGTATTTTTCTATCGTTATACCGTAGTACAGAACAGAACCCCATTTTATTGGGCAGAGAACTGAGAGAACAGAGATCCGGTTAAGTAAAGAGTAGCGTTTTGGGGTTTAGCATTGATCTATATTGTTTAGGGTTAAGCACTGATTTGAAAACGGTTAGCTTTCATTTATTGTTATGGGTAACTCTATAAATATGTTAAAAATTACATCTCCCGGCAGCTAATCCACGTTGGTATAGTGGATAAGGATATTAGTCGTGAAGCGAACGACTCGGGTTCGAGGCATATACATACACTATACCAAGGTAACCCTCTTGACTATACTGATCTTTTTTTTCTAATTTTACTCTTAAGTGTGAAATAGGTTTTACTTCGTGTAACTTAAAGTGAAAAGGAAAGGTCAGTTTGAGAGATGTTAACGAGTGTTAACCCTCGCGAATAGGCCCCTCCGAAAAATACCATAATAATCTTTTATGCGCAGGCTCAGCCTCACCCGGTGTAATTATTCAAGAATCCTTTGTTACAATAGCCGTGGTCACACTACACACACGTAACATTTGTAGTGTCAGGTTATGGCCCCGGGGGGGGGGGGCACTCCCTATAATGGGCTATACGGGGATGCTCCGCCCGAAAGGGGTACCTTTTTGAGGCTGGAGGTATATGAAAGGGTCGGGATTTTACGAGTTGAAGTATGTGAAAGGGTAGGGATTTCACGAAGAATAGGAAAGGGTAGCGAAAACACGCCGTTGAAGCATAAAAAAGGTAGGGAAAACTGCCATTTAAGTATTATAAAAAGGGCCTTTCGAAATATACCAAACAGACGCACGTAAAGGCTATATGAAAGGGGTACAATTTTCAATGAAAGGTTTGTGAAAGGGGTGCCATTTTCAATGAAAGGTATATGAGAGGGGTACCTTTTCTATCAAAAACGGTATATGAAAGGGTAAGGGTTTGGACCTCGGGGCGGAGCATCCCCGTACAAAACTTTGCTGAGTACCCCCCCCCCCCCGGGGGGGGAGGTTATGGCTACGTTTGTCATGGTCTTCTTTCCTTCTTGTTTCTGTTTTCAATCACGAACTATAACGAACACTGTATCCCAGATAATCAAGCTTGGACTTGAGCCACGGTCACGAAAAATGTTTTAACATTACCACAAAAAAAGTATTAACAAGGAATTTCCAGGCCGTACCCAGTTCCTCTGTTGACACGTTCACAAATTATGATGGCTTTCCCATTGTTTGTTCCGCCCTTTAAAAACTTAGTGACAAATACAGCCATCATCAAAGGAATGTGACCAAGTATCTCATCTAATGCAGTAACTGTGTTACCCTGCTCCTTGGCGGTGGTTTCATAACTATCTATTTTGAAATAAAGTTTACCTACCTCCAATGTGTCGCTTACTTGTGTCTTGCACCGAATTTGAAGCCATTCCGACGCCATTTAGCGAAGTTATTCGAAGTCGTTGTCTCCCCTTCTAAAAAGAAGGATTTTCCTTCTTTTTAGAAGGGGAGACAACGACTAGAATAACTTCGCTAAATGGCGTCGGAATGGCTTCAAATTCGGTAGAACACACAAGTAAGGGGTGGGTACAAAACGAAGACCGAAGACCGAAGACCCAAAAACGAAGACCCCTTCAAAATCGTCTTGAAATCACTTGAAAAAGACTGGAACATGATTCTCGAGCGAAGCAGAAACAAGGAGCAACAAAATGTGTGGTAATTAACGAATTTGACCAGGGTCTTCGTTTTGTACAAAACCCTACCAAAAGTACAAAACGAAGACCCCGTCAAAATCGTCTTGAAATCACTTGAAAAAGGCTGGAACATGATTCTCGAGCGAAGCAGAAACAAGGAGCAACAAAATGTGCGGTAATTAACGAATTTGACCGGGGTCTTCGTTTTGTACAAGACCCCACCAAAAGTACAAAACGAAGACCGTCTTGAAATCACTTGAGAAAGGCTGGAATATGATTCTCGACCGAAGCAGACACTAATGTCTAGGATTGCAGATAATAAAAATTAAAATTCGATGCGCCCGCGACAGACATGAAAATCTCATTTTTTCCTTGCCTTGTGAGGGGAGGGGGGGGGGGGGGGGTCGGCCTGTTTTGTACTTTTCAGGGTTTATTTAATGAAACTGAAGGGTTTACAGATCTTTACGGAAAATTAATTTCACACGAAGCCGAGACAGCCATGCCAGACTAACAGTCGCGCTACATTATTACGGATCGCTGTTGTTTCTGTGGTGTTTTATTCCGATGGTTTATCAAAGCAAAGAAATTTTTGATAACTTTTCTGCGAAGGGTTTAATCTGCGTCAGTTAAAAATACTGTAAGGAGTTATGGCCTCGGAAAAAAATATTTATCGCGCTTTGAAACCGGAAGTCATCCAACTAATCAAAAACTTGTCAAGAATATAGAAGATGTCACAAACTTAGTCTGGTCTGGTGGCCACAGTTGGACGCACTTGACTGTAGAACGAAGACCCCACGGCGCTCTTAATAACAAAGTATCGCTAAATGTTATTCCCTCGTTAAAGCCAGAGAATCATGTTTGGAGACGTTTTTTTTGGAGATGTTTCAAGACGATTTTAAAGGGGTCTTCGTTTTGTACTTTTGGTGGGGTTTTGTACAAAACGAAGACCCTGGTCAAATTTGTTAATTACCGCAAATTTTGTTGCTCCTTGTTTCTCCTTCGGTCAAGAATCATGTTCTGGCCTTTTTCAAGTGATTTCAAGACGATTTTGAAGGGGTCTTCGTTTTGTACTTTTGGTGGGGTTTTGTACAAAACGAAGACCCCGGTCAAATTCGTTAATTACCGCACATTTTGTTGCTCCTTGTTTCTGCTTCGCTCGAGAATCATGTTCCAGCCTTTTTCAAGTGATTTCAAGACGATTTTGACGGGGTCTTCGTTTTGTACTTTTGGTAGGGTTTTGTACAAAACGAAGACCCTGGTCAAATTCGTTAATTACCACACATTTTGTTGCTCCTTGTTTCTGCTTCGCGCGAGAATCATGTTCCAGTCTTTTTCAAGTGATTTCAAGACGATTTTGAAGGGGTCTTCGTTTTTGGGTCTTCGGTCTTCGGTCTTCGTTTTGTACCCACCCCACAAGTAAGCGACACATTTGAGGTGGGTAAACTTTATTTCAAAATAGGTAGTTATTTACCCAATTTTAGAGAACCTGTGATTTTCCCATACATCTCTCTATGTACACAAGCTGTCGCATACACATCAAAAAGACGAATTTTGAGCTTGAAAAGCCTGTGCCGTAAGCGGGGTTTTCCCCAAATCTCCAGGATTTTGGACCTTGAACTCCAGGTTTTTGGTATTTTGGGGTTGAGAGGTCTGCTTTCAAAGTCGCTCAAAATATCACTTTTAAGGCAAAAGGACGACAACACACAACAAATAAGGTAATTCAACGTTTATTTAGCGTTGATCAGTACATACATTTGGCGATACGTCGCCATAATATGAAATTTAGGTAAATCCCATACATTTCCTATAAAATTACAAACGGTCATTATGTTACACAAACAGATTGTATGGGCTCCCTGTGGCTCTACTAACGTGACATATCTGACATGTCTCCGGTTCTGTCATCAACGCATTCGCCGACGAGCGTCTACTTGGGATTTCAATTTGCCCTTGCTCTCGCTTTGGGGTAGCTGTCAAGGGGAAACTCTATTCTTCTCGTGATATATCCAAGCTCCAGACGATAAAATTTCCCCCAAGTACCGTATTTATTCGATTAAACGCCGCGGCGTTTATTAAATTTTTCGTGATTCTGGTGCGGGGTTTATTGGAGGGCAGCGTTTATTGGAGGGCGGCGTTTATTTAAAATCCAATTTATTTCTTACAAACAATAGCAACTGAACGTTTGAATTTTTAAAAACAGAAACATGTTTCAGTGTTTGTCTGTTTACTTTATCGTTCTCACTTTGCATTTTAACAAGATTGCGATGCATGTCATAGAATAAAGTTCACTCAATTATATTCCTCAGAGCTTTGAATGCACTGATAAACATTGTTATAATCAAGGAAAATATATTTTTTTAGGCTTGCTGAAACTAGATTATTACTGTACTCGTTTTTTAGTATATTATTCGAATAAACGCCACATCCATCTATTCGAGGGCGGCGTTTTAATTTATAAAATATTTTTGCTCTCAAGTACGGCGTTCATTCGAATAAATTATTTAATCGAATAAATACGGTAAATTACTTAGGGAAAAATCGGTCACACTTGAAAAATTCAGTTTCCCCATGGAAAATGTCAACAAGTCAAGTTTCCCAAGGTCTGTAGTCTGACCACGGCTAATGGCACAATGGAATTCAGAGTACATGTAAGAACTCTATTGCCAAGAAGTTGAAGCATAGCACGTGCAGCTCGTGCTGAAAACAAAAGAAATTGAAAAAATCAGGCTTACATGAAGCGCCACCCAAACCTGCACTTTAAAGAGTTTTATGGTATTTTTCATAGTTTCTGGAGTGGGGGAATTCAGCATATCGTGTGCCAACAAAACCGCCAGTAGAATGGGTCAAGATTCGTCTTTTGTCGCCTAAAGACAAATAAATTATTCATTTCGAGATAAAAGAAGACAATAAATTAAATTAATTTGCTGTCACAATGGTGTCGTTGCTGTTATCTGTACTGTTCATCATGAACAAATAAGATTTTGATAGCGACATGATGATATCACGCTGCGATTTCCTGTTGACCTCACCTCGACTTTATACAGCCCACCAAAAATATGATGAATTATTTTATGACTGACACTGTCAGTTCACGATAAATACGTAAGGCCGATGCAGTTGTTTTCCTGTTATTTCGATGCGTTTTGTGTGATATTGACATTTGCTGGGAGACCTGGGAAAGGACGATGAATTCAACTGATGGTAAGTTCGCGTTCAAATCATTCAGCACTTACAAATACCATTAACTATTGTCGCCATCAACACGATTCGCATTTAATTTTATACGATCGTTTACTGTGAACATCCGCAACGCACGCCTTCGGCATAAATGTCTGCGTTTTAGATAATCGTTTACAGCCGAAGGCAACTCAACTTGCAGTGTCTTTTTTATTCTCATGTTATTGTCGAATGAACTTTTTGATTCAGCGCGTATCGGTTTTTCATGTAATAGAAGATAATGAGAACAGAACTTTAACATATAATTGACAATGTATTTTGTCTTCAATTGGTTTGAATATTTCAACAGCAGTTCCGTTTGCTATGTAGTTCATGTCTACTTGAACATATCATTTTAAAATTTTAACAGCAGTTCCGTTTGCTATGTAAGTTATGTCTACATGGAAATATCGTCGTAGTTCTGATTTCTTTTCATTTTGCCGTCGGCACGAAAACTGAATTTTCATTGACAATCATGGTAGCTGACGATTTGATTAATATTCGCGACACGGTGCATTATAGACATTGACAGAGAGAGAATTTTCTAATAAAGTGTCATTGAAAGAAGTACTAGTATTAAAGCAGAAATCCATGAAAGCCAACATTCTCTACAATGAATGACCAATCATGTTTTTTGTTCCTAGTTCCGATCTTTATCTCAAATCGAGGGCACCCAACGATGAATGTTAACTCTTTCACTCCCAAGAGTGCCAAACAACAAAATTTACGAAAAATACCAAATTTCATTTTGCAAAATATTGAAAAAAAAAATAGTACCACGCAAAAGTGATGCCGAAGAGGTTTCATTTGAATGGTCACACCATAGGATTTCGTCCACAGATTCAAAAGTTAGAACAAATGGTACCATGCAAAAGTACTGCTGAAGAGGTTTTATTTGAATGTTCACACCATAGGATTTCGTCCACAGATTCAAAAGTTAGAACTACACTACATGTCTTCATATTTTTAATTGTCTGTGAGAGTGAAAGGGTTAATAAAATTCTTAGAATGTTGTTGGTGCTGCTCAATGCCTTGTAGATTTGAAACGACACACCTTAGAACTTCATCCACAGACTAAAGTTTGAACCTGCACCTTGTATGGCATACGCCGTAAACAGTACCACAGGAAAATGCTGCTCAGTAGCTTTCATTTGAATGGTAACACTTTAGGATTTAATCCACAGACTCAAAAGTTAGAACGACCTTGTACAGCATAATAAACAATACTACAAGGAAGTATTGCTCAGTAGCTTTCATTTGAATGGTCACACTTTAGGATTTTATCCACAGACTCAAAAGGTAGAACCACCTGTACAGCATAATAAACAATACTACAGCAAAGTACTGCTCAGTAGCTTTAAACACTTTAGAGTTTTATCCATAGATTCAAAAGTTAGAACCACCTTGTACAGCTTAATAAACAGCACCACAGGAAAACACTGCTCAGTAGCTTTTATTTTGGCTGAACATGAGTACAAAACAAGAAAACTGAGATAAAATGCGAGCAGCCTTGGATACAAATTCTTTAGATTTTTGTCCAGTCTTTCTTCGATTTCTAACAACTAGAAACTAACAGAAATTCTTAAAATGTTGTCATACATCGATAAGGGGTACTTTTGTAATTTTAAACGAAGTGGGATATTGTTTTTTCTTTTACAAAAAAAAGTTTGGAAACTCCGGAAAGAACTCTCACGCATTTTTAAAAAACAACTCGGAATGGGAAATACTGATCCCACCAAGCAATTAAACTAAAACTCAAACAGTCACCGTGTTGTCTGCACGATATAACTAAATAATACATGTCGTAATTTCTTTTTGGAATGGTACGATCCAATTGCATCCTTTCAAGCAGTTTTTTTTTAAATAACCACCAGTCTAATATCCTCAAAAAATGTTAAGTAATTACTGTAAAATATTTTGTGCGAACATAACCTGATCACTTTAATCGCGTGCTAATTAACAATTATTGGATGAGGTTGAGCATGATAGCGATAATTATCAAGGCCAAAGTTTGTGTTATCTGCCGAAGCCGAAGGCTGAGGCGGATAACGCAAACTGAGGCCTTGATAATTATCGCTATCATGCGAAAACCGAATCCAATAATTGTTTTATTATGCATATTCCTGAGCTGCACTTGTAAAGAGCGCGCACAAAAAAGTGATCAATGCACAGCAGTCAACTTGTAAGTAAACAACTTACGTCACTTCTGCATGCATAAAACTATTGTCTGTAGGTATGACGTCACTTCTGCATGCATAAAACTATTGTCTGTAGGTATGACGTAACAGAAACAGCAAACAATAATTAGCTGCGTGCTTATAGCCAATCAAAATCGAGCTAGTGACACCAATGTATAATAATTGCTTTTAATAGGTATATTCTTTCCCGCAAAGATCAAATGGAGTCATGGAGTCAACCACAAAGCTTCATTCTGATCACGTATAGCGTATCCGGCCATACGCCAAAATGAGCTGATTATATTCCTGTCTAATATTTAAAAGGCTCGTTTACACAGGCGGTGTTTAGTGCATTTTTTTTGTCGCAAGTGGCATTTTCAAATCGCGTGTGTTAACCAGCGGCCATTTCAGTGCGATTGTTGATTCACTGTTGCGCGATGTCGCAACTTTGCGGCGATCTTTGACAACTCAGAGCGCAACACAAAAATCGCCGCTACTTTACACTTGCAAGAAAACGGGAGAGCTGGGCTTTCTGTTTAACTGACCTAAAACCGATATATGGCATGAAAAAAATTACCTAACCCTAAATCACTGCTATCTCAGTTTCATGACTTCGCACACGCAGTCGTGTCACTAGTTTACTTTGCACGCTGATAATAACGCGGGGTTATCAGCGAGATGTAAATATATATATATATATATATATATATATATATAATCAATTGAAAATAACTTTTTTAACCGCTTGGAATATATATTCAAACAAAGATCGAATTCTCTTACGGGATTTTCTGTCTGTGAGATCACCCATCCCCTCCCCCTCCCAAAAGTCTTCGTCTCTAAACAAGTAAGCAAGATAATAGGAAGTTTAGGAGGGGGCATTGGGCCGGATTCACGGTTTTAGGGTTTTAGTCATTTTTGAGATCGGTTTTTCGGTTTTTACACTCGAAATGCCCGGTTATTCGGTTTTTGTATCTGTTGCGGTTTTCGTTTTTTTTTTTTTATGAACAAGAAAAGATTTTTTTTTTAAGTCTTGGTTGTTCGCTTTCTTGTCTCTAGTCCTTTTTATTTAACCTCGGTCATCCCGTGTAGGTTCACGTGATGCGCCTTCCCGGGGTTCGGTTCGGTTCGGGGACAGTGAGCACCCAACAAACGTTTTTACAAGTTTCCGCGATATCACCAGTTAATTCTTATAATTATTTTCGTAACCGAGGAAACGTGTGAAGCAACATAGTGAATATAAAATTTTCGTATGTTGTAACCATATATATATATATATATATATATATATATATATATATATATATATATATATATATATATATATATATATATATATACTCCTGATTAACACGAAGCGACAATATTACATTCCGTCTTGCTTAACTTTACGAGGAGGCGTTCCCGTCAATTAAATTCGCGATTGGTAGACTTCAGGAGCTTATTGAGTAATAAGCTCCTGCTGACTTATAAAAAAAAAAACCTTTGTTGGGTGCTCCGGGTTAGGGGCGTCGCACTGTATTATTCTTTTGGACTTCTCAAATTGATGCTAAATTAAAATAGGTTACATTAACATTGCCCCTCAAGGGGCGCAAGTTTCCAATGCTGCGTCGGTGACCGTCGTGGATCGGGTTTGAAACACAAAATATGCGAAACTCGATCCGAAAAAGAACGCCTGATCGCAGGTTACGTTTTTGGTCGCTGAATCGATCCACTATTTTTAAGAAGCCTGTTCATATTCAAGAATCAAATCTTGCTGTATTTTCTCGATTAAATGCCAGGCCCCGAATAAACGCAGGGTTCCAATAAAACCGGGTCGTTTATTCGAGGTATCAGGCGTTTTATTTGAGGTCCTGCATTTATTTGAATTCGGCCAGTTGTATCTTGTGTATACTTATTGTTACCATGATGACCAGTAGTTGAGAAAATATTCTTTTTAGCTGAACGCCTTACTATTTACCTGACGGCCGTAGAACATTTATTAAAAAAAATGTGCTGTGTTTGTTTTTAAATATATCGTACCACCTGCAAACAACCGAGGAGCTGCCTTCATGCATAAAATATTTTCATTAATGCCGTATTTACTATTCGCTTTTACCATTCAGCGACGCCAGTGCAGCACTCGGAGTTTGTGTAATATCACCTGAGAAAGGAGATGATAAATTCAATATAAATCACCCTTAATTGTTTTTCTAATTTTTTGCATCATTGGAAATCCCAAAATAATGGTCCAGTCCAGTATAAAGCATATAAACTTAACGATGAGATAAAGCACGTCCCGATGACAACGTCAATCATCGATAAAACTTGATGAAATTGCTGGGAGAGTGTTGAATCCTATGAAAGAAAAAAAAAAACAGCTGCCGCCTGTGTTGGCTTGTACGAGCTGGTAGTATGGCTGGCTAGCTGTGCGCAGGCGTGCAGGGTTTACAGCCGATTCCACTCACCAGTGTGCATGAATATGGGGGTTTTTCAAACATGATTCACCGGCTATGATTCGCCTCTCATGGTCCGCCCAAGAGATAGGACAATGGCGAGTACTGATTCGCCCCATTTGCAAAGCTGGTCGAATAAAAGTGTTTTTTTTTACCCAATATTTCGGTTAGGCAAAACTAACATGCATTTTTTCGTGGTTTGCTACTCAAGACAGGGATACTAATTAAGGTATACTCAGAAGCCGCTTTAGTGGAAAAAGACGAGCTTTCAGGGATAAAATCTTGCTTCGAGGAACTTCATGTATTACGTTTTTATCAATGCGGGAGATGTTTGTTTTCTACGGATTTCAGAACCAGAAGCGGAGATTTGAATTTCCATGCAAGCGAGGGACTTAAAGGTAAACCAGATTACAGTTTTCGATGAGAATTTATGTTGATATCAATCTGTGAGTGACTTTTTATTAGTGTTATTGTTAGTTTTGGAAAATTGATTTTAAAACGTGCTTAAATTCAGTTGTATCGATCTCTTGAATTTCATCGAAGAAAGCTTGAACTCGATGAGCTATAATTAAATGGTAGGCGTTTTGCTCTACCAACTGAGCTATGAAGCCACTGACGTTGGCTCAGTTGGTAGAGCATCGCACCGGTATCGCGAGGTCACGGGTTCGAACCCCGTTGAAGTCCTGAATTTTTTTTCAGGCTTCTATTCGCAATTGCTTAAATTGCGTTCACAACTGCGAGGATCATTCTTCATTTGATTTCATTTCCGCAGTTCATATATGATTTATTTCATATATATCATTTGACACTCACTCCTTTCACGGGAACATATGAACCTACAATTGACCTGCTCCCAACGTCAGTGGCTTCATAGCTCAGTTGGTAGAGCATCGCACCGGTATCGCGAGGTCACGGGTTCGAACCCCGTTGAAGTCCTGAATTTTTTTCAGGCTTCTATTCGCAATTGCTTAAATTGCGTTCACAACTGCGAGGATCATTCTTCATTTGATGATAAGAAGATGTCCGACATGGCGAAGAGTACTCTTTTCGTTCAGTCATCGTTCCTGCAAACCACGTTATTTACTATTGATTGTTTTGGAAATGAAGGCTGTACCACAATGAAGGGAATGATTCTTCTTAGTCTTATATATATACCAAACATGAACATTGCTAATGTAAGTAGAGTTGTAGGAGACGCTGTCGTGACGCTTGAGTAACGCTCTTTTACCGGAAGTGAGAGTAGCCGGAAGTCACTAAACACGAAGTGTAGTGGCAAAGCAATAAACCGGAAGTGTACAATTTAAAATATGCGTGCATAAATTTGCATGCAAAATCGTGACACAAAAAATAAAAATAATAAAAATAACAAGAAAAACGGAGCCGAAACCTTACCTCATGCCGCTACGCGCATGAGTAATGAAGGCTGTACCACAATGAAGCCAGTGATTCTTCTGAAAGTTATATGTACCTAACATGAACTAGGTAATGTAAGTAGGGTTGTAGAAGGTGCTTTCGTGACACTTCAGTAACACTGTTTTACCGGAAGTGAAAGTGTACGGAAGTCACTGAACAGGAAGTGTAAAGGCAAAGCTAGGAACCGAAAGTGCCAATTTAAAATATGTGTGCATAAATGTGCATGCAAAATCGTGACACAAAAAGTAAAAATAATAATAAAAAAAGAAAACCGGAGCCCATTTTATAACTCATGCCGCTATGTGCATGAGTAATAAGTCAGGTTCTTCGTCGTAAGGGGACTTGTCCCACTAGTGGATTTTTCCACCGGTGACGTAAGAAGCATATTAGCCAATCAGAACGAGCGATTCATCGCCAGAAATAGCGGACATGTTCACCGCGCGTGCGCGAGTTTCAGTGGCAATGTGGCCGCCAAACACTAGAAGGTTTTGTATGGCAGAAATAAAACAAAATCAAATTGGCTGGCTTTTAGCTTACCTGGAATATTTGCCGCATTCCGGGTAAATTTATGAACATCTTTTCAAGTGTTTTTGTAAGCTTGATTTTCCCCACAATTGTTACTGGCCCTGCTTTTCAACAAAACATATTTCCGAAGCTTCGCTCATACAATGCTCTCTATTTTAGAAGCCATTAATGCCGATTTTCACTCAAAACGGGATTTCGAGGCACCATAGTTCGTAAAGTGATGGGGGTAGCCAACTTGCCGCAATCGTCTGAGAAGAAGCACCGACTGAACTGACGATCATCGCATTCTCACTTTCTACGATGGTTCCTTCGCCCTGCTTTTTGCTTTCAAAAATCGTTCAGAGCTGTAAAAATCATTTCCACCAACAGTCCACGCTAAAGTCTTGAAGTTCGCTGTCTTCGAACTGCGATATTTGGGCACAGAATGCTCCAAATTTTGCTGGAAATCCCTCATTCAAAAGCTAAAGTCTTGTTGTTTTCAACTGCGAGCGAATTATTTCGGTCAGTGGTTTCTATATGGGCCTGAATACGCTTTATTTAACACAACCATTTTGTCGCACCGAAGCCGCACCAAACGAATATGAGCCCGTAGGGTGGAACAGCGGTGTATACCAATGAAGCCACATCGCAGTGTAAGACGCACGAAAATTCGCTGCTCCAATGTCCCTGATTTCTGGCGATGTTCCTGATCTACGTCATAGGCTCACGCGCGGTCAACACACTGAAAAATCGATCTTACTCGTCCAAGAATTTTGGAAATTTCCACCGGTTTTCTGTGGTGTGGACATTGTGGACTCTTATTTACCACGATTTACGTCATCACATGGTCATCACATGGTTAAAACCGTAGTTTCGCGATTATTGGAGTAATAGCACGCATTTAAAAGATACAAAATGGAAAGAAAAAGTTTAAAGAATACTCAGTTGCCGCTATAATAGAAAAAGAAGAGTTTCGAGCGATGAAATTTTGCTTCGAGGAACTTCATATGTTTATATCAATGCGGGGCGATATTTCTCTGGACGTCAGTACCGAAGAAGCGGAGTTTGACACTTGATATCGATTTGTGATTGACTTTTTCTTTGTGTTTTCGTCCGTTTTTGGAGAAATGTTTATAAAATGTTCCCAAATTCATGAGTTTCGCCTTAGTTGCTTGTGAGGGCAGTTCCTCGATACGCTAACGGTACACGTTTTGCTTTTAATGATAAACCAACGGATATTTGAATAAAATTTTTCACAATTTCTACATAGGATGAAAAGCGATTTTATGTAAACAAAATAAGCTTAAGACTTTTATACGTTATAATTCCACTCGCGTCGCCTTATGCAAAGATGTATGTGCATTTTGTTTGCAATCTTGATTTCCAAATCAGTTTCTTCTGGCGTATTGTATTCGGAAATTAGTCATTCTAGACTAAGAAAAGGTTGTTTTTCTAAGCTTTTTTTGCACCCTAAATTAAATCTACTGCGTAGACGATCCGCGTAATATCGTTTTTGAGAATCGCCAAAGTCGCAGTCTTGTCGTTACGAGCTTACTGCTGTCTTGACAAAGTCAGTCCAGTGATAAATTTACGAAGCACTTCTTCTACGCTCTGTTTCTTTGGGTCGGCGAATGAAATAGCTTCCGAAAGTTACCCGAGTTTTAAACTTCTTCTCCGCTTAGGATACGAATAACTTCTGTAGATCTTGGCGACTGAACAACATTTCAAATGGTTTTCGAAGTAGTTGAACTCACTTCCGACGCCATTCGAGTTCGCGATGACCGCGCGCGGAGCGCGTGTAATTTACGAAGTGTCAATCATTTTTTCGCGCTAAAAATTACGCGTGTGATTCAAATTGTTGCAAGTGAAACAAGTCGTCCTTCGCGACTTTATCGATTAAAACTCGACCAAAAAAGGGAAGGTCGACTTGTAGCAAGTCTGGCCGTTTTGTTGGCGCGCGCGATGCTGAATTCGCGAAGCAACGAGGGGAATTTTTCTTCTCCCCACGCGGATCGCTGCTCGCGAATTCAGCATATCGTGTGCCAACAAAACCGCCAGCTATGCAGGCTATCTAGAATGGGTCAAGATTCGTCTTTTGTCGCCTACAGACAAATAAATTATTCATTTCGCGATAAAAGAAAACAATAAATTAAATTAATTTACTGTCACAATGGCGTCGTTTTTGTTATCTGTACTGTTCATCATGAACAAATAAGATTCTGATAGCGACATGATAATATCACTCTGCAATTTCCTGTTGACCTTACCTCGACTTTATACAACCCACCAAGAGATATGACGAATCATTTTATGACTTGACACTACCAGTTGTTGCACGATAAACGTACGGCCGATGCAGTTGTTTTTCTGTTGTTATTTCGATGCGTTTTGTGTGATATTGGCATTTGCTGGGAAAAGACGATGAATTCAACTGATGGTAAGTCCGCGTTCAAATCATTCAGCACTTACAAATACCATTAACTATTGTCGCCATCAACACGATTCGCGTTTAATTTTATACGATCGTTTATTGTGAACGTCTGCAAAGCGCGCGCGCATTCGCCATAAATGTCTGCGTTTTAGGTATTTCGTTTATAGCCGAAGGCAACTCAACTTTCTGTGTATTTTTTATTCTCATGTTATCGTCGAATGAACCTTTTGATTCAACGCGTATAGTTTTTTCATGTAACAGTAGATATTAAGAACAGAACTTTAACATGTATTTTGCCTTCAATTGGTTTGAATATTTTAACAGCAGTTCCGTTTGCTATGTAGTTTATGTCTACTTATGCATATCATCGTAAAATGAATGTTTTTACAGCAGTTCCGTTTGCTATGTAAGTTTTGTCTACATGGAAATATCGTCAGTTCTGATTTCTTTTCATTTTGCCGTCGGCCGTCGGCACTAAAACTGAATTTTAAGTGTGACAACCATCGTTCCTGATGATTGGAGAAATCGTTTCACATTAACTTTTGCGACACCGTGCATAACATGACAGTCATGGCAGACAGAGAATTTTCTGAAGTGCCACCAGACTGAGAGAAGTATTATTTAAAAGCAGAACGGCCATGAAAGCCAACATTCTCTACAATGAATGACCATGTTTTTTTTTTCTTTCTGTTCCTTGCTCCGATCTTTATCTCAAATCAAGGGCATCCAACGATGAATGTTTAACCCTTTAACACGCAAATAACAAAATTTACGAAAAAAAAAACTCATTTTGTAAAATATTAAAAAAAAAAATGGTACCACGCAAACGTTTTGCCGAAGAGGTTTCATTTGAATGGTCCGGCACACCATAGGTTTCATCGACAGATTCAAAAGTTAGAACTACACTACATGTCTCCATTTTCATAATTGACTCTGGGAGTAAAAGAGTTAAGAACATGCTTGGAATGATATTGGTGCTGCTCAATGTCTTTTACTGAGATTTGAAACGACAAACTTCAGAACTTTACTCACAGACTAAAGTTTGAATCTGCACTTGTAAGGCGTACGCCCTAGACAGTATCACAGGAAAGTACTGCCCAGTAGCTTTATTTGAATGGTCACTCTTTAGTATTTCATCCACAGACTCAAAAGTTAGAACCACCTTGTACAGCATAATAAACACCACCACAGGAAAGTACTGCTCAATAGCTTTCATTTGAATGGTCACACTTTAGAATTTTATCCACAGACTCAAAAGTTAGAACCATCTGTACAGCATAATAAATTATGCTACAAGAAAGTATTGCTCAGTAGCTTTTAACACTAAAAGGCCCGGTTTAGACGCCGAACTTTTCATAAGCCGAACTTAATTCGAATTTGGACCGACCCAAATTAACCAAAGTACATGTACGCCTGTTGATTCAGACGCCGAACTTTGAAGAAGAAACGTGTAAACATGGCGGACGATGCCAGAACGACAAAAGCACAAGTCGTCCCCTATAAGTTATAATAATTTATGCATTAGGTTCGGCTCATGAAAAGTTCGGCGAATGAATCAAAGCCGTTCCAAAGCCGAAATTCCCGGCTGAGCCAGGGGGGAAGAACGGCTGAGCCGTTCCAAATTCAAATAGCCGTTCTTAACTGATTCAGACGCCGAACGTTGGTTGTATCGAAAACGAAGACCCACGAAAACGAAGACCTAAGACCTAAGACCAATATCTAAGACCCAAAACTAAGACCTAAAACTAAGACCTAAAACTAAGACCCCCTATAATTTACCTTTTTTACCAGGGTCTTAGTTTTCGTTTTTTCGAAAACTAAGACCTAAAACTAAGACCCCCTTTAAAAGACCTTTTTTTACCAGGGTCTTAGTTTTCGTTTTTTCGAAAACTAAGACCTAAAACTAAGACCCCCTTTAAAAGCCTTTAAAAGCGTATTTTCTTTTTCCAAAGCCAATTTTGTTATTTCAATCCGTTATTTACTATAAGACAATAAACAAAAACCAGATGCGAAGTCTATGGCAAAAGTCATTTTGACACTGCTTACCAGGGTCTTAGTTTTCGTAAAACTAAGACCCCCTTTTATTTCTTTAAAGGCCGTTTTTTCAGTTCACTTGAAATGGAAGCGGCCACAGTCGAGGAAAACACTGCTCAAAAGAAGCGATATTCATGTCAAATGATCGCACAATAAACAGAAAACTCTGGTTAGCTTGCAGGTTGAATGCCATGAATTGTAGCGGGCGTGACATAGCGTGACATTCTTACTTGCGCAACAAGGTGTTAAGTTTCCATCGCTATAATCGTTTTATTTATCTTGCACGTACACGCAAGCAAGCGTAGGTTGTAGTTACTATTTTGCCGATGATTCATAATGACTAAGAATAATTCAGTATTATTCAGCATTTGTAATGTTTCTATGTTTAGTAGCTTTTAGTGATTCACGTCAATACATGTACATATAAATACCGTAGTTTATCTCAATAAAGTTAGTTGATTATAGAGTGTTTTCACTGACGTCATATCAAAATTCAGAAGCAGTTTTCGATTCTAAAATGTTTATGGAATTGTAGAGAGTTTAAAACTACGCATCTGGGCCAAATTTTGAAGCGCAAGAGCATTTCATTCAAGAGTTATAGGCGAATGAGTATAGACATTTTTAGTAAGAAATGTATGGAGCGGCCATCTTGGTGTCCCACTTAGGGACACCAACATGGCGGCCAAAAATTTAAAGACTTTAAAGTCTTAATAACACCAAAAATCTCATCACAAAATATTGTATTCACTATAAGAGGCATGAAATTTTGACACATTTCCTTGGGCTTCTCATTCCTTTGATTTTCATCCATATTTTGGGACAAAACCCCCCCTTCTTAACCCCCCCTTCTTAACCCCCCTTCTTTTGAACGTTCGGGGTCTACCCCTGATTGAACCTAGAAGTGAAGCCGTTAAAATTGACAGGATCGCGCGTTCTTTAACAGATTGAAATAACAAAATTGGCTTTGGAAACTTTAAAGAAATAGAAGGCCTTAGTCAAAATGACTTTAGTGACTTTTGCCATAGACTTCGCGTAGACCCTCGTGATCTGGTTTTTGATTGTTGTCTTATACTGAATGACGGATTGAAATAACAAAATTGGCTTTGGAAAAAGAAAAAAAAAACGGCCTTTAAAGAAATAAAAGGGGGTCTTAGTTTTAGGTCTTAGTTTTCAAAAAAACGAAAACTAAGACCCTGGTAAGCAGTGTCAAGATGAAGATAAATAATACGATTATAGCAATGGAAACTTAACACCTTGTTGCGCAAGTAAGAATGTCACGCCATGTCACGCCCGCCACAATTCATGGCATTCAACCTGCAAGCTAACCAGAGTTTTCTGTTTATTGTGCGATCATTTGACATGAATATCGCTTCTTTTGAGCAGTGTTTTCCTCGACTGTGGCCGCTTCCATTTCAAGTGAACTGAAAAAACGGCCTTTAAAGAAATAAAAGGGGGTCTTAGTTTTAGGTCTTAGTTTACGAAAAAACGAAAACTAAGACCCTGGTAAGCAGTGTCAAAATGACTTTTGCCATAGACTTCGCATCTGGTTTTTGTGTATTGTCTTGTAGTAAATAACGGATTGAAATAACAAAATTGAAAAAAAAAAAAGAAAAAACGCTTTTAAAGGCATTTAAAGGCTTTTAAAGGGGGTCTTAGTTTTAGGTCTTAGTTTTCGAAAAACGAAAACTAAGACCCTGGTAAAAAAGGTCTTTTAAAGGGGGTCTTAGTTTTAGGTCTTAGTTTTCGAAAAAACGAAAACTAAGACCCTGGTAAAAAAGGTAAATTATAGGGGGTCTTAGTTTTAGGTCTTAGTTTTAGGTCTTAGTTTTGGGTCTTAGATATTGGTCTTAGGTCTTAGGTCTTCGTTTTCGTGGGTCTTCGTTTTCGATACAACCGCCGAACGTTTCATGTACTTTAATTCAAAGTATTAGGTTCAGTTCATGAAAAGTTCGGCGTCTGAACCGGCCCTTAAAATTTTATCCATAGATTCAAAAGTGAGAATGGCTTTGTGCAGCATAACTGAACAGCACCACAGGAAAATACTGCTCAGTAACTTTCATTTGGCTGACTGTCATGGGTACAAAACAAGAAAAGAGAAAATATGAGCAGTCTTGGATACAAATTCTTTAGATTTTTGTCCACTCTTCGATTTCTAATGCTAACTAGAAACTATAACAAAAATTCTTAAAATGTTGTCATACATCGATAAGGGGTACTTTTGTTATTTCAAACGAAGTGAGATATTGCTTTTTCTTTAACAAAAAAGTGTGGAAATTCCGGAAAAAACTCTTACATTTAAAACCAATTTGAATTGAAAATACAATAATCCCATCAAACCATTAAACTAAAACCCAAACAGTCACCGTGTTGTCGGCACGATAGAAATAAATAATATATGTCTTAATTTCTTTTTCGACTAGTGCGATCCAATTCCATTACTTTTCAGAAGTTTTAATAACCACCAGTCTGATATCCTCAAAAAATGTTAAGTAATTACTGTAAAACATTTTATGCGAACATAACGTGATCACTTTAATCGCATGCTAATTGCTTATAAGTATATTCTTTCCCGCAAAGATCAAATGGAGTCAACCACAAAGCATCATTCGATCTCATTCTGATCACGTATCCGGTGATCCGCCAACATGAGCTGATTATTTTCCTGTCTAATAAAAGGCTCGTTTACACAGGCGGTGCTTAGTGCAATTTCAGTGCGATTGTTGATTATTGTTGCGCGATGTCGCAAATTGGGGGCGATTCAGTTGAGAAATCAGAGCGAAACACAGAAATCGCCGCTAGTTTACACTTGCGACAAAATGGGAGAGCGCGACAAAAATTGCACCTAAAATTGCACAAGTATTAAAAGAGGCTTTTTCAATTGAGCTACTTCTGTTTAACTGACATAAAGCGAACCGATATATGTCATGAAAAAAATTAAGCTGAAAATAAAGTCACTGTTATCTCAGTTTCATGACCTCGCAGTCGTGCCAATTTACTTTGCACGCCAATAATAACACGGGATTGTCAGCGAGGTATAAGGCATGTGGTCTATTTAATTTCGTTTAAAGAGTTGAAAAATTGACAGCTTATAAAACTGAAAGTAAAATGCGGTTTATAAAGAGTGGGATCCACAACAGTTGGGTATGTGGTGTGTAAACGTGAACTATTAATTAAAATATTGCTGTTTATTGTCATTTTCTATTTTGACTTTTTTTTCATATTCTGGAAACAGATAGAAGACCATATGGCTCCATGTGGTTTTGGCAGCCAGTCGTAGAATCACGGAGATTGTAGATTATAAACGATTAAAAACAACACATAAGAAGCACGTTAAATTATTCCCAAATGCACTTGCTTCAGACAAATCAAAACGGACCAAAGATCGTTTGCCAGATAAATATTCGAGGAAACAAACTCAAGCAGGTTAAGGCCTGGGTTTAAAGTGTGTTCGGAAAATATGGTTGACACTTAATATCTTCACCGAGAAAATACAATCAAAATAAAATTTTCCCTGAATGTTAACCTTGATGTTTTCTTTTGCCTTAACGCAAAAGTTTGGTCACGTGACATGTCACGTGATCAAAATTTTAAAATTGCGTAAATCCGCGATTTGGTAGAGAATTTTCTTTGTATAGTTAAATAAATTAGCTTTTCCGATGGAGGTTTAACATATTTAACCTTCTACGTTTGGAATGATTGTCCTCAAGTCTTAAAATTACAGTTATAAATAATTTTGGACTGATAAATATATATATATATATATATATATATATATATATATTAGGGGTAAAAATTAATGCGAGCCACACCCAGAAGACGGGTTTTTGGTACATTTCTCCCGTCAATTTCACATGGGAGGTCTCCAGGGGCTATATGATTTTAACTCGTTTGAATGGCCGCACTTATCGATTGCCTACACAGCCACATTTTCAAAATAATTGACAGTATCCCAGTTCAGCAGTTGTAATGGGATTTCCGCATTCACAGACACTTAGTGCACTCTCACAATACAGATAGTTCCAGTTCGTATCAAGTAAAGTGCAACATATTAATACTAACTAGAGGTTACAGATTGTAATGATAATGCTGCGAGCAGACGCATTCAGAGCCAGGCGCATCTAAGTTATGATGACACCGCTGGACGTACGCTTGCTCAGAATCATCGTGACAAACAAAAATCGAGACTGCCGCACAACATAATGCGCAGGGAACCCAAGGAACAACAGGAAAACCAAAGATTAGTGTGCTATTCGTCCCACATCCTACATGCACTAATGACATTTTACTTAATTAAAAAACTCATTTTCTATATTTCAATTTCGGATGTAGAAACAAAATAAACTAGTTTATTTCTGGGAAGCACTTAATTTGCAATAAGAACGTAAACATGGTGGGCTAATATGCGAGAGCAAAAATGCCGTGGTTGAAATAACTTTGTACGTTTTAATGCAATTAATCTGAAATTTTACCTCAATTTAAAACTTGGCATTCTTAAAAATTCTGTGTTTTGTTAATTTTTCAAATTTTGGCATTTTTGGCGAGACAATGACCTGACAAAGTTGTTGCCAAATTTATTTATTTTTGCGGGATATCTTATCTCATCTAAAACTCAAAATTCAATGAAAATCCCAACTTTCATTTTATAAGATATTGAAAAACAAATGGTACCATGCAAAAGTACTGGGCCGGGTTGTTCAAAGTATGATTAAGCTAACCCAGGAATAGGGTCAATTTTGAATCCACTTGAACATCTCAGCAATTGAAAATTTTCAAAAGTTTTGTGCCCTTCAGTTTCGACTTTAAGTTGTCTTCACTGCTAGCTATAAATGACCACTTGAAAAAATTTTTAAACAGAGAAATGAAATCCTCAGTTAACATTTTTTGCTTGCCGGAAAACAAGCAAAATTAAAGAGGCAGATAGCTCTCCCACATGGCTTTAGAGACTGTAAAGTAATGACCCTGGGCCGGGTTGTTCAAGGCACCATTAAGCTAACCCGGGATAAGCGTCAATTTTAAGTTAACCCTATTCGGCCTGGGGTGGGGTGGGGGGGGGGGGGGGCACAAAGTTCCCGCGCTAACTTTGAACATTCATAACTTCCTTAATATGTATTCAAACGCCATCAAACTTTGTGACTTTTTCTAAAATTTATCTGGCAACAACTTCATATGACAATTTTTTGATCACGTGACTTGATGTTTCCATGGCAACAAGATTTTGACAGCCATGTTTTTTTAAATTTGCAGATGTTACCTTTGAATGAAGAAAAACAATGTTTATTGGTACAACTTTTATATTGTTACGTCATTTAGCGTTTATTTATTGGTTTTCATTAATTTTGGGTGGATTTGGACGGTTTTTATTAAAGGACGGTGCCACCTAATGGCAAGGTATTTTGCCAGGGTTTTGACTATGCGGGAAAAGTAGATCTTAGCAGAGGCTGTTGGAATCCAAAGAGAAAATTGGGGGTAACCACGCATTTTTCGGAGATAATCAAGCTTCAATCTGGAAAAAATGCTGACATCAGCATTTTTTCGAAAAAAGGAAAAATAGATCTTTCTTCGCGGATTTCCTTAGAATTCGCCTTTACATACACAAAAGCAACAATAATTCTAAAAATCTCCAAAACACATAACGAATGGTAACATAACAACTACTGTTTATGTGTTTTAAGTAACAAAATCATCAAAAAGTTCGCCAAAAATACAGTCTAAATAACTTTTGCCCACATCAAAAAAATTAATTGCGTGCTTAATATGCTTACCACTTTCATTTTATAAGATAAAAAGTAGGGGTCACCACGCGTTTTTACAAGTTATATTTAGATGTTTTCAACTTTTACGGAATCGTTTTCGGGGTCCGCGACATTTTTTTCTATTCCCTCCCTGGTAAGTTAAATATTGTGCGTGTCTTTTTCGGGGGCATGCTGGGATGTCCATCACTCGACGGCTTACCGTTCAAAACGTTTACTTTCAGGCACAATAAAAAGACAAACATTGTAGAATTCAAAGTTAATTCTATTTGTAGTTGTAAGTTGCCCTTTTGAGAAACATTTTTCGGGGATTGCAAGGTCAAGCAGCACAGTAAAGGAGTAAAAACGCAAAAATCGGTTCACTTCCATTGATCTACAGTGGATCTACGGATTTATTATGTTCCTTCGAGCACAAGAACTTTACATTGTGTACATCTTCTTCCGATCCATTACCAACATTGAAAACATCAGTGCCATATCGAGGTGACTGGTCGGCTGCCTAAAAACTCTAGATTGGCAGGTTAGTCTTTTAACGGTTATTTGGATTCAAAATAAAAGAATTATTTGTCGAAAAGTGCTTGAGTTGTGCAATTTCATTTGGCCGCGTGTTTATATATTTCTTGTGAAGCTCCTGTAGTTTTCATGGATTCTCTGATAACTTTGGAAAAAATAAATCGGTACACTTTAATTTCAAACTGAAAATCGTGAAATAATCAGAACACTTTTTTCCCAAAGTCTACGACTTTATTTGATCTAAAAAAATGATTTCTTGTCAGTTTATCATGGCACGTTTTTCGCCTATCAAAATTTGTTCTGATGCAAAGAAGTTGAGAACTGACACGATGCGACTTCGAAAAACATCACTTGCCTATAATAGAGAATAAAGGAAATCAATTGTACCTAAATGCACGAATGTGTTTACGAAAGATTACACTAAAAACCATGCTTGCCATCAATCAAGGGAGAGAAGAATTTAGCCGGATGCTTCCCGGCTTTGGAGCGGCAAGTTTTCTTTACTTGCTGGCTTCAGCCTTGTTTTTAAGCTTATATCTTCTTCAATTGTCAAAAACTGACGGTCTTTTCGAAAACGCTTTGCTCATCTCAATTCTCCTTTTCGACATTTGTTTGCTTTAACCGGAACAGTTGTGTTTCTGCTTTTGTTATATACTTTTTTTATTCGCAAAAATGGCAAAACAGAAATTTCAAAAATCAAGATGGCGGATCCAAGATGGCGGCCGCATAACTAACTACCTAATAACTACGTCATATGACGTCATCGTTCCATTGTGCGGACAGCAAAGGAGACAGTTTTGGACGTACTATGTACCCTCTAGGTTTCATTGTCATAACCTTAATGTTCTTGAAGTTACGAAGGATGTGCCCCCCACCGCCCCCAGGCTCAGAAACTCAAGAAAAGCCCAGGCTGAATAGGGTTAAACAACTCAAAAATTAAAAATTTTCCAAAGTTTTCTGCCCTTCAATTTCGACTTTAACTTGCGTTCACTACTAGCTATAAATGCCCTCTTGAAAACTTTTTTAAACAGAGAAATGAAATCCTCGGTTAACTTTTAATCCGGGATTAGCGTTGATCGGCTTTCGAACAACCGGGCCCTGATAACAGCACACAAGAGAACAGCACAACCTTTACTGGATCAGCTGGTTACAGATTAAACCAATTACGTGATAGCCACATAAATTAAATTATTTCCCTTTGAAATTTAACAGATAATTCCACTGGGACTTCCGACACTGCTCTGACAACTTTACATACCGTGATAATAACGGTGTTGTACTCAATTACAATCGCTGTGGCCCTGACTGGAAATCTGCTTTTTATTTTCATCGTGACGAGGAGGCCTGAGACGAGGACGCTCACTGGCTTTCTGTTCCTTAACATGGCTACCGCTGACCTAATGGTAACATTGGTCGTCATGCCTCTTACCATGGCAGTCCCTTTTACAGAAATAAAGTGGCTACCGGGTCTTATAGGCCAGATGACATGCAAAGGTGTCTACTATGGCTTTCATGTTACCATAGCAGCGTCCATTTTAAGTTTGGTGTTTATGTCAGTTGATCGTTACTTAGCCGTCTCATTTCCTCTGCGCAGTTTTTCTACATTTCGACGCGCAAAGGTCCTGAGTCTTGTGATCTGGGTGATCTCCATGGTCGTTATGATTCCAGCAGCTGTTTTGTGGATGATCGGGGAAAACAAAGGAATCTATTGCGCACAAGGCTTCAAGGAGGTGTTTGGAGATAAACAGAAGGGTGCGTCGGTTTTTTACATATATTTGTTCCTGCTCATCTACTTGATTCCACTCCTGGTGATAGCAGTGCTTTATGGTCTGATTTGCTGCAGGCTGTGGCGTAGAAAGATGCCTGGATTAGTTTCAAGTAAAACAGAACGACATCACGAGGCTACGAAGCGAAAAGTTGTGCGGACACTTATCATTATCACCGCTGCCTTCGCACTTTGCTGGCTCCCAACGCAGACCTACCATCTAATTTGGGCGATTAACCTTCAGCATCCTGATCGTCTCCCACGGATTGTGATGTTTCTGTGTTTCTGGTGTGGTCACGCCAACAGTGCCGTTAACCCGTGGCTTTATATGTTGTTAACGGATAAATTCCGTATAGCCCTGTACAACCTTTGTTGCGGAAAATATTTTGGCTTTCGCGTCAGAGCCGAGTCCACCATAAGGAACACCCAGTATACCTCGGTCAGGGAAAACAACTCAGTGAGGAGACCTCCTAAAAATCCGCGCGAAAATACAAATGGCTTACTCAAAGAAGAAGAGCTAGTGGAAACAGACGTATAAAGGTGAAAAAGACAAGACATGTTAAGAAGCATTTTCTTGGAACAAAAGTTTTACTTTCACTAAGATTTAATTTGACAGCCCTAAGATAAATCCGTACCTTTTCTTTACCCTAAAATGCACCTTTATACCTAGAACTGAGGACTAAACACCCTAATTGGAACCCAGATCTCCTTTCGAAGCTTGCCCTAAAGGGTTCAATGAACATCATCACTTTTATACGAGAGTTCTCTCCCCTCCACCGATCCACCTGGGGAATGAGAATCACCGACCCCTCGGTTCAAAAAACATTAAGGATATATTATACGAAATATAACTACATATAACTTAGCCGATTAATTTTCTCGCGGTCTAGTTGGATAGAACACATCATGTGTTACAAAATAGGCCGATATCCTGCGTTCAATTTGTTATTTCTCTTCCGATTATTAAAAAAGTGTTAATGTATATAATAACTACATATGTTCATGCTATTGAATGGGACGATTTTCTAATAAGTATATTAATATTTATGTATAAATTAAGTGAAAACCACATATTAAGTAGTAGATAAAATATGAGCGGGAGATCTGTATGGGCGTTTACAATGTCTCGCCTTCGGCTCGCTATTGTAACGCCCATACATATCGGACGCTAATATTTTATCGTACTTATGAAATTAAACAATGAGTCAAGAGAGATCTGTATGAAAAGTTAATGAATACTAATTAGCTGAGCAGGTCTCTGTATCAAAAGTTAATTCTACCGTTTAATAATTCATCAACTCAGTTGATTTGTAGTGGGGTTTGCAGAGGTGTACATGACCTCAAATACCACCTACATGTATTGATTTGTCATAACTGTTATGAATTATTAATGAATTTTATAAGCTGTATTACAGTTAGTTAAGAAGTGTGAGTGAGAAGCTCTTTCCATAGCTTGGAAGCTTTGGTAGACGTGATGTTTATTTACTTTGGGGTTACAAAACCTTACTTAGGTACTGTTCTGTGTGACCAAAAACGTGATGTTCAGGTGATATCGTTCGCCAATCACAGACATCGTTTGGACAGCTACGGGGTGGAGTGGAGTAAATTATTGAAAAGCGAACATCAACAGAATTCCGTCCAAAGACGGAAATGTTAGAACCACCTTGTACAGCATAATAAACAGCACCACAGGAAAGTAATGCTCAGTAGCTTTCATTTGAATGGTGGTCACACTTTTAGTTTAGGATTTCCATGATCCACAGACTCAAAAAAGTTAGAACTGCCTTGTATAGTGTAATAAACAGCACCTCAAATGATCGGCACACCGTGTGATTTTATCAACAGACACAAAACTGTTAGAACCACCTTGTACAGTATAATAAACATTACCACAGGAACGTACTGCTCACGCTACTTTCAATTAAACACTCAAATTTTAGGATTTAATGATTTGAGAAGTGTCTCCTTAATAGAGGTGCTCTTTAATAGAGGTGACTGAATTACAAAGATTATATGAGTGTTTTGCCTGCGGGACCAGGAGCAGAGTCCCCTTAATAGAGGTGTCCCTCTAATAGAGGTGACAATTACAATATATCAGCGTTTTGCCTGCCGGGATCAGGATAAGTGTCCCGTTAATAGAGGTGTCCCTTTAATACAGGTGATAATTACAAAGATTATATGAGTGTTTTGCCTGCCGGGACCAGGAGCAGTGTCCCCTTAATAGAGGTGCCCTTTTAATGGAGGCGATGATTACAAAGATTATATGAACGCGTTTTGCTTGCTAGGACCAGGAGAAGTGTCCCCTTAATAGTGGTGATAATTACAAAGATTATATCAGTGAGCGTTTTGCCAGCCGGGACCAGGAGAAGTGTCCCCCTAATAGAGGTGTCAACAACAACTTTTTTACTTATTACAGTTCCAATCATTACAATTACAATTATTATTTCAAATAGAGGTGATAATTACAAAGAACATTATATGAGCGTTTTGCCTGCCGGGACCAGGAGATCAGCGGTGCTCCCTCAACGAAGATTTCCCCTTCATAGCTCTTAATCATGAGGTGTCCCAAAGTAGAGGTAGGGTAGGATAGGATAGGATACGTCCAACTGTATTTAATACCTCTAGTGTATACAAGTGTTATTTAATATGAGAGAGACAATAAGATAATGGCACCATTTTATCAAATATGAGGAACGATATGTAATTTTTTGCTAAACAATTAAGCAACGAAACCGATAAACATGTATATTATTATAAGCTTATTGCCAACCAACCCCTCTCTCATTATAGTTTTTTTTTTTTTTTTGCATGGCTCAATGAACATTGAAGTTAGATTAAGATTGTTGGAAAACACAACTCAGACGTCTCTCTCAAGTTTAAAATGTTTACTGTCAGACAAAAAAATCAGTATGTGCAATACTTGTAGTTGTATTAAAATCCTTCAGATTAAACATATCAGACTCATCTTACAGTGATAGTGTTACAGATATAACGTCATTACTTATGACGTAACGAGGAAAACGAACCATTAAGGCGGGACTTAACCTAAACGCCACTTTTCCGTCACTTGACATGGCTTTAATGGAAATATCTCGTTCACGTTTCAAGCAATCCAACACCTCTATGCTTAAAACATAAACCTATGTTATGGGGTGTTTTGTAAATTTTTGGGTATGTTTGGGAGGAAATAGTTTTTTTCAAAGGATTGGTAAAATTTAGAGAAATAAGAAACGTTGAAGATTTAGTGAAGTATTAAAATTAGAATTTGTAGTTAATAATTAATAGACGGATACCAAGTTAGTCCACTAACAACCTGGGGTGCTCTTGTGTGGGTATCGACTGTCTGTTGGTGTTTCAAAAATCATTTTCTTACTCCTATCCCTTCTTAAAACCTTATCAAATTTCATTCAAATTTAGGTTAACTCCCGCCTTAACTTTCTCAAAGGGGGATGGGAGGTTGGGTGATCTACTTGTCTGTGTTGTGTCCCTGCGGTATTTTTTTTTAATTTTCGCAGTTGCAGGATTGGCTTCACACTCATAGAACCATGCCCGTCATTTTTCACGTCTCATGGCTAGCGGAATGTTTCGTGGCGCGTCCATCGCGCAGGGTTAGCTCGCGGGCGCGTCCGTTGCCCAACATGCGAACATATGCGTGTACGACATCGCACAAGTGCTTGATTTTCGTCTTATCGGAGTACAAGTGCATTGTTTTCGTTCTATCGAAGTAATAACGCACATTTAAAATATTCAATAGGGAAAGAGAAAGCTTCAAAGAATACTCGGTAGTGTCTTGGTGTTGCGGATGGTGTGATCACCAAATGACGTAAAACAAAAGATTCAAAAGACACTGAACAATACCCACACCACAACACAAAAGCTAACCAACAATGGCTTCCGCAACACCAAGAAACACCCGAATACTCAGACGCCGCTATAGTGGAAAAAGAAGACCTTTAAGGGATAAAATCTTGCTTCGAGGAACTTCATACGTTTTTTATCAATGCGGGGCGATATTTCTTCTTCGGTAGTCAGAACCGAAGAAGCGGAGTTTTAAAGAATTTCAAGCAGCCGAGGGACTTCAAGGTAAAATAAATTACATTTTTCGCCGATGGGAATTTCTGTTGAATTTAATTTCAGAGAACTCCGCTGTTAGGATCAGCCTATCTATATGCTTTTTGAACGCTTGGAATATTCAAACACTAATATGGAATATTCTTAGGGGGTTTTCCGTCTGTGAGATCACCCAACCCCCCCCCCCCCTCCCTCTCCCTCCCTCCCCCCCTTCCCCCCCCCCTCCCCCCCTCCTCCCAGAAGTCTTTTGGTTCGTCCCTAAGAAAGTAAGCAATGCTAAATAAAGTTATCTAACAAAAAAAAAAAAAAAAAAAAAAAAAAAGATAATAGGAAGCTTTAGGAGGGGGGTATTGGGGTTCTCGGTTTTACAGTCAGTCATGCTTGAGATCGGTTTTTCGGTTTTTACACTCAAAATGTCCGGTTATTCTTTTTTTGTATATGTTGCGGTTTTCGGTTTTTATTAACAAGAAAAGCGTTTTTTTTTAGGTCTTGGTTGTTCGCTTTCTTGTTTCTATTCCTTTTTTGCGTCGACGAAGGAGACGCTTCCTAATCTTGTCGGCTACCAAATCTGCGCCATCTTGAAACGTCACAATAGTATCCAGCATGCTAAGCGCGTCGTCTAGGCGGAACGAATCGAGAAAAGTGTAGGTACCAAATCTGCGCCATCTTGATTATTAAACATATGCTGAATGCAATTGCAACTTCCAGACATTGAGATATCTACATTTATTTAGTCGGTAAAATCCTTGCGGATATCACACCAAGGACTGAGGCGTATCATTTCAGAATCGGAGACAAATATACTATTTATGTCGGAAAAATCTGAGACCTTTCGGAGTACACATCATCATCATCATCATGTCGAGCGCACTCGGATTCCAGAAATGACCTTCCTCCAACCATTGGTGTCCTTCATCACTTCGGGGAGCGCCCCTCTCGTTAGTCCTGAATCTTCCTCTAGCAGGTCAATATAGGTCTTGACCTGCTAGAGGAGTACACAGCACGGCAGAATTGAAGGATTTTGCCCGATTCCACGGCGATAAAGCGTCGGCTCGACGTTTTTGCCTGCGTGACATATCTCGTGACATAGCCCCTTTCAACAGTGGCTGAAACTGAGGTACTACATAGGTCAAGACGAGGTGCTACGGTATAAGGAGACGCACTATGATTACTACTAGTATTTAACCTCGGTCAACCCGTGTAGGTTCACGTGATGCGCCATCCCGGGTTCGTTTATATTTCGCCGTGGTATCAAGAGTCTATTAAGGGTTTAAGGTTTGTGAATTTGCTATTTTGATCATTACCTTTTGATCATTTCGGTTTTGAGCGATATTTATTGCGGTTTTTTTTTATTTTCACGGAAATATTTAGGGGTTTTAGGATTTCTAATAGGCCCCAATCCCCCACTTTAGATTTGAGTACGAGTACGAGATTGCCGGTGAGTACGAGGACGACTTTTGAATTCAAAGCCAGCCCTATCCCCACAGCTGTCGGTCCTTTCTGTTTCCGACCAGAACTAAGGAGTCTATAGGATATAAAATTGGCGTAATAAATGGTTATCTGGAGCATGTGAGCAAGGTTTGATATACTTCGTACTCGATACCCAATCTCGTACTCGTAGTCCGATCTAAAGTTCCCTATAGTATTGTAAACTTCTTTCCATCGCGTATCTCTCTGTTACCCCAAGACAACATGACCGCAGGCGTTGTAGAAATGACCAGGGTTAAAATAAATTGTTATTGGAAAAGTCTGACATGTCATGACCCAACTAACTCTCGCAGTTCCATTTTCAAGCCAAAATTTAAAGCCGGCAAAACATTCTCAATTTTAGACCGAAATATTCAAATGACGTCATGAAATTCTTAGCTCAGTGTAGACCAGAAGGGTCCAAAATCTATATCCTTTCGGCCGCACGAATCTATATAGCTTTTTTAGCAGTGGCGGATTTAGTAGACTCCATCTTAAAGGTGTGTGTGTGTGTGTGGGGGGGGGGGGGGGGGGGGGGGAGGAAAGTAAACAAAGGGGGGAGTGAATAAGGGGGAATTTCAGCTTATATATAAAAGCAGTGGCGGATTCAGACTCCATCGTAAGGGCGGGGGAGAGGGGGGGGGGGGGGGGTCCATAAAAGCAGCATTTTATGCCACTGGCACTGCTCCTTTTTTTTCCTTAAATTGTGCTAGAAATTAAGCTATTTTTTAAAAAAAAAATGTGCTAATACTAGCACAAAGCGCAAACACTTATGCTAGCTATTTTTTTTTTTTTAATTTTATACAAATGCAAATGCATGACACCAAAGTTACAATGCAAGCACCTTTTTCAGTAACTATTTCGAAATTTAATCGAAAAGCAGAAAAACATTGGATGGTTAGGGGTAACCTGGGTATGACAGGAATCGGGGTGCCAGCCGCCAGGCCGGAAGTGAGATTGCCCAATACTTGGACCCACTCCATGCGCCTCTGTTTTGGCCAGATGACGTCTTCCAATGATAGTAGTGATTAATTTTCTGTTTACTTGTTGCTCGGACATACAAATGCCTTATTTTATGCTCCAATTCCCCCCAAAACAAGCCAGAAAAATGCTAATTATGCCAGCAGTCCTTTTTTTTTTTTCAGAAAAATGATGAAATTTGTGCTCGTATTGGCAAATTACGCTACAAATTGTGCTAGCACAATTAATCTGCCTAAGCCTAGGGAGGGTCCGGAATAAACATTTAAATCCACCAATGTGACGTATGGGGTGTATGTAAACGTTAACTGCTCCGCTACAACATTCGTGACCGTAGCTGATTTAAGCACTTGACTTATTGCTTTCGTGCGCATGCATGCGTCACATCATAATCCAATAACCGTGTCTCTTTCGTACTGATAGCATTATGACGTTGAGGTTAAAAAGAACTGAAATAATCAGGCACGATTCCAATCTTTATAAGCGGGCACCTATCGACTATCGACTATCGACTTACGATAAACGACTTACGATAAACGACCAAGAAAAGCAATGAATTCCTCCCACGGTAAGTTGACTTCAAATAGATCAGCGGATAACTAGTACTATTAACAGAGAAGTGTGTGCTTTTCGTAATGTTTAAAAGCAGTTTCGATTACTCCCGACTCGTACAGCTGTTTACATATCTGACATATTTAAAATTAAGCGCCCCCGTGGCATGGCGCACGCTGTTGATCTGAGTGAAATCTCTCATGATGTTTGCTGGCTGACTCTGATTCACGATGCTGGGATCACAGGGAACTACATGTACTGAAGAGAATAACTCTCATTTGAGTGGTCACACTTATTGATTCCCTCCACGGACTCAAAAGCTACAACAACTTTCACAGCAAAAAGAAAAAAAGAACTAACACCGAAAGAAGGTACTGCTCTGACTGCTTAGCCGTAGCTCTGTTTCATTTGATCAGCAGCCACTCTTAAGGATTTCATCCGTATATTAAGTTAGAACCACCCCGTGTACAGCGCAATAAAGTCAACACCACAGGAAAGTTCTGCTCAATGGCTTTCATTTGCATGGTCACACTTGAGGATTTTATCCACAGACTCAAAAGTTAGAATCACCTTGGTGACAGCATAACAAACTAACAGTACCACAGGAAAGTACTGCTCAATAGCTTTCATTTGAATGGTCACACTTTAGGATTTCATCCACAGACTCAAAAGTTAGGAACACCAGGTACAGCATAATAAACATTACCACAAGAAAGTGCTGCTCAATATCTTTCAATTGAATGGTCACACTTTGGGATTTCATTCACAGACTCAAACGTTTAATAGAACCACCTTGTGCGGCATAATAATCAGGTCCACAGGAAAGTACTGTTCAATAGCTTTCATGTTTTGAAAGGTCACACTTTTGAGCTGTGTAGCGACTATGTGACTTAATTTCTCTCGACTTTCACCCATCTATTTATTAAAGCGAACTATCTTGAATGCCGTCATTTTAGCATAATTGCTAGTTAATAGGTTTGTTTTCTGAAGGACAATAAAATATAATAAGTCAGATTTCTTCGTGATTCATATTAGTGAGCCGATTATTTTTTTTATCACGATTTAGTATCAAGGTCACGTTAGTTCGAAAAGGTTTCTTTTTTTATTTTTAAATTCTCTTCAATGCGTTTCTTACGAAATTACGAAATCTGCAAACCCAATTACTACACAAGCTAATTGTAGGTCATGCCTCGAAGACCTTGTAGATATTAGACATTGTTTGATCGATCGATTAAACGGTGACATTAGACAACGATGGAAATACCACTGAGTCTATAATAAAGGAGTCTGTTTGTAATTGTCCGAATAACAGTTTTTAACCCGTGAATATGCGCATGCGTAATAAACGGGTTATCGGTAAAGGAGACAGATATGCAAATGAAACTCACTCACTCACTCCTTCCATCAGCTGTAAACTTAGAGACGTAATGCTTTGTTACGAATGCGTTTCGTAACAAGAACAGCGTGAATCCAGCGATAACAATAACTCGTTTGTTGTAAACGAATATAAACAACAATAAGCTTAAAGATGTTTCGCATTTGGAGTCTATAATGCAACATTAAAATCGATAAAAAATGATTTTTCAACTGGGACACGCGTTTTGATGCGTATTCACCTTGAAGTAATTTAATTTATCCTTATTTTAAGTCAGTGATCACGATGGCGAGTGGATTAACGCACGGAATGACAGCCGGATGGCCCGAGGTTCAAGTCTCGCTCGGGACCTTTATTTTTCTTTCTTCTTCGGACTGAACATTATGAAAGTGATGTACTGTATTTTTCTTTTTGCGTTTGTCAAAAATTCCTACATTTAATTAAAAAATATATATATTGAACCGTGTCGGTGCGAAAATATAAGCTTACCGCAATATTGCATTACGCGTTAGCAATTTCTTATTCACGGATTCGCTCTAAAGCCCGGCTTCCATATGATCGCTACGATACGATCGTTGCGATCGCTGCGATCGCTACGATCGCTGAGAAAGTGAATGAAGATCGAGGAGACCTGGGTCTGACAATATCGTTCGCGCCATTCTTGAAATTCAACATGGTGGCTGTGAATCGTCGACTCTTACTTGAAGCTTGTTTTTAAAATTTGTTATAAAGACAGTCGTATCGTTCACGCCATTCTTGAAATTCAACATGGTGGCTGTGAATCGTCGACTCTTTATACTTGAAGCTTGTTTTTAAAATTTGTTATAAAGACAGTCGTATCTTTGCACTTCTTTCATGAAAAGGGCCAAATCGCACCCTTTCTCAGCGTTCGTGTTGGCAGCCATCTTGAAATGAGTGAGCGTACGCAGTGCATCCTGGTATTTTTGCGATCGCTAGTCGCTACGATCGCCGGAGAGTGGTTTCCATATGATCGCTACGATCGCTGAACTTTTTTTCAGCGATCGCAGCGATCGTAGCGATCATACTCCGAAACACGATCGAGGGATTGAGTACGTCTCGGGTGATAAGCTCCTGCTTACATCAGTTCGTGTGACGGCAATACGAAAGCTTCACATATATGTACAGTCATTGAGCGGCAAGTCTTCAATCTTGAACCGTAGTTTTTAATTAGTGACAAATTTATGTGTGGTATAAAAAGCAACATCCAACAACCCTGTGATGGATAATACAAATACAAGTGGTCCTAAAAGCTTTGAAAGAGCATGTACTGGTGCATTATACGCCCTCTGGTGCACTTTTTTTTTTTTCAACCTCCCGTAAGCGGAAACTTACTCTTGGTCCCGAAGGTGTCCACTCACGGGAGGTTCCACTGTATCTGTAACATTGTGACGCGCTTAGCGTGCCGTGTGTCGTGGCATGCGTGCCCGTGTATTTACCATTTTCCCTGTATTCCAGTGGGTGTCAGAAATATTTGAAAAGCAAGCCCGGCGCACCATAAGAAACGATTTCCCTGGCCATATTAAGAGTGTCCACCATAGGGTCCCATAGGACCAAGCAGGAGGTGATAATACTCAAATCGCCGATTTCGATCAAACTTGGCACAAAGGTTGAGGGTCACGAGTAAATACATGTACCAAAATATAAGGTCGAGATTTTTTATTCTCTCTGGGTAGTAGGGTCCCTCCCGAAAAATGGCCATTTGGCACAAATTTATGCATATTAATTAGCTAAATTTAGTCGTGTGGTAAGACAACAAAAATAGCAGCCTGAGAATAAAAACTACCAAATAATATTCCATATTAATCAGTCTTGTAGCAAAAGTATCAATGAATATTCTCATAGCAAAGTCAACAGCGATGAACTGCACGATAAATATCGACGAAGAGCTGAATTACAATGACGTGAGATATCCGGAACTTTTTAAAAATATCAGGCTGGATTTGGCCGGATCGCAATGGACCCAAACAATGAGTCCGAAGCACTTACATGGCATGTATGTATCGAACTTTGCTTTCTTTGTGTCCCTTATTGTGCCTGAAAGTAAAATTCAGAGTTATTGTAGAGAGAAGTGTCCCATTGTTGTTGTTTTTTTTTTTTTGCATTGAAAATGAAGTAAGACAGATGAAACCCTCATTTACAAACTTTATGAAATGTGCTTCGAAAAGCTTTTCCCGCTAATTCTAGGATAGTTATAAGCAGAATGATGCTTAGCTGAACATTAGATGTCTTTTTCTTGCAATTTCAATAAAATTAAACCACTTTTATTAATTACCGAATTTTGATGAAATCGCCAGAAAAACGTACAAATCGTTGAGTGAGGCGCAAAAATTCTTTCATACTAAAAAGCTTTTAGTTCCCCAAATATTTCATTATATTTTTCGTAAGCATAAAGATACTTCTTACTTCTAGTGTTAAAACTACGTTGTTAGCTTGTTGTCCATTGAAGATATTAAGACCTATAAAAATGACCTAATGTTGGCGTCTCGTGGAAATGACCAAACATGCCCTTCACTTACGGTATTAAGAAAGCAACAAATCAAAGCAACCGATTCCAAAAACACATTGCTACAATATGATCAATATGAATACTATTTAGTAGTTTTTATTCCCATAAATTTGTGCCAAATGGCCATTTTTCGGGAGGGACCCTACTACTCAGAGACAATAAAAATATTTGACCTTATATTTTGGCACATGTATCTACTCATGACCCTCAACCTTTTTGCGAAATCGGTGATTTGAGTATCATCACCTCCTGCCTGGTTCTGCCAGGTTTTCTGGTGGACACTCTCTTAAATTTTCTTGACGCGTATCTACCAAACAAACAATGACATTTTGGTGTCTGGCAAGACTGACTACAGGATTTGCAGCCAGCATTGAATGCAAATGTCAGCAGCGAAAAGCTGTTACTTTATTAGTATAGGTTTTTTATTTCATTTTTCATTTACAGACAGTTTCCGTTAGGAACGTCTTAAATTTCCACTGCAGATGTTTTTTTTTTTTTCTGTCTAGGTTCCAGACCCCACTGATACAGTATAAATAGCTTCCCATATTTTAACGGTTAAACTTTTGAAAATGTATGTTGACTAGTATACGAAACGTTAAGTTCATAAAATGCATGTTTTTAAAATGTTTATCACCGCTGTTTGTTTAATAGCGGAGCACTTGCCAGGCCGAAGGCCTGGCTGCGCAGCTCCATACTCATAGAACCTGTGCCGTGATTTTTCATGGTCAGGGCTAGCGGAATGTTTCGCGGGCGCGTGTGTGTCCGTCCGCCCGCCGTGTTGGAACAACATCCGGGATCTTAGCAATTTTGTTTTTCGCGCGGCCACACAGCCGTGAGCTCGGTAAACACTTTAGTTGTTTTGTTGTGTCTAGCGGAGAATTAAAGTCGTTATTTTCCTGCATTTTTTCGCGGTTTGCTACTCAAGACAGGGATACTAATTAAGGTATACTCAGAAGCCGCTTTAGTGGAAAAAGACGAGCTTTCAGGGATAAAATCTTGCTTCGACGAGGAACTTCATGTATTACGTTTTTATCAATGCGGGAGTAGTTTGTTTTCTACGGATTTCAGAACCAGAAGCGGAGATTTGAATTTCCAAGCAAGCGAGGACTTAAAGGTAAAACAGATTACAGTTTTCGATGAGAATTTATGTTGATATCAATCTGTGAGTGACTTTTTATTAGTGTTATTGTAAGTTTTGGAGAATTGATTTTAAAACGTGCTTAAATTCAATTGTATCGATCTCTTGAAGCTTGAACTCGATGAGCTATAAATAAATGGTACGCGTTTTGCTTTTAAACGTAAACTAATGGAGATTTGAAAAAACTTTTTCGAAAGAAGATTGTGTTGTCCATTTTTATGTGTTTGTTCATTCATTAGATAGATTGAAAAGCGATTTCATGTAAACAAAACAAGACTTTGATTTTATAGTACAGTTCTATCTGCACTCGCATCGCCTTATGCAAATAAGCTTATGTTTGTGTATTTTTGCAATTTTTGATTTTCAAATCAGTTTCTCGGGCAATTTTTGACAAACATAAACTGTATTGTATTCGGAAACTAGTGGTACTAGTTATTCTAGACAGAAAAAAAGTTGTTTTTGTGAACTTTTGTACGGTCTATAAAAATGTACTATGCAGACGGACGCGTAATAAGCTTAAGCTTACTGTTTTTGAGAATTGCTAAAATTGAAAAAGCTTGAACTCGATGAGCTATAAATAAATGGTACGCGTTTTGCTTTTAAACGTAAACTAATGGAGATTTGAATAAATTTTTTCGAAAGAAGATTGTGTTGTCCATTTTTATGTGTTGGTTCATTCATTAGATAGATTGAAAAGCGATTTTATGTAAACAAAACAAGACTGATTTTATAGTACAGTTCTATCTTCACTCGCATCGCCTTATATAAATATGTTTGTGTATTTTTGCAATTTTTGATTTTCAAATCAGTTTCTCGGGCAATTTTTGACAAACATAAACTGTATTTTATTCGGAAACTAGTGGTACTAGTTATTCTAGACAGTGAAAAGTTGTTTTTGTGAACTTTTGTACGGTCTATAAAATGTACTGTGCAGACGGTCGCGTAATACTGTTTTTGAGAATTGCTAAAATTGAAAATAGCCCGTTCGTCAATCTTAATTCTTGTGCTTCCAACCTTTCACCTTAGTTAAGTTTCACCTTAGTTAAGTTTCACCTTAGTTAAGCTTGTTCAAAGTGCGACGCTGTTAGGCTTGGGCTATGTATATTTAACAAATTTACACCGGTTTTCCGTGGTGTGGACTCTTATTTACCACGATTTACGTCATCACATGGTCAAAATGTTGTGGACTCACGAGGCGCAGCCGAGTGAGTCAGCAACAAATTTTGACCATGTGATGACGTAAATCGTGGTAAATAAGAGTCCACACCACGGAAAACCGGTGTAAATTTGTTTTTTACAACAATATTTAGAAAAAAATACAAGGAAAAAGCGAAGTCTTGTTACAAGACGCGACAGCAAAGAAAGAGCAAGCGTTGTCTATAACTTTCTCGCAATGTGATTGGTTCTTTTCAAGCGCACGTGATGTTAGCGTCAGCACCGTTGTCTGGACTCTCATTTACCACTCACGTCGACCAATCAGATTGCGAGTTTAGCGGCAATTGTGGTAAAAATATTATTTTTAATCAAGCTACGATGGCCGAAGACCAGAGTTTATATAACAATATACAATATTCGTATTGTCGGTATTGAACTGGAACTAGCATACAGTCGAGGCTAACGCGGGGAAATATCATTAAAATATTTGCATGTGAAAAGATTCCCCCGCATGAGCCTCGACTGCACGCTAGTTCAAGTTCAATACTGTTCAATACCGTGAAAACGAATATTGTCTATTTTGCAACGGAAATTCTGGAGTGGCATTCCTCACATATTATGTACTTATTGACTAAGTGGGAGGGCCGGATGGTCCGTGTGCCATGACCGAGAGCCAAATATTTTCCCATCCGCCCCGACCTAACTTAGTCAATAAGTATTTTATCATATGACCAATTTGGAGACAAAATTACTTGAAATTTTAACGCGCGAGGCCGTCCTCTTTTGTAGTAGGGCCGTACGGCTTTTTCCGGCCCTGATCGCGCAAATGCGTACGGCCCTCATACGGGACTTTCATCAATGGTTTTGCAAAGAAAAGGTTCGCAGGGCCGTACGGGTCATATGATAAGAACATATTTGCAACTGCAAAGAAAGAAAACGGACGACTAACAAACAACTTAATAGTTTTTAACTCGTGAATACGCAAAGCGTTGAACGAGTCTCTCGGTCGATTAGCTGTAAACATTGGGCCCGCATTGATACCCATGGGGCGGGGGTCGGTGGAGAAATACGCGTAGGGGAGGGGAGGGTCTGAAGGTTGTTTCGTATGAACGAGTGGGCTCATGGGAGCCTTTAATTAACTTTTTAAATGCACCTCAGTCTTTAACATTTCAAATGCTTTTAACAGATAATTCCACTGGGACTTCAGACGTCGAACTGACAACTTTACATACCGTGATAATAACGGTGTTGTACTCCGTGACAATCGTTGTGGCCCTGGCAGGAAATCTGCTTTTGATTTTCATCGTGACGAGGAGGCCTGAGGCGAGGACGTTAACTGGCTTTCTGTTCCTTAACATGGCTGCCGCTGACCTAATGGTAACATTCGTCGTCATGCCTCTTACCATGGCAGTCCCTTTTACAGAAATAAAGTGGCTACCGGGTCTTATAGGCCACATCACGTGCAAAGGTGTCTACTATGGCTTTCATGTTACCATAGCAGCATCCATTTTAAGTTTAGTGTTTATGTCAGTTGATCGTTACTTAGCAGTCTCATTTCCTCTGCGCAGTTTTTCTAAATTTCGACGCGCAAGGTTCCTGAGTTTTGTAATCTGGCTTATCTCCATGATTGTTATGATTCCAGCGGCTGTTTTGTGGACAATCAGGAAAGGCGAGCGGGAGGATATGTATTGTGTAGCCGGCTTTAAGGATGTGTTTGGAGATTTCCAGAAGGGTGCGTTGTTTTTTTACATATATTTGTTCCTGCTCATCTACTTGATTCCACTCCTGGTAATAGCAGTGCTTTATGGTCTGGTTTGCTGCACGCTGTGGCGCAGAAAGATGCCTGGATTAGTTTCAAGCAAAATAGAGCAACGTCTCGAGGCGATTAAGCGAAAGGTTGTGCGTACACTTATCATGATCACCGCTGCCTTCGCACTTTGCTGGCTCCCAACGCAGACCTACCATCTCATTTTAGCGTATAACCTTCAGCTTCATTTTCGCCTTCCACGGATTGTGATGTTTATGTGTTTCTGGTGCGGTCACGCCAACAGTGCCGTTAACCCGTGGCTTTATATGTTGTTAACTGATAAATTCCGTATAGCCTTGTACAACCTTTGTTGTGGAAAATATTTTGGTTTTCGCGGCAGAGCCGAGTCCTTGATCGGGAGCACCCATTGCACCTCTGTCAGAGAAAACAACTCAGAGAAGCGACAATCTAAAAATCCCAGCGAGGAAGGAAATGGCTTACTCAAAGTAGAGCAGGAGGAACGAGAAACATCCTTATAAAGGCAACAATTGACATTTTAAGACTAGAGTGGATCTACGATTTGAAGAGATGCTCCGAAGGTCCCTGTCGTAGGATTAAACGGTGCACGTAAAGTAGACTATATATAAAACGATAAAAAAGATAGACACAAACATGAAATTTTAAATTAACAAATAGATTTTGCCCTCTGATAAACATTGTTGAATTGAATGATTGCCCGTTTGAATAGAATCGGTTGCATATTTGACACAAGAAACAGACATGAAGTTTTAAATAATAATTAACAAATAGATTTTAGTTGGCCATTATATGTCTTCTGATTAACAATGTTGAATCGAATGATTGAATATTTGAATAGATGACAGTTGCATGTTTGAAGTTGACTTTTAAATTTTTTAAGTGAACTTTGCTTCATGGGTGTGCATATAAAGAGCAAAGATTTTTGGCCGGCGGTGTTGGAAAGCCGTAGTTTTATCCTGCTGCCCTGACTGTCTCGTCGGCCTTTCTCGAGTTTTCCTGTCTGGTCCTACAATGTGAAAAACATAAGCTAAATTTAAGCTTAAACTTATAATTTATAAAAAGCTTGAGCTAATAATAAATTCCTATGACATATCACATCTTAAAATATAACAGTAGAATTTTATTATGTTTAAAACTCTCGGCTTCACCAAGGCCTCGTGCTGCGAGTTTTTTTTTTTTACCCAGGGGAGAGACTCCTCTATTAAAATGACAGGGTGCTCGTCGAAAAGTTTTGATAAACACCCAAATTAAAAGGCCGGTATCAGAATGTTGTTTGATTGGCGTGGCTCGAATGAATCTTTTCCCTAAGAGGTACCACTTCTAAAACAAAACATGTCATATTTTTCGGTTCAATACCCTGAAAGGTACCGCGACAAATCTAACGGTGGTCATTTCAGATTTTAGCACCCTAAGCGGCACCAATCTACAAATTTTGACCCCTAAAAGGTACGACGAGCACCCCCGTCATTTTTATATGGGAGTCACCTCCCCCCCCCCCCCCCCCCCCCGCCCTGGTATTTTTGAGCGACCTAAAAAACATTCCACAAATCTCCCTACGGAGATTACAAATGCGCTTTTGTGCAAAGAGGGAATTAGCATACAAGAAAAATAAGTAGACTGATTAGCATACCACACATGAGCCACAGAACATACCGACTGGCTTCGACGAAGTGATGCGATGTCTTTGGGATTTTGAAGTTCTGAGGAAAAACTAATCTACTGAAAAATGCTCTACCAAAGTTGCCGACAGGTACGGTGGATAAAACAAACGTCTTATTATTATTATTATTATTATTATTATTATTATTATTATTATTATTATTATTATTATTATTATTATTTTTTCAGTGGTAGAGAACGAGTATAAAAAAGGAGCTTGCATCTCTGAACCAGTCGCAGAAATTCACACGAGGGCGCTGGTGTCATTTAAATAACGGCTCACTTGCTTAACTGTTGGCTGCTTATTTTGTTGGAGAGGTTTTCAAATAGAATAGTATAACACTAGATATCATAAAACAGCCCTGAACAAGCATAATCTCATATTGAAGGCAGCATTTTTTGTACTAAGAAACCTGAATAATTTCTAGCTACACTAGTAATCTTTATTTTAAGATGGTATTTATATAAATATCACAGTGATCATTTTAAAGTCATTTTCATTACAAATTCAGTGATAATTGCGTTGTTTGTACATTCAACTCCACTTTCCGCCGGGACTGAGATCCGGGCTTTTCAGAATGACCATAGATTACCAGGCACGTGATCAATTTCAGGTCTCTGATCCGGGCTTATGTGCTTATGAATTATTAATGAGTTCTTAAAACAACCTTTAAAATATGACAGGGAAATCGCCCTTACAGCCGCGTAAAACAAACGAAAAGCAAAACGCAAGATAGCCGTGACTAACGTTATGCATATCAACAATGTTGAATGCTTGCCTTTTTCAGCGTCGCTCGATCTCAGTGTATTTTGCCGGAGCGCGGCAATTCATCGAACGCGAAAACAGAGGTGATTACGAATTTATCTAGAAGATCCATGTGCTTGGCTACAAATTCCAGGTACCTAACCATGTTTTAGATAGGTAACTAGGCATGTAGTTTAAGGTGCATTTATTTGACTGACAAAATCTCCTTACCTTCTGAATGTTCCATAACATTGACAGCTCACAACGAGCGCTCTGTGCAACCAACAAGAGGCATCAACAGCCGCCGTTTACCCAGTGAAATCGCGAAGGGAAACTCGCGGAGTAGAGGCTTGATAAAAAGGGTAAAAAGTTCAGTAGATTCCCATTGCTGACAAAATATATTTAAAAGGCGGGATAATATCGAAAGGTTTTTTCCCTATGACCACGCACCGGACATATGGCCAGTGAGCTAGACTTGGCATGTTCCATCCTCGTTTCTAGGGTCTCTTATCTTCCCGTTGGGCATGTTTACACATCGGAGTGCGACTGCATAATGTCAGGAGCCCATTGTCTCAATCTACATTTTGTACCAAAAGGTATTGCTGCGTTCGTAGCACGCACACCACCTGGTAGAGAAAGATTGCGTGACGAGCCCTAAGGACGTCTGCGGAGGAGGCTAACCACCTGGTGGATGTTATTGACTGTAGATGAAGTTTGTATTCAGGAATTGTCTATTGGGAAAATGTTGGGTTCAGTTTCTATTCCGGAGAGGTTCATATTAAAGTCTGCAAAATAACAAATATTAACTGAAGAAGAAGAGATTTTCTTTATTGTTATGGGTCATCACATTGAAGGTTTTCTTCAAAAACGCGCCAATATTTAAATTTAGCGAGTACTATTTTAGTGCCACCAAAAGCTATTAATAACTAACTGCCTTTCGTTCATAGCCCGCGGGCAGAGGTCTGTTATTTCCTTTACTTTACGCTAAAAAGGACGTGAAGCAAGGGAAATATGAAACGTTTGCACGTAGGCTGCTGATTAGGATGAAAATGAATTACAAATGATAAAATTGAGTCGGACGGACCCTGACCTACCTAACTTTCACAATTCCATCTTCAAGCCAAAAGTAGAAGCCGGCAAAACATCCAAATTCTTTGCTCAATTGTAGAGTAGAACGGATCAAAGGCCGTATCCTTGGGTCGCACAAATAGCTTGTATATAGCGGTGTAAAATTTAGCAACCCAACATTCGTGACTACAGCTAATTAGAACTTGACCTTCTCTGTCAACATACCGAGCCGCTTCCGCTTCTCTTACGTATTGATAGCGTAATGCGAGAAGTGATTGACATGACTAGGATAAAAGCATTCTCCTAACTATTGTATTGGTTTAAAATAATAACTACATGGAACCAGTTTACAACGTGCACTAAACGATTATCGATCATAAACTCGACGACTTAGGGCCACGATAAACGAAACAAGGAAAGCAATGAATTCTTCCCAAGGTAAGTACTATTTAAGCTAATCACTGAAAACAGTGATTGTCGATATATTATATGGTGTGTTTATGGGTATATATCGATTACTCGCGGTTGTTTATATACAATTTTAAAGGTGCACGCCGTTGATCAAATGTCTACTCGCTGTACTCTGACTCACGAACGCCCAACTGAAAACAGGAAAAAATATTCCAACAAATCGAAGCGATAAAGAAACTAATGGAATCGCTGGGGAAATGGTTATACTTAGGTTTTCATCCACAGACGCAAAACTAACCACATTGTACAGCATATCAGTTTCATTTGAATGGTCACACTTTAGGATTTCATCCACAGACTTAAAAGTTGTACAGCATAATCAAATTAAGTTTGAACCACCTCACATGGCTTTGTATAGCATAATAAACAGCTGACCACAGGAAATGATCACTCACGTAGTTTTCGTTTTAAGTCACACTTCCAAATTTCATCCATTCTTGAATGTTATTCAACAGAATTTCGGATGTTGAGATCAGCAAATAACGTAAAAAAAAAAAAAAAAAAAAAAAAAAAAAAAAAAAAAACACCACAAAATACCCATAAATGTTGAAATTGGACAAAACTGTTCCTAACCTGCGAATACGATGCGTGCTTTATCACACGCGTGCATCAACACACCGGTGTCATATCACAGGCAGGTGTTTTCGTACGCGTGCACGTCAAACAATAGACGTGACCAGGAGCTCCTAGCGTGACATATAACACACAGCTTAAAAAAAGTCTTACCGTGCCAAACAATAGGGTAGAGTCTACCTTTTATAGCTCGGAAGGAGGTCGGACACTTATTGAGAATTATATAACGTAATGTCGACACTTAGAATTTTATTTTCAATAAATTTTAAGTGTAAAAAAGAAAATCTAAAATCCCCACTCAGGATTGAACCTGTGACCTTGGCTAGGCTTAGGCTTACATAGCCTACCGTACCACTGTACCACCTAGCTTCTCGGGTTGCTTAGTCTTAAATTTAACTATATAAACTGCTACCCCCAACCTCAACTGAAAGCTAACCAGTTACTCCGTTATATAAGTCTCAATAAGGTGTCCGACCTCTTTCAGAGCTATGGAATCTAGACTCTACCAAACAATAGACCACTTTCATAATGGCGGCCGATTTATATATTCCTTTATTTGTATGTTAATTAGCCTCACTGGCCTCGGTAACATGTGCAAAATTCAAAAGAATTTTTACTGTAAAATGAGGCCAGTGGGGCTAATTAACATACATAGATCAGCCGCCATTATGAAAGTGGTCTATAGCTACCGTGACACTCATGTTTTGTAAGTGTGTATTGGATATGAGCATGGCGGACTGTAACATTGTGACACGCGTAGTGTAGCGCGCGTGTCTTTACTTAACAAAATAAAATCGGAAACCAAACAACCTCGTCCCAGGGCCTTCTCCGCTTTGAAAATGGCGGGTCGGCGTAGAAACCCATTCAAGAATCGTGGAGTAAGTTTGTTACGCTACGCGGCATAGTATGAAACGGCGTTTTCGAGATTTTTTTTTTCAGTGATTGGCAGCCGTGTTTGTTTCCTGGCAATCAGAAACTGTTGTTTAAACGATCCGAAGACATTAAGTCCTTAATACTTTGTACGTTATTTATTTTATGACCTTTACATTTTTCCCGTGTAGAACCAGGTAGCTTCGTACAACCTTTGGCAATAGTGTGTGTGCGGATGACGTCACAAACTTACCGGCGGCACGTAATCAAAATGGTGACTGAAACATACAAACTTGAGCCTCCGATCCTGAGAAATATGCTAAAATCTCGAAGGCCTCATTCAGAAACCTCCTGTGAGTATTCTATCTTTGTTTGGAAATGCCAAGCGCTTCAAAAAATTAATTTGGTTTTGTAGTTGACGAATACTCCGAGCTTGTGCATACTATAAAATCGCTATGTGCTCGACACTAGATTTTCCAAGTGTCGAGAACACAGCGATTTTATAGTATGCACAAGCTCGGATAATTCGTCAACTAGAAGACCAAATTAATTTTTCGAAGCGCTTGGCATTTCTAAACAAAGATAGAATACTCTAAGGAGGTTTAAATGAAGCTTTTCGTGAAAATTCTGTGAGAGTTTCTGAGGCATGTTTGAAGACCCTTTGAAAACCGTGCTCGGCTGCCGGGCTCACGCTACTAATCACCGAAGGTTTTCCGCTAGTTCCAACCCAAATGCCCTGAAAATCAATCGTACCTTTTGTTTTCCAACCGAAAATACCGGTTTTCTTGGCTAAACAGTAAGCAGCCGGGGAACAAGTTCCCCACAGAAACCACTTCGAAACAAAATTTCGTGCAGACAAATTGCAGCGGGCAATCAAGGAACCGACAAACTAGCTAAATAGACGCACTACAAGACTGATTCTACGAGTTTTCGCGACCATGAAAATGATTCCATTTTATAAGAAATATTGTTGACGTAAAACCGATTTTATAAGTGTGGCTGATTTTCTACTCTGTGATAATGTTTTTAAAGTTTAAAAAAATCGGGCCGGCAAATCGGCAAATCGAACTGATCGAAACAAATACGGACCTAATTATCGAAAGAAAAGGGTTTTTGGGATTTAAATTAGCACAAATGACAAAAAAGCACTGTGCATTAGCTACCTTTTCGATTTTAATTCATAACGTTAAAAGAAACGCGAGTTATGATTTCAAAAGCGATCGCACTGGCCGCTCTCTAGAAGGTAAACACAGGGAAAACCCATCAAAGTAGTCCTCAAACATGGCGGACGGTAAGTCAAGGGTCACGTGAGCGCACACACTCTATTGGCAAATTACTCAATAAATTGATTTCCCGCCATAGCGCGCGACTATGCGAGGGACTTAAAACAAGTGCTGTTATATGGTCAAAGGTATAATACTGTAGTCCCTTTTTCTTTTGCTATGTTTCGTTTACACTAACGAGCATAAGGCGAACATAAGTGTGTAAATATGTTTATGTTTATGTCTGATGCCTGTTTATGCTTATGTTCGTATTGCTGGTAAAATCAGGATTTAGGCTACTAAATGATGAAATTGACTGATCACACGTGCGAGTCATACCGCACGCTACTCGAAGTAACCGTTTTCTAGAAAGTATTGAATTTTCCCGCGCGTATCCACCCAAACAACGCAAAAACACCTTCGCACTGGAAATTCTAGAGTCGGGGAAATCCCCTGATTGATCACATGTAACAATGTACCGTAACAAACAACTCAGTCTGAAACATTTTAAATGTTTTTAACAGATAATTCCACTGAGACTTCCGACGTCGATCTGACAACTTTACATACCGTGATAATAACGGTGTTGTACTCCGTGACAATCGCTGTGGCCCTGACTGGAAATCTGCTTTTGATTTTCATCGTGACGAGGAGGCCTGAGACGAGGACGCTCACTGGGTTTCTGTTCCTTAACATGGCAGCCGCTGACCTAATGGTAACATTGGTCGTCATGCCTCTTACCGTGGCAATCCCTTTTACCGAAATAAAGTGGCTTCCGGGTGTTATGGGCCACATCACGTGCAAAGGTGTCTACTATGGCTTTCATGTTACCATAGCAGCATCCATTTTAAGCTTGATGTTTATGTCAGTTGATCGTTACTTGGCAGTGATATTTCCCTTTCGTATTTTCTCCCAATTTCGACGCGCAAAAGTCCTGAGTTTTGTAATCTGGCTGATGTCCATGATCATTATGATTCCAGCTGCTCTTTTGTGGACAATCCGGAAAGGCGAGCGGGAGGATATGTATTGTGTAGCAGGCTTTAAGGAGGTGTTTGAAGATTCGCTATTGAAGGGTGTGACGTTTTTCTACTTATATTTGTTCCTGATCATCTATTTGATTCCACTGTTGATGATATCAGTGCTTTATTGTCTGGTTTGCTGCAGACTGTGGCGCAGAAAGATTCCTGGATTAGTTTCAAGTGAAATAGAACAAAGTCACGAGGCGACGAAGCGAAAGGTTGTACGCACACTCATCATGATCACCGCTGCCTTCGCACTTTGCTGGCTCCCACCACAGTCCTACCATCTCATTTTAGCATTTAACCTTCAGCTTCATTTTCGACTTCCACGGATTGTGATGTTTGTGTGTGTGTGGTGCGGTCACGCCAACAGTGCATTTAACCCATGGCTTTACATGCTATTAACTGATAAATTCCGTATAGCCCTGCGCGACATTTGTCGCGGTGAATATTCTAGTAGTCGTGTCCGATCCGGGCCCTCGATGAGGTACACCCAGTCCACGTCTGTCAGAACAATTAGCTCCGCAGTGAAACAACTTCCAAAAAAATCCGTAGGAATTCAAAATGGAGATGGCTTTCTCAAAGAGGAGCTAGAGGAAAGAGATACAGCCTTATAAATGCGACAAAAGACAAGATATGTTAAGCCTTCCAGACTGGAGTGGATCTAGGATTTCAAGGAGGGGTATGAAAAAAATACCCCGAAGATGAAAGATAGAGGGGGCTCAGTCCTCAAGTTTAATTGCTTATAAAGTCATCTCGATCGAAGAACTAACTGCAAAAAGATCTTACGGCTCCTTTGAAGTATTTATCTGCTCAAGACATTCTTTCTTAAAAACTCCCCAGGCTGGACTTGCAGGCATATCATGTAGACAAAATAGTGTACACGCATGTTTCATTGATTATGTATTATCATTGACTATTAACACTAGCTCTTCGTCAAAGGGATTTAAAAAGCTGGGGCTTTGATTATGAACACCAGCTATTCGGCAAAGGGATGCTAGAGGTTTAAAAAGCTGGGCCTTTGATTATGAACACCAGCTTGTCGTCAAAGGGATGCTAGACATATTGTGCTCCACTTCGAAACTTAAAGAGCATTAAAGCTATGACAATGAAACTTGAACGGTTCCAAGATCTGGGTACCAATTAGGGTGTTCAAGTCCTCAGGGTATCTTCTTTAGAAGCCCTAAAGGGAACGATCATGAACATCACTTTTATATTAGGGTATCCTCTCTCTCCCAATTCCCTGGGGGATGGGAGCCACTGACCCCTCGGTTCAGTTGCCGTCACCGGTGTATACCACTACCTGATTCTAAGTAATTAGGGGCCTTATTTACCAGAAAAAAAAATGAAGTTATCAGACATGATTATTGCCTGTTAACCTGGCGCACAACAAACTCACTTAGATTGAAGCCAACTATATCGTCTACTCTAGAAAACTCGCCTGAATAAAATACGAAACTCTTCCAAATCGAATCGATTGTGCATTGCTCGTTATCTTAATGTTGCTGCTTTTTTATTGTTTGGGTGGTTACCATGGCAGTCACATCAAATCACAAAATGATTGCAGTTGTATTAAAATCTGTAAAAGTTTCAGACCCATCTTTAAACAATAGTCTTTAATTAATACATACTGTTGCAGATATAAGAATATTATGTATGACGTAACGAGGAAACTAAGGTATGGTTAACTGACCTAGGCCTGCTGGGGAGGATTAGGCCCGACGGGGTACTCTGTGTATTTTCGGGTGGGGGTGTGCCGCTGGAACTCATCCCTTACCCTATACCAGACTACTTTCCTACCCTATCCCAGACTCGCTATATTTCAGCTTCATACCACTGATCGGTTTCCCGGTAAACTATACCTTATTATAGACCAAAAATCTCTGATTTCTATACTGTATCCCAGACGAAGCTGCTTAAAAACCATACCCTTTACAGCGGCACATTGTGGCCCCTACAGCTAAACCCCAGTAACCCCCCCAGTAACCCCCAGGGGATTGTGAGCACTGGGGCCCTAAGGTAACTATAGACTGTAGAACTAAAGCTGCGCTACCCCGTCCCCGCAAAATTGTAGGTGGATCAAACAAGGCTTTCTTAGGTTGATTGTACATTTCCACGAAATTTTCTCAAGCTCGTTTAATACACTTTTTACCTTTCATTACCAGGAAATAATTTTTCGTAAACGTCAATGCAATATTTATTTTTAATGAATGTGTAACAAGATATTATCTTCTCATAATGGGTAATTATTTAGCTCAATTATTTTTGCGTGATTTTTGTATCCGGACGAAGATTCATTGACGTCAAATATTGTAGCATTTTAACGAAAACATCGCTTACTCAGTGTTCACACACACACAAATAAACCAATTAAGGACGGTGCCACCTAATGGCAAGGTATTTTGCCAGGTTTTTGACTATGCGGGAAAAGTAGATCTTAGCAGGGGCTATTGGAATCCAAAGAGAAAATTGGGGGTAACCACGCAATTTTCGGAGATATTTAAGCTTCAGTCTGGAAAAAATGCTGACATCAGCATTTTTTCGAAAAAAGGAAAAATAGATCTTTCTTCGCGGATTTCCTTAGAATTCGCCTTTACAGACACAAAAGCAACAATAATTCTAAAAATCTCTAAAATACATAACAAATGGTAACATAACAACTACTGTTTATGTGTTTTAAGTTACAAAATCATCACAACGGAGCCATTATCGGCCCTGACAGCTTTCCCACGTTCGCCAAAAATACGGTCTTAATAACGTTTGCCCACAACAAAAAAATTAATGGGGTGCTTAATATGCTTACCACTTCCATTTTATAAGATAAAAAGTAGGGGTCACCACGCGTTTTTACAAGTTATATTTAGATATTTTCAACTTTTACGGAATCACTTTCGGGTTCGCGACATTTTTTTCTATGTCCTCCCTAGTAAGTTGAATATTGTGCGTGTCTTTTTCGGGGGCATGCTGGGATTTCCACTCGACGGCTTACCGTTCAAAACTTTAAAAATACTTTCAGGCACGATAAAAAGACAAACATTGTAGAATTCAAAGGAATTCTATTTGTAGATGTAAGGTGCTATTTTGAGAAACATTTTTTCGGGGATTTCAAGGTCAAACAGCACAGTAAATGAGTAAAAAGGAAAAATCGGTTTACTTCCATTGATCTACAGTGGATCTACGGATTTATTATGTTCCTTCGGGCACAAGAACTTTCCATTGTGTGCATCTTCTTCCGATCCATTACCAACTTGAAAACATCAGTGCTATATCGAAGTGACTGGTCGGCTGCCGAAAAACTCTAGATTGGCAGGTTAGTCTTTTAACGGTTATTTGGAGTCAAAATTTAAGAAATATTTGTTGAAAAGTGCTTGTAATGAGTTTTGTAATTTCATTTGGCCGCGTGTTTATTTTCTTGTGAAGCTCCTGTAGTTTTCATGGATTCTCTTTAACTTTAAGAGAGTTTACACTTTAATGTCAAAAAAATCGTTAAATAATAAAACACTTTTTTTGCCTAAGTCAACGGCTTTATTTGATCTAAATAGATAAGATTTCTTTTCAGTTTATCATGGCAAGTTTTTCGCCTATCAAAATTTGCTCTATTGCAAAAAAGTTGAGAACTGACATGATGCGACTTCGAAAAACATCACTTGCCTATAATAGAGAATAAAGGAAGTCAATTGAACCTAAATGCACAAATGTGTTTACGAAAGATTACACCAAAAACCATGCTTGCCAGCAATCCAGGGAGGGAAGACTTTAGTCGGATGCTTCCCGGCTTTGGAGCGGCCAGTTTTCTTTAGTTGCTGGCTTCAGCCTTGTTTTTTTAATATATCTTCATCAATTGTCAAAAACGTTTTTTTCGAAACGCTTTGCTCATCTCAATTCTCCTTTTCGACGTTTGTTTGATTTAACTGGTCAGGAACAATTGTTTTTCTGCTTTTGTTATATACTTTTTTATTCGCAAAAATGGCCACTGGCAAAAGATTTTTGCAGATAAACAAAAATTTCAAACGCGAGTTTGGCCGCCGAACAAAAACTTGCAGTCAATTGAAATAACAACATGCCAGCCTTTCCTTGGATTTTATGCCTTGAGGATGCTTGTTTTATGTATAAAAAACACTAGCCTGGTTTGACTTTAAGTTTCGTTAAAATTTTGAATTGTGAAAAGGAGCCACTGATGTAAACAATCTTCGTAAAGAAAGGCAAAACGTACGCGTTCTGCTGATCGAGACAGCATCGCCAATTAGCTCAAAATAGTTTCATTACCGAGGCTGTGTCGTTTGCAAAAAAAGAGAAAGAATTTAGCACTTTTAGGCTGCAGAAGGTCTATGAACACATTTTTATAGATTTTTGAGAACTCTATTTATCTTGTATTAAATATAAAGTTTAGAAACTGAGCCAGGGAGTTGACAGTTGACATGAAAAGTGGGCGGAACTTAGTCTTTACCACCGGCGTTCGCGTTTAAAAAAATAACCAGTGTCTCGCGCGACTATCGCGCAATGCATGCGCAGAACGTATGCGCAATAACAATAGGTGGCACCGTCCTTAAGGTTTATTTTTCTTAACCCTATTCAGACTGGGGGGGGGGGGGGGGGAGCTTTTCGAACCCCCCCTCCAGTAAAATTGTAATAACTCTTACACCGAAATAGCTATGAGGCTGAGATTTTCTGACTTTTCATAGAATTTATCTAGGGACATTTTGGTATCCATAACATGTCAGTGTGATTAACCACGTTGCCATGGCATCCTGTGTTTGACACATAGGTTTTCAAAATATTAAAATATGGTGAATTTTTTATTTTAAGATCTTTTTTTTTTTTTAGTTATAGTGCATTTTCCTATTACAATAGTTTTTTCTTGGGACTAATTCTTGAAAGACATCAAAAATTTTTAACATCAAATATTTGGGGGGGGGGGGGTAGGTAAATTTTCGTCACTTTTACTTATAGAGAAAAATGTTGTACTATTTATTAAATAACGCTTCTTAGTTCATTGTTTGGATAATAGACATTAGTTTGATACTTGTTTTATACATTCTGATCCTTTTCTCTTTTAGATATTTTTTTAATTTTAATTTAAACGAAAAAAAGGGAAATCCAAGATGGCGAATCCAAGATGGCGGACAATAATTTCAAAATTATAGTTTTACCCCCTTTTCTGCCTTTTCTCGCTTTACAAGTGTGTCCTTGTTTGTATTTATTATGTTTTAATATTAAAGAGATGATTTTACAGTTATATTTGATATTTTAAGTATCTGGATGGAAAAATATTAAAGAAACGTCGGAAAAACAAAAATTACGTCACTGTGACGTCATAATTGGGTGTGGCAGGTCAAAACTGGGTGTGAGGTTTCCTTGTATGGAGATGAACATTGTGTGAAAATTTCATGGTCCTAGCCTTACTGGTTCCAGAGATATGAAGGGGAGGTCCGAGGAGCCCCCCCCCCCCCCCCCCAGTCACAGATTGCCTAAAAAAGCCCAGTCTGAATAGGGTTAAAGGATCGCACGTTTATTTTAACCAATAATATTTAAACGCTACTGCAAGTGTATTTCCTAGCAGAATCAAAGGCTCCTGTATGAACCAATTTAAATGGTGAATCATCATCATCATCATCATCATCATCATCATCATCATCATCATCTTTATTTAAAAAACACGGGGTCACATTCATTAAAAAAAAAAAATGCTCTTCCAGTGAGCCATGGACTACTTAACATACAATAATGATAAAACGTTTAAAAACAACCTTATCCATTACAAGCACAAACTATCGAAGTAAAAGTTATTTATCTAAATATATCAAATTGTCGTAAACCTAAATCTAACCTTATATAATTAAGTTAATTAAAACTTATTTAACTCTACCTATTACATCGATACGTGACAAATTCAGACTTTCGCCTCTCCTATGCCTTTTACTTTACTCCCCACCCTCCCCTCCCTTCTAACGTAGTCCCTAGTGGTAAGGCAGGTGACCATTACATATCGCGGGTTCAATGTTAACAGCTGATCGTGCGATCAAGTGAAATTTATCCCATCACTGAAACTCGTGCAACGCTGCGCGTATTCACGAGTTAAAAAAGTATAAAAAGTAATTCTCACGGAGAACGGAGTACGGGGTACGGGGTACGGGTTACGGGGTACGGGGGTTGTACTAACTCATGCAAAGTTTCACGTATTCACGAGTTAAAAAAAAGTACAAAGAGTAATTCTCACGAGGATAACTGGGACGTGACCTGGTACGGGGTACGGGGTACGGGGTACGGGGTACGGGTACGGGGATGGTATTAAAAATTTCCGATATTTTCAGATTTTCATAGGCATAGAACTATTTCTACTTCGGCATGCGCTAAAATTTTGAATACAATGGCACAATGTCTCTTATAGGAATAGTGTGCTTTCAAAATATCGAAATTTCGCTCACCTTATTTTATACAAGAAAGATTCTTGAAAGGGGAAAACAGAACAAGTAGTTTGAGGATAATCATGGGTACTCTGCGAATCGTTTCGCTCGAAAAACTGTTTGGAGTTAAGGCGTTAGTTGGGGGGGGGGGGGGGGGGGGGGTATTAATTGCAAGTACGTCCGAGGGTTAAGTGAAAAGTCGTCTTAAACTTTAGTAACATCAGAAAATTTAAGTCCTCCTGTTTTCGGAGGGGTAAAAAATGTCGTTTCAGTGGATACGAAATCAGGTCAGCTAGCACTTTTGGAAAATTGGAAACACTGGACGAAAAAATGGATTTACATGGGTGACAAAACAGCAGTAAACATGTAGTGAAGACCACATTGCACAACTTTGCCCATATTTGCAGCAAATTAAACTTGATGTTTGCACTTTATTTGCAAAGAAAGCAAAGATGGCAAATACCGCACTTTCGTTACGTTTGCTTGGCATGGCAAAGATGAGCAAATATGAGATTTGCTTGGGGCAGCAAAGATATATATTGAATTTTGCGCAAATGTATATTTACACCACATTTGCACACAATTTGCAATTGCACGTTAGCAAAGATATATGTTTTTCATTCACTTCACACCCAATGAAAATTTGGTTCACATTTAGAGGCCTAAATTTGCTACATATTTGCTCAATGTGCAAACTTGAGTAAATTCATTTTTTCGTGCAGTGCGAAAAGCAGCTAGTAAATTCAAGAAGCCATGAAGGTGCTTATATTTAATTTAAATGTAATGTAGCCCTGGTACTGGACAAGTTTTTTAGTCCAAATCATGGCTAGAAAATCTGCCCTTTCGCCATAGTAACCGGTCTATGGTCAGTATTCAGTTGTGAACTGTGAGTGAAGTCTGTAACATGAGCATCTGTAAATGTATAGAGATACGTTTACTATAAGTGCGTTTACCCCTCGAAAACCCGGCCAAGCAGCCCCAGGGTCTTCTTGTTCAAAATGTCAGCGAGAGAGTATCGCAAAAATAGCATATCAGGTAACGGTGTGTGTGTCTGTGGG
>JAJGOT010000253.1:0-82500 GCA_022457155.1 Cladopsammia gracilis | reverse complement strand
ACCTTTAATCCGTGTTTAGGTTTCACCGATTGAATCACGTAAAAGAATAAATATTATGGAAAACGATTTCACTGCGTGGTTCTTTATGGTTGAGCACTTAAAGCGACCCACGCCTTGCTGGGAAAGTGACAACGGCGATTCAAAATTCAACCTTTCGTTTAGTTTACTGGTCTGATTGAAAAATAAGATTGGGATACTTTTCCTAATCTGTGGGAAGGCTAAGGGGATGTTAAGGACAAGAACCACAAATGAAGTGCTTTCAGCAAGTGTAGACAAACTGGGAATATGAAACATCCCGGAACATTCCGAACATCCCACAACATTCCAGAACAAGAACAAATAAATACCACAAATAAAATAAAAAAAATAATAATATCAAAAAGCACAAATAGTAGTAGTTTATTTTTTTTTATCCCATATATAACAAATATTTTTCAGTTTAAAAAATGTATGTTTAAAACAACTGTTTTCGTGACCGTACTTGGATAAGCATTTTCAAACTCAGAGGCAGATTATCTGGATGAATGTGTGACAATGAATACCTGACAAATATCTTTTTTTTTTTCAAGGAAACGTCGTGTTTAGAAAAAGAAATCGTGAATGATAGATCTTAAAAAAAAAAAAAACGGCGGATATTTTGTTTTGTTATGAATTTCTAATGAAAATCGATTTTGATAAACATTTTAACAAGAAAATTAACCCTTCGAAAATTACCTGACGTTTCGATGACTTCATGTCATCATTGTCAAATGAATAAACTGAGGGTAACGGTTAAGCATATATATAGGAATGAGTTGTGGGAAATAAATTAAATAGAATGCGTGGCATGAAAGCATTTAAGTAAGCATTTGGACCGTGCAAAGCGCTTGTCGTCTACACAGGACTTCCTTTTGCAAGAATGTAATTAAAAACTTGAAAAGGATATTTTTGAAATTGAAATATCCTGAGAAGCTCATCGACTCAGCTATTAATCACCTCCAGCATCCTCCAGACCAAGTTACTACAACACCATCTGATAGTCCTGTTCGGGTTATTATGTCATCTAAGGATTAGAAATCGGCTGACGCGGTTCGCAGACAACTTTACGACCTCGGAGTGAAAATTAGCCAACAACTACAGCCAGTTTTCACAAGCAAAAAGATCGCTGGTCATCTGAGAGTTACGGAAGAAAAACCACCCCCGATAAACCAGCAAAGTGTAGTTAGTGTATGAATTCAAATGTGATTTGTGTGATACAAATTATATTGGTTACACTTGCCGCCACCTTCACCAGCGAGTTGACGAACATAAACATTCCGTGATCGGAAACACTGCAGGGACGAGCACGTCTTGACACCCGTCGACTTAATTAAGAACTTCAAAGTGCTTAAGAAATGCCGCAGCAAACTCGAATGTTTGATCTTCGAAATGCTGTTCATTAAGAACAAAAGACCGAAACTGAACACGCAAGCGGATTCCATTCGCGCGAAACTCTTTACTTAAATACTTTCATGCCACGCATTCTATTTAATTTCTTTTCTCGCACCCTAATTCCTATAAATATGCTTAACCGTTACCCTCAATTTATTCATTCGACAATGATGACCTGAAGTCATCGAAACGTCATGTAGTTTTCGAATCGTTACTGCGCCTTTCAAAAACATGCGGAATTTGAAATTGAAATTTCCACCAACGCTTTCGTTTTACACTGCCGTCAATCATCTTAGCTTACCTCTCAGGAAACAGATCTTCACTTTAATGAGTTCAAAAGGTCACGTCCATGCATTATGATTGGTAGATTTCGATCCATTTTGTTTGTTTCTTTTTTACATGGTCCGTTGGCTTTCGTATTAATTATGATTGACGGCAGGGAATAACGCAACCGTCGGTGGAGATTTGAATTTCAAATTCCGCATGTTATTGAAAGGCGCAGTAATTACTCGTGGCGAAGCCCACGAGTTGTAAATCCGGCTTTGACTTTTCTTGTTTTTTTTTTTTTCGTGTCACATTAGCGCATGCAAATTTATGCACGCATATTTAAGTCTATGTCGACGACTATATGGCTTTCGGCCATGAAATACATACCGTAAAATCTCTCCATGTGTTGACTCGAGAAGCCGGATAAAGAACTACAGCGTACAGTTGCACATTTTCAAGACAATTCAAGGCGTTCATGGATGGATAGGACCGTTTGATATTATGTTCGCCGCTTATTCCTGTGGGATTTTTGCTTTGGCAAGTTCTGTGTTTTATATATATTACAGCCAAATTCGTTGTATCGCGATGCGCAAAATGCAAACTTCGAAGAATTTTCTGCTTTTTCTGCTTTTTCTGTTCCGTCAATCATCTCAGTGGGAGGCGGGGTTAACACGGAGCGAGTTTTTAGCGCGATGAGAGATTCCCGCAAGTTTGATTCGGAGAGTTCAATGGAGTATCTAGCTTAAAGTATGTGTTGTTGGACAGCGCAGTGGATTGAATTTGTGCTTTAGTCCCGGACGGCCCGAGTTCAACTCCCCATAAAGTCCTTTTTTTTCCCTTTTTTTCTTTTTTCAAACTGGACATTATGAAAGTGATGTACTTTTTTTTTCGTTCGTCAAAAATCCTTACGTTTAATTTAAATATATATAGCTCTTTGGCATACAAAGCTTTGCTTTCATGTCCAAATTGAGCACTGTATTAGGATGAGTCATTGCTGTAGCATTGCGCATAGCTCACTAGTTTTCTAGTTTGAGCACTCTGGCATGGCTTAGATGTTACCACATGTGTGGGACATTTGGGGTGGCTTTTAAAGCTATACCTCCATCCTAGCATCAGCACTGCACTGATGTGGCCCAGAAGGCCGAAACAGTACTGTCTGCAGTATCGAACCGTGTCAGTGTGAAAACGTAAGCTTACGGCAATATTGCGTTACGCGTTAGCATTTCTTCTTCTCGGGTTGGCTCTTAGGAACCTTTGATTAGACATAATTTCAAGCTTATGTTTCTCCGTAAAAGCACTCAATTCACTCGGGAATCAATGCTGCAATGAGTTAAAGGCGCCACGAGTTCAAGCTGTGTACAGCTTCTTGTTTTCTTGTTAAATTGTTATGATCGAATTGATCCAATTAAGTGGAGGTGCGGTGGTGTAGTGGTTGGACCTCAGATCCGATGGTCGGTGATTCGAGGCTGGTCTCAACCGTCATGTTGTATCTTTAGACAGTATATTTTACTCCACATTATCTCTCTTCACCCAGGTGTATAAATGGGTACCGGCAACAAAATGCTCGGTGTAACCCTGCAATGGACTATCATCCCATCCAGGGGGAGTAGAAATATTCCTAATTGCTTCATGCTACAGAAACCGGGTTAAGCTCCTATTGTGTGGGTCACCTACTGACTCGCGTGCTACTTTACCTTTTAACGAAATTCTGGGGAATACTGTCATGCCGTGCTTAAAATTATAGCACCCGTAATTTGTCCTAAAAAAGTAAACAATTTATTCACTTGACGAGCATTGAGCATATACATGTACGTCAGGCCGTTTCATAACAAAAGTTCCCATTGGTCGAGCATGCCCTCATAGGACAGCATATTTTTATTTTGTTTTTGTGTTCCATGTCCCGGATTTTGTGTACCCCCTTTCAGAAACAGAAATTATTCAAAATTAACGCAATGCAATATTATATCCCCACCAATCCACCCCTAACCTCGCAATACTTACGAATTGTGTCTGGAAACAATAGAGTGTTTGCGCACATGACGTCATAAAAATTAAAAAAAAAATCTGAAGTGTACATCTTACAAAGCTGTTTCTAACATGGTATGTGGATAGGATAACAGTGTTATATTTTTTTCCAAAAAAATCAGGTTTTAACGATGGTTTGCTCCAGATTTATAAAGGTTTTAAATATGTCACGCAATTCGTCACACTATTTCAGAAGCTGTTAAAATATACAAAATTGGACCAGTTGAAATATATTTTTGCATTATAATTGCTTATAAGCCGATTTAATGGAACTTGTAGTGAATCCAATATTTTGTAATGAGATATTCGGTGTAATTAGAGGGTCTCAATGGGGTTAAGCGTGTGGCGTGAAACATCCAAAAAATTAACCGTGTGTCGTGAAAAAGGGAAAAAAATAACCGTGTGTCGTGAATTATTTTTGTTCAGATAACCGTGTTGTTTGTAGCTTATCCTAAGCTCTGAACAATTATTTTATGTATGTGGTCTATTTGGTATTTTTAGTTTGTTTCTCAGACAGAAAAAAACAGTTATTCGATATATAGACAAAATCACCACAGGCATCCCAAAGAACACGAAATAACAATGCACATTGTGTATGACGTCATTTTTCAAGATAAGCACATGGCTGGTGGATTTTAGAGTCTGTCTGATCGTCCCGGTCGAAAGTCTTGACGATGAGTGTGATTAAAGCCATTGTAAGTGTCTTTAGTCAAGGGCAAGAAAAGCCAATCGAAAGATATAAGTCCAGAATTCTGTTAAGCGACGAGCACAAGGAGTCGTTAAATGCTTTCGAAAAGCATCTTTCTGATTTTTTGGGCCTCAAGGATAAGATGCGAACCTTGGGTCTGGGCCAATACACATTGAAGCTGTGCCGTATAAGCAAGTGCGATGGAAAAGTTGAGAACTTTGACATATCTACCCTGCCGCAATACAAACTTGAACTACCATCATTACTTACTGGTGAAAGTGAATTGAACGGTAAGTGAAAAGCTAAATCAATATGTATTCGATATAAAACTTTAGTGTTACTAGATGGCTTCGCGGGGTGCTGCTTTTCAAACCTTTACTGTAGAACCTTGTCACAAGTGCTGAAGTTACTTTTATGACGTCTGTAGATAACTCTGCAACTATGCCAGTAGGGGTCCACTATCATCCAAAATCCGTTACAGGAGAAGAGATGTTATCACAGATTTTTGAGATGGCAAAAACTGTGCAAGTGTGTGAGCGCTGTTTAACAAAACAGTCTTCGAACAATCATATTGTTACTCATGAAACTGCTAAGTGTAACAGTACGTGTGCAACATGTCTTGACCTTAAATCGGTTTGTGAACATTGCAAAGTAAAGGGCCATGTTTCCTATGTACCAGCTTTAAGATGCTGTGATTCGTGCCTCGAGAATGCAGTTCAATGCAAAAAAGTCGCCGTGCTTGCTGTTGTAACTGACTGCGAAGAGTGCAACAAGCAGGCCCTGCTGCAAATTCAGGAGATGTCAGAAAACAACACCCTTCCACCCGAGCTCCTTCTTCTAGTCCCTCTCCCTGATGTTGTACATGTTGGCAAGACAATGAAATGCAGCTGGAGTAACTGGTTTATTAATCTTGACGGTCAAATGTCAAACCTTGTTCTCATCCGCACTCTAAGAGATTCTAAAGACGTTTTTGTCCGGAAGCATTTAAGGAAACTATTAACATTAGAAAGCGTTCGTAACAAGGATAGGATGGCAATCGACCCTATTATTCGTTTAACGAGACCGGAAGTAATAGAGGTGTTGCAAAAGGTAGAGCTAGTTGTGCACACCATAGTACCTGAAAAGTACAGATTTTGGGCCTCAAACCAGCAAGGCGTTTGCAAGCATCCTGTCGCTCTGTCTCCAGGTCCTATCGGTAACATTCTCACCATTGATTACGATTTCTCTTCTTCGTCCTCGCGTTTGTTGAAAATCAGGCTTCACCAGCCTGCCGAAGTATCGGAGTTACAAACTGGGATGCGTGATGCAAGAGACGTATGCTTTCGTAACGGAGTAGCGTATGTAGCAGAGCGTGGAACAGGATGTGTAAGATATTGTGACCTCGAGGGGAACGTTAAACTTAAACCTGGCTCATTACGCTCGCGTGCGGACCTGGAGCAAGCACTTCTCAGGTACAATTTGTCAACAAATGGAACTGTTCCGATGTTACGTGAGCGCCTCTCTGTGCATTTGCGAAAGTTAGAATCGAAAGTGAGAAAGGACGTGGTACACATTGTCGACGTGCAACTGTCAAAACCCTCGGCCCTGTAATGGCTAGCGATGATGTGCTATTGGTAGCCGATGATGGGCTACGAGTCATACATCAAGTTTCGCTCGAAAGAGATGGTGTAACAATCAGGGGCAAGTCAATGAGAACACTTTCAAATTACCCTACACATATCGAAAGTGTGGAATCCATGACAATCTTGGAATCAAACGTATACTTTGCAGGATCAAAAAACGACAAATGTCAAGGAGGTCTATATTCTGTTAGCATGGAAACCACCCTGATGGAATGTGCTATCCAGAATGGTGATGAAAGTTGCAAAGAGATCAAGAGGGTATCCAAATTTAATGAGCTGCTAGTCTTCACAGACATCGGTGTTCGTGATGTGAAGTCATTTAACCCGCACACCAACGAAGTTGTACATCTTGCTGGCGACGGATGTGATGCATAGGATGATGGTACTGGACGATGCTGTAGTTTTATACAAGCTCATGGTATTTGCTGTATTTCGAACACTATATTTGTCACAGACGCAGCAGCAGGAAAAGTAAAACTAGTAGTTAGCATGAGTGGAACTTTGTCCTTTCTTTATCATTTGGGGCTTCTTTATGACAGTTTTGGAATTACGTGTAAAGGAAGCACTCCTGCGCAAATGACTCCAGAATTGGTGGTGTCGAATGTACGAAAAGTACACCAATACGTTCAATCGACAGTGCGCAAAGTCAAGGAAAGTAATCAACTAAAGGAAGATGCGTCGACAAATGGTCCTCAAGGAACTGTTTCCAAAAAAACGCAGACCTCAATTGAGCTTTTGTTGAAAGGTATGACCAATCTTATGATAAATCTCGAAAAAGTAAATCCAGAATTCAAGTACAACGTTGTTTTCAAAACATTGTTAACAACTGAAGTAGAAAATCTGCATGCAGTGTCACACTTTAAGAATGAGACATTTAGTACTCTTCAGTACGCCATGGACTTTGGCACTATAGCAAAAGAATCTCTTAAACGAGTTTCTAAATGGGCGGCAAAGTACTTCCTTCACCCATCCAGCGTCCTATTATCCAGTTCCCCAAACAGGAATGTTGCTCGGTGACATCAAGTTTATGTCGCCACTCCCATCCAAGACGCTCTCCAATAGGGAGGAAGATGCAATGCGGGGATGGGTTGACAACTTTCGCCCTGTGAGGCAAAGAACTGTCCGATCTGAGACCACAAAGGATAAAGCAGGAGCTTTGCCTCCTGCCGTCTATACAAAGCGAGCCGATTCTATAACAAGATTATTCTTTAGACGTGATCAAGAAATAGGCGCAGATCTCCCAGATAAGACAGATGCTGAAGGCCCGAATGTACCCGTGCCCGAGGGCGTATCTTTAATCAGCTTTGTTGATGATTGTACCATCGAAGTTGTCCACGCAACTCAGTCAACTCAGATATCCAACTCAAATTGTGATTTCGGCGAGGAATATGAAACGGACTCAGACGATAGTTAGTTTTCCGATGACGAACCTGATTATGTAACAAACAAGCCAGTAATAACAAGATCGGGAAGACAAGTCAAGGCCTGGGCAAAGTTTGATGTTTAATCACCGTTAGAAATGTAAGTACATATTTCGTTGTGCCCATAGTTAAAACTCATAATGCAAACATAGTTAGTAGAGGGAGACCGCTAAACTATGATGGAAACAATCAAAAAAGCAAATAGCTCTCAGATGCTCAAAAAATAACATGAACAATAAATAATTCATTGTCTTAATTCTGACATTCGTTTTTACTGTTTAGCACCACTTTGCCAAAATACACTAATGTTTTTGTTGTTTTCCTTGGCTGTTTTTCTCGGGGCCTTCAACATGCATTGCAGGAGACGTTTTTTTTTTATAAAAATTGCATTTCTACTACTTTTTTGTGCCTGGAACCTGATTAGACTGACTAGATTTGCTTTTTCATTATTTCAGGGGTCAGTATCGTCAGTGCCCCCGATTATCAATGCCACTCTTTAGAAAGGGGGACAATATTTGTTGTTGATGTGAATTTTTAAATAGTAATACGTGTATGCTAATCTTAGTTAACCGTGCCGAAGAAAAATTAAGCGTGCACCGTGAAATCGCGAAATTTTTAACCGTGTACCGTGTTTGCTACACCCCCATTGAGACCCTCTAATTAAGACTTTGAATTTTTCACCGCCACATTACCTAGGGGCACAGGGGGGGACTCCCATATAAAAATGACCGGGGTGCTCGGCGGAAATTTTCGAAAAACACCCTAAAAGGTACCAGAATCTCGTTTGATGGGCGTGACTCAAAAGAATTTTTACCCTTAAGAGGTACCAATTCTAAAACAACACATGTCATATTCTGTCATATTTTTTCGGCTCATACCCTTAAAGGTACCGCGATAATTCCAACGGTGGTCATTTTAGATTTTAGTACCCTAAGCGGTACCAATCTACAAATTTTGACCCCTAAAAGGTACGACGAGCACTTCCGTCATTTTTATATATAATTCCTATTAAAATATCCAATACTTGTTACCCTAAAACTCTTCAACGAAATGCTCTTACGCTTCAAAATTTGGCTCAGATGTGTTCTTTAAACCTCTCTACAATTCCATAAACATGTTGAAGTCGAACACTGTTGTTTAATGCTTAAGGCTTGATGCTTAAGGGTTATTGTGTTCATTACATAAACACCGAGCTCACTTTAACACAAAATAAGCCCATTAATTTTGATTTCCTTTTCGAGTCGTAACATTAGAAATTACATAGCACTAACCTTTACTTTCCAAAATCAAATGTCACGTTATCTCCAATCAGCATAAAAGGCGCCCACTGCCCCAATTTTGAAAATCCATTTGCTCTCATCCACTTCATAGCCTGGTGAAGTGATTCACTGGCACTTTCTTCACGAACAAGGTGCTCGTAGAAACGACTCATGAACTGCTTTGTTGCTTCGTCTTCTATGGCCCACAGGGCCACCAACACGGAACGTGCACCGGATCCTAAGAACGCCCGAGCAATTCCAACAACTCCCTCAGCTCTAATTTGTCCATGTGCGCTGTGACAACAGCTGAGGACGACCAGTTTGGCTCGCAGTTGAACCTGTGAAATGTCAGCCATTGTCAATAGATAGTCTTCTTCTTCTGGAGTCCTGCTAATGAGAGGTGGAGGGGCAAGAACAATTTCTCCTCTTTCAGCATCACCATGAGCAGCAAAATGTATCAGACTCACCGAGTTAATGCTTTGAAGAACGTTCTCCTTAGTTGCTTGTTCTCCCAACAAAGGCTGACCTCCGAGCAGTCGTCCAACCATTTCTGCTTCCTCTCTTGCAAATGGCAATCCTTTTATCTTCTCCACACGTCCCTTATAATGCACGTGACCGACAACAGGATCACCCACTATTAGTGTACCAGTATGACTGTGATAGTTTGCTGGACTGTCTTGAATGAGCTTGAGAGTCGTCAAAGAAGGAACGATGCGGATTCTAAAACTATCGGAGAGATACGTTTCACTTTTATCCTGTAACGCTGCAAATGGAACTTTGAACAGGGAACGATCAGGAACAATGATGATTTCAGGCTCATCCAATAGGTCAGACACAGGAGCAATGATCATGTTGTAGCAATCATTAAGAGTCGGGTCGGGTTGTTGGTTCTCGTCTTTCTCCTCTTCTACAAGGCGCAGAGTTGCAAGGCTCTCTTCCTGAAATGATTTAGGCGTTGCGTGTTTAGCATTCAAAGGAAACCAGGATCGATCTTCGCACTGCTCTTGAGCTAAGACGTGCAACTTTCTAAAGTTTTCGCTACCAAAAACTTCGTGCACAGTTCTTACCGATGCGTTGTTAAAGAAACAGTTATTGACGTCAATTGTTCGCAAACGTGTTGGTTTGTTTGCATTAATGATCCACAAATATATCATTTTTCCATAATAGGAAATGTATAGACAAACACAGTTACGTTCACTTTTCATCACCGTTTCAATACCAACCAATGTCTGTGCATTGACTGATGTTTGTTTTTCCACGGAGTACTGAAGTGACATTAAGTCTGCCAGGGCTCTTGCCCGTCCAAGCTCTAAAACGGAAAGAGCCTTATCAGGAGTTTCAATAGCACAAAACAGTGTACTGAGCAACTGGTAGGAATCAACATACTCTTCAAAAAGAGATATCTTTAATTCATCATCATATTTCAGGAGACTTCGCATTTCCTCCGACTTATTAATGCTCGCAAAGAGATGACATTTAGCTTCATGTATGTTTCCTTCCAGTAGCAATACATGTGAAAGGTTAGCACGGCTTTTTATCTCAATTTCAAGAGCATTCGTGTCTTTACTCAACGCAACTGCTTTTTCGAGATATTCTTTTGCCTTGGCATAGTCACCGAGAGAAGTGAACACAGTTCCCAGGTTTCCGTAATCTGCCACTTCTCCTTCTAGGTTTCCAATTTTTATTCTAATTGCAAGTGCTTTTTCGAAATATTCTTTTGCCTTGGCATAGTCACCGAGAGAAGTGAACACAGTTCCCAGGTTTCCGTAATCTGCCGCTTCTCCGTTAAGGTCGCCAATTTTTATTCTAATCGCAAGTGCTTTTTCGAGATATTCTTTGGCCTTGGCATAGTCACCGAGAGAAGTGAACACAGGTCCCAGGTTTCCGTAATCTGCCGCTTCTCCGTCTAGGTCACCAATTTTTATTCTAATCGCAAGCGCTTTTTCGAGATATTCCTTGGCCTTGATATAGTCACCGAGGGATTTGAACACACCTCCTAGGTTTCCGTAACTTGAGGCTTCTCCCTTTAGATCGCCAATTTTTACATTAATCGCAAGTGCTTTTTCGACATATTCTTTTGCCTTGGCATAGTCACCGAGAGAAGTGAACACAGTTCCCAGATTTCCGTAATCTGCCGCTTCTCCCTTTAGGTCGCCAATTTTTATTCTAATCGCAAGTGCTTTTTCGTAATATTCTTTGGCCTTGGCATGGTCACCGAGAGAATCGAACACAATTCCTAGGTTTCCGTAGCCTGACGCTTCTCCGTTCAGGTCGCCAATTTTTATTCTAATCGCAAGTGCTTTTTCGAGATATTCTTTGGCCTTGGCATAGTCACCGAGAGAAGTGAACACAGTTCCCAGGTTTCCGTAATCTGCCGCTTCTCCCTTTAGGTCGCCAATTTTTATTCTAATCGCAAGTGCTTTTTCGAGATATTCTTTGGCCTTGGCATAGTCACCGAGAGAAGTGAACACAGTTCCCAGGTTTCCGTAATCTGCCGCTTCTCCCTCTAGGTCGCCAACTTTTATTCTAATCGCAAGTGCTTTTTCGTGATATTCTTTAGCCTTGGCATACTCACCAAGAGAATTGAACACAGTTCCCAGGTTTCCGTAACTTGACGCTTCTCCGTATTGGTCGCCAATTTTTATTCTAATCGCAAGTGCTTTTTCGAGATATTCTTTAGCCTTGGCATAGTCACCAAGAGAATTGAACACAGTTCCCAGGTTTCCGTAACTTGCCGCTTCTCCGTATTTGTCGCCATTTTTTATTCTAATCGCAAGTGCTTTTTCGAGATATTCTTTAGCCTTGGCATAGTCACCAAGAGAATTGAACACAGTTCCCAGGTTTCCGTAACTTGCCGCTTCTCCGTATTGGTCGCCAATTTCTATTGTAATTGCAAGTGCTTTTTCGAGATATTCTTTGGCCTTGGCGTAGTCACCGAGAGAACAACACACTGTTGCGAGGTTGCCGTGACAGATTCCCAATCCTTGCCTATGTCCATTTTCCATCATGATACTAAGTGCTTCCTTGTAAAGCGCCTGTGCTTGCTTATATTCACGTTGACCTTGATGCAGCTGCGCCATTCTTAAAGCTACATACCCTTCTGCGACTTTTTCCCCACTTTCGCGAAGTAAAACCATAAGCTTTTTACCACATTTTATCGCACTTGTGCAATCATTGATTAGAAGACACCCTTTAAGCATGAGAAAATATACGAATGTGTATATTCCCCTGACGCATGCGTTTTCTTTTTCCAGAGCTTTGCTGTTCAGCAAAATTAAGCATTCCTTGCATAACTCGATGCCCTTTTTAACACGATTGGTGTTGAAAAGGAAAGTGGCAACAAGCATTGCAATATGTATGACTTGTAGAATTTCGTCGATCTTGTCCATGACAATCATTTCTACAGTACGTAGAGAGAGAATAAACATAAGTAAGTTGAGTGGGGTAGTATGTTGTTTTTTAATACCCTTTATTTCATTTAACATAAAGTGAATTCAACGTCACAGTACCACTGATTTAATTAATCCGTTACAACATGGCCATACACAAACACTCAGCAAAACAGCGCCAGTATTCCAAAGCTCTATATTTATTAAACTGCTCAAATTCGTTAACGTAGCTCGGGCTTTAAAACAGAAGGAATAGTAGTAGGGTTAAGTTATTTGTTTTTGGTGAGTTTATGGTACAGCAGTTGAAATTTATTCTCGTTTTTCCTGCGGTTCCCCTGCTCGGCGGTAGAAGGGCGTTACTGGGTAGCAATAACGGCCTCTAGTTCTCAGAGAACTGCAAACAATGTAACAGCTGGGAAGAAGCGGAAACTAAACTTTAAAGGACCCTAGTCATCCAAAATGCACTGCGCGTTCAAAAGGTGATATCCGCCATTTTCCATGCCATCGAAATTACCGATCATTGCATAGTGAATCGGAATCTTACTGCGTCGTCCCAAGTTGTGTAAATGAAAGTTTGTAACTGTTATCGTTGCTTTTTTGAATTATTATTCTATCAGTTTGAATGATTTTTTCGTAGTTTTACGTTACCGATGGACAAGGTTTTGACATCCAAAGTCAATGGTGTTATGGCCTCAGGGTTTCCCAAGCGTGGATGGCCGAATACGCCAGGAAATGCAAATAAAACTATTCTTAGCGAATCGACTTTCGACCACTGGAATGCAAGCTAAAGTGAGGTAGGAATTGTACGGCTAACAGATAGCCAGTTCGCCGAATTGTTGTTGTTAAAGATGAGGTGAATGTATTACAGTTGTATCCGCTGTATCCGGCCGTGTGAATTATGAAACAACAAACATGCTGGAGATTCACATATTTCACGAACTGATTTCATTATGGATGCAATAACGTCATACGTTTAACAACAAAAGTACAGCCTAGCTCCGAGACACGCAACTTACACGCAGAATAAACTCTGAGGAGTCAAAAACAATTGTAATATGCCATTATTCTATGAAATCATTGATGAAGAAACACTATCTCGGAAGCCATGCTAACCGCAGACTTGCGCTCACACAAAATCACGGACTGCGAAATTAACTCAGTGATCCTAGTTTTCAGCGACTACTACTAATCTTGCAAATTATTCGTTAAAATGAATAATGCTTATTTTTCTGGGCAAGATATTAACCCTATCCAGACCGGGCTTTTTTTGACCGTCTGGGCCCGGGGGGGGGGGGGGAGGGGCTCCAGAAGCCCCCCCCCCCCATGTAACTTTGAAACCGCTTATGCTATGGCCACCACATTTACACAGGAAAATGTTGTCATGAATTCTAGCAACTACAGATACTTTGGTGTCATAATGACGTAACGTGACGTTATTATGACGTCATATAGTCGATTTTATTGGCTAAAACAGTCTTTCAACAATATTTTCTCAATTTTGAACATATAACAACAATACTTTAACAGCTACTTATTTGATAAAAGTCTTATGTTTACTAACACTGTTTTTGTTGTTAACAATAACAGTGACGTCATTATGACGTCATATACAAAGAAATAACCAATTGAAACGTTCTATAAGGCATATCTCTGAAATAAACGGTAGTGTTCATACCAAACTTTCACATATTGATGTAGGAGTATAAGTTAATGAATTCGTACACTTTGTTGCCATGGTAACAGCATGTGACGTCATAGAAGTGATGTGTACATATCTTAAAAACTGGAACTGATAACTTTGCAAATTATGGCTTTTCATGTACCTAATGAATTCAAAAAAGCTTTCTTGAGTGAAAAGGACATTTTTATGATATTTTGACAATAAATGTTTAGAGATAATGGAATTACACAGACAGGTAAATAAATTTCCCATTTTTTTTCCGCCATCTTGGATCCGCCATCTTGGATCCGCCATCTTGAATTAGTCCAAACGTGTTTATTTCGAAAAAAACACCGAAAAATAAAGCAAATGGACTGCTAAAGCTTAGTTTATTGTGGGCAAATGTTTAACAATCCAAAATATGGCCAATAATAACATTTTAGAGAGAAAAGACCTTTAGTACAACTTCGATCCGCCATCCTGGATTTTGACATTTCATATTCCCCATTTTCCTAAAATTAACGTTAATTAACCTTAATTAATAAACAATTATACATAATTTGATCAATTATCGCTAAATTAAGTGAAAAATATTAATTCAATAAGAAAACTTTGAAATAATCTTGTTTAAAGCGAAAAATGCTAATTTTGTAAAACATAGGTGTCAAAAAACGGTTGCTTGGACAAAGGACGCTAACGGGAAAATGTTCCCAGATAAATTTTAGGAAAAGTCACCAAATTTGGTGGTGATAGCATCGACCGTTTTGAAACGACACAACTTCAAAGTTCGGGCTCCAAAAGCCCCCCCCCCCCCCCCCCCCGGTCTGGATAGGGTTAAATATACGAAATGTGATCCTAGGAAGTTAAGGATGTGATTCTAGAAAGTTCTAGAAAGTTCTGATTATCGACTTAATCACCAATTCTTCTCAATACCTTTGTTTTTAATAGCACACATCACTTCTTGTTTTAAATTATACAATGCAATGAAAGTTTTCCTATCGAAATGATTTGAATGGTCAACCGTACGCGTTTGAAAATACGAGGTTTTTTTTACAACATTCTTGCATGCGACACTGCTCGCACGGTACGTAAAAGTCAACCAAATCTAACAAATCTCAGCTTTCATATTTTTGTCACGCATCGTTTGAGAAACAAATGATATATATTTTTTTATTTATCGCCGAGGAAGGCTAACTCAAAAGAAGGAGTACAATTTAGGATATAAGATACTAGGCCGTGAGTAAGGAACCATTTGATCGAAAGTAATTGACGTTTTAATTTGAATTGAGAAGTTCTTCTTTTTTTCGATCATGCATGCAGTGGAGGTCACGGCCTTCACAGTTTTGAAGGACTATACCAGTCGCTTTTTGTAAAATGTAGAACAGTTGTTAAAGAAGCTATTAAAACTGTGTCATGAGGATTGTGATGTTTCCGGCTCAAAACACGAAATGATTATACAGATTATAAAACACCAAGCGAAAGATATCAATTACAAGCTCGTTAAAGTCCGACTTCACTACTTGTAGAGTTTTTGTTTCCTTTAACATTTTCCTTTAGCATTTCGAAGCATTGAAAATAGAGTTGATACCAACAGTTCCGACAAGAGAGCACTTCGCACCTATTGTGATGATCTGACAATGTTAAAAAAATTGTGCAGTACTGCATGTGCACCTGTATGCATTTGTCTCAGAAAACAAACTCTAATTTAATACCAATTATGTTGATACAGTTCTTGTTGCTTATCATAAAAATAAACTTCCTTCAGACAAATTCAGTCTCTCTCAAAATTGTAGAAATGAAATCCCACAAAATACAAAAAGTCGCAAATTCAAACTCCTGACTCTTTACGGTATTACTAGCAAACAACAGAATGGAGTATGAAGTATGAGTATGAGTATGGAGTATGAATACAAAAGTCAGATTATTATTTTCAATTTATTCAACATATTTCTTTGCATAAATGTGAGGAGAAATTAGTTACATGTATGTCTCCCGGTTTTGCGTTGCTTCGACCACTGGTACTCCTGTGGCACCTAACGCTGACCAGTATGTTGTAGGACTCAATCCTGTCACGCATGTACAAATTTATATTTTGGTCCTTTTGCGGTTCAGGTATGTTATGCTGGCGTCCATATCTTTTAACGTGACATGTTTTTTGTCTTTTTCGCAATGGATACATGCCTTACATGCCTAGGGCATGTACTCAATAGCCAGCTCATGAGCAAATTTTGGTATTTTGATACACTGCATTTTCGGAGGTGGATTTGGAATTTGCTTATTGACATGCTTTACGGCATTTTACGTGCACCTGGAAAAAATACTGGCGGAGTTAAGTGTTTAGCCTGTCCGATCGACTTCTTACTCTAAAGGTAATTACATAATTACAACCAGAGGTTGTTTTGGACCGGCTAATAGAGACGTCAGATGTAATGCATGAAAGCGACCTTTTAAAAGATTGTGTGACAAATGCTTCCCGATCGTATAAACCGAACACGCACGCATATCAAAACATACAAAAGCTGTTAGAGTATTTTCTTAGCTCATTTCCAAGCAAATGAAAACTATCAAGCTATTTGTACTTGCATGTGAATATTGCATAATCAAGCATGTTTCCAGTTGTTTTGAAATATGTTTTGGACTGTTGCGTGACTGTTTTTGCATGAATAATTCTTTGTTAGTTTATTTCTTATCCTTTCGATTATTCTGACCTATAATTCCATTTCATTTTATATGAAATCGACCTTTAGTGCCTTTTCAACATCCTGTAAACTAGAATAGAAGTAACTCTTCAAGTATGAATTTGAGGTTATGTATTAACTTCAGTTTAAATTTTTCACTGGGTTAAAATTGAGGCCAAAAATGTTTTAAATGTTTTTAAAATTAAAGTTCTAGGATAGATCTGATTTAGAGTGGTATTATCTCGTTAGAACAAGTTTTCTCATTAGAGATAATTTCCTCTCAAATTGGTCATTTTTTGACATATTTGAAATGGTGTGTGACAGGGTTAATGATTAACGTCTTTTGATTGACAGCTGCTATACCATTTCTCTTGAAATTATGTTTAGAGGTTACTTAAGTGACAAACATTACACATGTAATGTTTGAATGAATTCCTTTATATCCTGTAAGTGTTACAACTGTATCCATTTTATGCTAAATATATGATAATTTTAGGGGTTTTGCCACTAAATAACTATTGGGGTGCCCAGTTCCTCTTGGAATAATGGAAGACGTAGGCTACTTTGGATTTTTAAATCTTTTATCGAAACCTTTATACTGGCAAAGTTTGGTTGAAATCGGAGAGATGGCTTGTGCCACACTTGCCTGGTCCTATGGTGGACTTACTCTTTAAACACACTAAAGTGCGTGATGAATATCAACAACATACCCAGTTTGAGATGCTTGTTTAAGTAAGGTTTAAAGTTGCCATCCCACCATTTATGGTGTTACTTTAAAAAGCCAAAAGTCAAAGACATATTTCTATGAGTGGAAACCCAAAAAATTAATAAGCTGATGGTCCAGTTTTGTTTAAAATTATTCTACTGGTGCTCTAAGAGTAAACATTAGTGTATAGGGCTGCAGATGGCCAGGATAGAAAACACACTAAAATGTGTGATAAAATTAAATATCAACAATTGAACACACCCACGACCATGGATTACCAGGTATGCACGTGATCAATTTAAGGTCTCTAATAGGCTTACGTGCTTATGAATCGTTAATGTATCTTTGAAACAACCTTAAAAATATGCATTCAAAGGAGAATCGCCTTAACAGCCGCGTAAAGCAAAAGAAAAGCAAAACGCAAGATAGCCGTGACTTAAGTTATGCATATCAACAATGTTGTTGAACGCTTGCCTTTTTCGTGGCTCGTTCTTAGTGTATTTTTCCGGTGCGCGGCAATCCAGCGAACACGAAAACAGGGTTCGTGATTACGAATTCATCTAGAAGATCCATGTACTAGCTTGTACTTGACTACAAATTCCAGGTACCTAACAAAGCCAACAGGAGGGGAGCATTGGGGACTATATTAGAAACTGGTCACAATTTCCATAAAAACCGAAAAACGGCACTAAAAATTGTTTAAAACCGAAAAACCGCTTTTCTTATTCCTAAGGGACTGTGCAATAATTCACAGGAGGGGGGGGGGGGGGGGAGGGGGGAAATGGGCTTCAAGTAGTAAAATATTAGGTAATACCCCCCTTCAAAAGAACTGAATTTAGTTATTGCCCCCCCCCCCCCTCTGATCAGTCAGAAATTTTGTATGACCCCCCCCCCCCCTTCAAACACCTTTTATATACAAATACCCAGCATTTTCTTAATATACAACAGACAAAGACAACACTACGAGGCTTAGGGAAATAAACCATATAAATCCCTACTATCATTCTCCTAAGCCTCGCAGTGGTCTTGTTTCAAGTTGAATTTTAATATATCGAAATTGGGCTATTCAAATTTAAAAAGCCATAAACGTTTTATCACAATATTCGTCTCTATATTATAGAGATAGAGAAGAATAGATAATCGTATTGCAACAGATTGAAATTGCACTTCAGCCAAGGAACAGATCATCATGTCTTTCAGTGAGAACTATAAACACTTGAAATAAAATGTTAAGCCCCCCCCTATCCTTGCTTTGATTTTGCTTTATGCCCCCCCCCCCCCCTCTGGTTTTCCAACCCCTCCCCGATAATTATTGCACAGTCCCTAAAAACCGGCTGTTAAAAAAGAAAAAAGAAAGAAAGAAAACTGCAACGGAACCACAACCAAAAAACCGAACATTTTGTGTGAAAAATCTGAAAAACCGAAATCCCAATGCCCCCTCCAGAAACAGCTTCGCATTATTAAAAACAACAAGAAAGGGCACAACTTTTATAACAAAGTAATACACTCCAATCAAGTCACTTAGACGATAGCGAAATAAAAACAAATGGCTTTTTGTGACGTGCAAAATGCCTTTGCAAATATTCACAAGGAAATGCGTATACATATACATGTATATACGCCCTGTCTAATAAAGTGATTTCATATAACCCTTGCCATAGAAATTCGACAAATACACACTATTTGTACAAATCAAGACACGCAGTGGACGCGTAGTTAGGGCCCCCAAGGGACTATGAACTTTTCTAATTAATATTCCCTTTTTTATTTTGTAAGGTGTGTTTTGTCAATGTGAAAAGTGTGTAGACAGTTTTAGGTTTAACCAAGGAAGCTTCGAGCGGAAAACTCTCTGTAAAACCTTATCCTTCGTACAAGAAAATAAAAGCTGTAACAGTAGAAGGCGTCTTCGTGTGTTCCGGATAATGGACCCCTACAATATTAGACACTAAATTCATCGTTTTCTTTCGTTTACTGTTGCTGTCTATTTAACAATGATCGTTTCATTTTGTTTTAAGAGTATTCTGAAATCACTCTAGTCGCTAAAAAAAAAAACCTACGTAAGTGATATTAATTAAAAGTATGTATTAATGTATTACAACGATTACATTTCCAACTTTGAGGGCAAGGTATTAGTTTAACTATTTTTTTGCCCCTTTTCTCTTTATTACTTAATTATTCATTCCTGTAAAATTGTTAATTTTTGGAGAATAAATAAACTACTACTAATAGAATAAATAAACTACTACAACGATTACTGGTAAGTCGCTGGATTACTGTAAAAGTACGCACCTTTGATGACTCTTGGGTAGTTTCTTCGAGCGAGATCAAACCAAAGTCTTTCAAATAAAATGAATTGCAAAAAGCCTTGTATTCAAACCAACAGAAGAATTACATACTATTGCACGATGTTTGTGTTCAGTCCTTTTATTAAGCACAAGCGCACTTTTTATAAATAGAACACTGTAATATTTCACGTTACAAAGTCATGACGCACTTTTTGGCTTAAGTGTTTCCTTCTTTGCTTATTTCACTTTCATGGGAATGAAATCTCTACTACACATAATCGTCTGGTTTCATTCTACAGCGTTATTTCTAGAGCATTTGTGTGTAAAGTAAAATCATGGCTCCCTTCTAGGCTTACACTGTTTCTTTATTTGACTATGTTTTTTCACGAGATTTAAATCTCACCTAAAGATAATCTTTTGGTTTCATTCTCCAGCGTTATTTCTAGAACTCTTGTGTTCACGTGATATTTCTCCTGTTGTTACGACTGCCTTCTAGGCTCCCAGCGTGTTTCCTTATTTTTGCTTATTTTACTTTCAAGAGAATGAAAATCTCTAGCGATAATATTTTGGTTTTCAGGTGATTTTACACGGGACGACTCTTAAAGCAACGTTGTTCCGTTGAAAGTTGACACGGTGTAACAGCGCGCGGTGGATTTTTAACGCAATATTTCTGTTGCGATAACATGTTGTAAGTTTTTGATGGGCCGGTTCAAACTCCTGCAACATGTTGCCGCAACAAATTGTTCAAATAAAAATCACCCCATGTAACATCCCTTCATTCTCTAGCGTTATTTCTAGAACACTTTTTTGTCATATGATATTTCACGTGATAAAGTGATGACCGCCCTCTTGGCTCTCGATGTTCCTTTTTTAACATTAACGAGAATTAAGTGGCTGTCTCCCTAAGATCCTCATAATCAAAATTGGTCATGAAACAGATTTTCTTCAATTCTTGCATGTGAATTACACTTCGTCTGGTAACTATAAAAATACATTTCGTTTTGCTTGAAATGGTTTCTTCAGCAATTTACAGGGGGCCCTGGGGACCAAATTTGACATTTTTTTAGTACGAAAAATGCAAAAATAACCTTCATTTGGCAACTTCTCACAACACCTAAAATTTAATGCAGAGCTAAATTCTACTGTTGTTTGACAGGTACAAGTCTAGTTATTATTAACGTTTTCATATCGTTGCTCCAAGTAGTAAAACATTAACTTCTATCAACCCACCTTCACAGCTTGTGATGAAACAGGAAAAATGGGTTCACAAAAATTCATCTAAACCAAAAGTGGATAGTCGTACAGCAATTTCCTTGCAGCCATAGAACAATAAAGACTTAGTCTTAAATGTCATGAAAAAAAAAAAAAAAAAATGCGTGGCCAGGTTGTTTTAAGACCACAGGGATGCTTTGAAATAACGGTATTTACGAATTATGCAAATTAGGAGTCTCAACCTTAGCGTGCAAATACAGTGCAAATGTGACCCGAACAATGTTGTTTTCCTTCAGAGAAACACAAATAGTTTCAAACTACAGCAGAATACAAAATTATACTAAGTACATCTGTATAAAGCATTATTGATGATAGCCTTCAAAGTGCCCATTAACTGTCGTCGATGCACACAAAATCCTGCAAAATACTGCTTCGATCAATGACCGCTAATTTTGCTGGAGAAGTAAGTTTACAAGAGTCTTCATCTGTAGTTATAAATCTGAGAATAGAGCATCAAAAACACGGCATAATGCGTATATTGTTAATTCAGAGCTTACTTCATGCCTTGAACTGAAATCAGTGACTGCCATCTTGGTGTATGCTTTCATTTGTACTTGCGGCCTTTTCCACACTCAGTCGCTCGTCATTCTTTTAAATTTGATCCATGCTTATCACTGAGAGTGCTTTGAGAAAGCCTGGAAGCGTCAATCTGCTTGAGTATGGGTAAATACTTATGAGTACTTATGAGTAAATACTTATGAGTTGGGTCACTGACGTCACAAATCAAGTCACGTGTACCAGCTCGCAAACCAGTAGAACGTGGGCTCGGATTTATCTGAACGGAGTAATGGCGGACGGATTTTACGTGATTTTCGTGGGTTTTCGGCCAGCTATTTCTGGGCTGTGTAAGAATATATCAATCTAATTTATAGCAATTCACATTTGTCTAAACCTATTAGATACATTTGCGTTAAAAACAGCGGTGGAGAAATACAAAATTTTCGTCGTAGTGGCACTTTAAGCTTCAAGCTCTATTATCTCGAAATACGAAGAAATCATCGCCAAAAGAGATGAAAGCAAAGTAATATTAAGTGAAGTATGGCTAAAAGAGGGAAAATTCCACAAGAATCTTATGGTGACTTGGAGTCTTGACCGCCTGTCAAGAAATCAAATCTTATGAATCGTAATCCACTTCAATCTTTGCAATCCTGCACTTTGTCTCCAATAGAACCTTTTTATCCAATTAATCCTCGGACGTCCAAGGGGTGGATGACGTCAAGGATCCCAGCAGCGCCACAACCTAAAATATTTACCTTATCTTGTATAGCACATCACAGGCTGTCTATTAGACGTAAAATATTTCCACAAAACGCAAGGGGGTGTTGCAACAACCCCCCACCCCCCTTCCAGTGATCAGGTCTTAGCCCAAAGCAAGTGTCCCACTGTTAAAGATTTATACGAATATGGATTACTTAAGTTATAAAATTCATTAATAATTCATAAGGAAAATACAAAAGAAATGAATGTTTAATGAAGGTTTGTAAACCCCAATACAGATCAACTGAGTTGATGAATTATTAAACAGTAACATTAACTATTGATACAGATCTCTGCTGAGCTAATTAGTATGCATTAACTTTTGATACAGATCTCTGCTGAGCTAATTAGTATGCATTAACTTTTCATACAGATCTCTACTCATTGTTTCATTTCATAAGTCAGTTCGGCTCGCCATTGTAAATACCCATACAGATCTCCCGCTCATATTTTATCTATCACTTAGCACACTGACTGTTTTTATAACTTTTTACCCGTTCCTATTATGCAGCTGTTTACGAAATATGAGTGCAGCTATAACTTGCGTAGGAAATTTACCTTTTTGTTACTAAAACCAAACACTGAAGTTCTCCGCAAGTCCATTTGTTACAAAGCCGTATCTCTGTGAAATTCTCTTGACAATCATATGCGTGCAATCTCAAACAAAAGCTGATTTAAAAACTCTCTTAAACGCAGAACTTCATGCGAATAGCTTAATTTATAGATAATTTATTTTTATAGGTTAATTAGTTTTTAATCTTTTTATTCACTTGTAAACTGTTTAACTTTTAAATACACGGCCACGTCAGCTCCGCTGTAAATTTTATCGTGTTTAAATAAATAAATATTGTTGTTGTTGTTGTTGTTGTTGTTGTTGCTGCTGTTGTACCACGGTTGGGGTATACGTTTGCGCGTACGTCCGAGGGTTAACCGATTTGTTATAGGAACAAGTTTCAATCAACTGTTTTTCAGTAGCCTGCGAGCAAGCTCTCGGGCTCGGGGTTTGAGAGAGCGGAGAGCGAGAGCTTGCAACGATGTCTCAGAAATTTGAATGCCGCCCCCAATACTTCCCGTGGCTTCCCGCTGTCCGAGCTGTCAGAATTCGGCCAATCAGCGCAAACCGGAAACGAGCGTTAATGTCAACAAACATGTAACAGTCCACGTGAAAAAAAAAAAAACGGAACTTGCTCGCAGCAAGTAGGGCAAATATAGATCTGTGTAGGGAGAAAACCGAAAGCAGAAGATCAAAACGATTTAATATTGTAGATATTGTAAAGCTTCGTTAAATCTTCGCTAGCGTGTTTATAATTTTGTGAATCGCGCGATGTTTTTTATTGAAAAGGTTTCAAATTACTTTCGAACATATGCAAATTGCGTGGTGAACAAAAATAAATAAACTAAATAGCACCGGCCAAAACACTAGAGCTCTTTCGATAGCTGTTCAAATGGCTAGAAATCTTTCATCTAAACGGGTACTAACATTCGGCTGACCCAAACAAAAGCTGAAACTTCGCCGATCTTAATTCTTCATTAGATACATCGGCAACAGAAGCCGCAGACATTCCAATACTTGTGGCTTCTGCTACCTGGTCGTCGATGATGCGTTATTACGGACAGACAACCAACACTGTTTGATGCTGCCTCCTTTCAATTTGCAGCCGCGGCAGCAAACAGTTGAAATATAAAGCTTTTGCCATAGCCCGTCAGCAAAACAGTGAGGACATCACTGCCTTTAAGTACACGTTTTAAGTAGCTGTGCTTCAACTGCTTGACGTTGCCCGGGTTTCAATTCCGAAGGAAACTTCACATATTTTGAAAAATTCTCGCACGCTTTATGAATACAATCTCCTCCGCTCTCCGTGATTTTGTTTTTTTGATCACGCACGACGCACGAAGAATGATGACGTTATTATCCAATTAAATCTCAACCAATCAGCATTTTCCGCTAGCTTTCACGGGTTAAACATTCAAATTTCTGAGACATCGTTGCAAGCTCTCGCTCGTTTCCCTCCCCCACCCCCCCCCCCCCCCCCCCCCCCAAAAAAAAAAAAAAATTAAATTAAATAAAATCAAACTCCAAACCCGAACCCGAGAGCTTGCTCGCAGGCTAGTTTTTCAGTTAAACAGTAAACACCCACCTATAAGATCCTAGTGGATTAAGAACCTACAGGCGGACATTACAAAATTAGACCCCCATAAAATAAGAACCTATTCAGCCTTACAATTGAAATAGGTTCTTATTTGTGAGATCAACCCGTAATTAAGTTAATTAATTTAAATACACCTTGTTCCTATTTTAGATCTCTTAAGATAGTTACTGTAATTTGTCTTAGAAAACAATTGTGTCTGGATTGGAAGGCAGAATTTTTCTTCTCCCATTTTAAAACTAAGTATTTGGGCAAATGTTCAACGCAGAGGGAGATAAATTAAATATGACGACTGAAGTAATGGGCTTTAAGTACTATTCTGAACAGCAGCATGCAAACAAGAGCCTAATTAAACTGCCTAATTCCCCAGGCACTTAACAGATGATATATTTATTAAGAACCTATTCAGGCTGACTTGTAAAAATGAAGATTCTTATACATGGGTGTTTACTTGAACATCCTGAGCCTGGGTCGGTGGGCATATTGTGACCCACTTCGAAACTTAAAAAACATGCATTAAAGGTATGACAATGAAACTTGGAAGGTTCCCAGATTTGGGTACAATTAGGGTGTTGAAGTCCTCAATGTATCTTCCTTTGAAGCCCTAAAGGGAACGATCATGAACATCACTTTTATATGAGGGTATCCTCCCTCCCTCAACTCCCTGGTGGATGGGTGTCACTGACCCCTCGGTTCAGTTGCCGTCACCGGTGTATACCACTGCCTGATTCTATGTAATTGGCGGTTTTATTTACTAGGATAAATGAAGTTATCAGACATGATTATTGCCTGTTAACCTGGCGCACAACAAACTCACTCAGAGTGAAGCCAACTGTTGCCTACTCTAGAAAACTCGCCTGAATAAAAGACGAAACCCTTCCAAATCGAATCGATTGTGAATTGCTCGTTATCTTAATGTTGGTGTTTTTTCATTGTATAGGCGGTTACCATGGCAGTCACATCGAAAGCACTACTTAGTCGTCTCTCTCAAGTTTAAAGTGTTAACCCTCGGACGTACACGCAAACGTATACCCCAACCGTGGTACAAGGGGGGGGGGGGGGGGGGGGGGTGATGGTTGTTGCGAGGTTGCAATATTTCGGAAACATTTTACATCTAATAGATAGCTCGCGATGTGGTTTACAAGATGAGGTAAATATTATGGGTTGGGACGCTGCAAGTGGTCCGTGACGTCATCCAAAATGGCCGCCGAGATGGCCGCCATCTTGGATGTTACTGAAAAGTCAAATTTATCGGAAAAATGCGGAAATTACAAATATTGTTTGCTAGAGTTGCAAACTAACATACAATTAAACATTTTGATGCTTTTAGTAGCATTTCATAGGTTTTTCGCTAAAAAACGGTGAAAAACACGCATTTTTCTTCAAAAATGGGTTGACAACATGTTACTTATGACGTCATATCTCGTTACCATAGCAACCGGTTGTCGCCAAACTTTACCAAAATGTGTCGCAATGATAAATGAACAGCTACTGAAAACGGCATGGACTTATTTGAAATGGTATTGAAAATATCGGAGAAAAATCTTAAGGAGGGGAGGGCGGGTGGCAACCACCCCCACCCCCCCTTGTACGTCCGAGGGCTAATTGCTAAAAATGTATACAAAATGGTTGCAATTGTATTACATACAAACATACATACATACATACATACCTTTACTTAAACACGGTAAAAACATCAGTCACAAAGCAAGATAAAAACTGGTTTACATGTTTGCCGTGTGGGAGTACGAGGTGGACATAAGACGATTGATTTCGATATTAAACTTTTTATAAGATCTAATGGCTCTGACATTCTGTGGAAGATTATTCCACAACAGTGCCCCACTATAGCAAAAACTGCGTTTTAAAAAATCTGTATGGGGCTTGGGCAGACAGAATTTATTTTCCTTGTCTCTAAGTTCATAGTCTGTGCTGAAAGGTGTAAACAGGCCTTGAAGATACTCCGGAGTTTGGTTGGTTACATTTTTAAACATTAGTTTCGCTTTGACTTTTTTCCGTCTGGTAGAGAGGTCATCCCATCCAAGACTAGTGCGAAGGGTAGTAGCACGAGAATAAAAATCAGACTTAGTAATAACCCTAATGGCGCGATTTTGTAATTGTTGCAGCTTATCGGCCAATTCAATACTTAGACCGTCCCACACAGGGCAGCAGTAGTCGAAGTGCGGCTCGATAAGAGTTCGATATAGAAGAATAGCCGTTTCTTCACTTATAAAGGGCCTCAGCCTTTTAAGTGCACCTATAACAGAAGAAATGGTCTTGGCGACTTCGTCAACATGTTTGGACCAATGATTTAGTGTCGGTCACTCTTTTAATTACATGCCCTTCAATCTGTAGGTTAAGGGAATGGGTAGCGGTATTAAAATCTATAAGAAGTTCAGACCCATCTTTAAACAGTAGTCTTTAATACATAACGAGGAATCTAAGGTATAATACACACTGCGGTTATAAACATGACAAAACAACGCATGTTGTAAAAAACTTTGATTAATGACTTGACGTTTCGTATGCTTCAATATACATCTTCAGAAGTGACGGTTGGATATAATACAATAAAATTTAAATGCTATGGAGAAAGACTGGAACCTAATTTAAAAGAAATGACAATAGCGAAAAAATGATAATATACAGACCTATATTAAAGTCTGCTAGAAAATATGAACATATATACAAGGCTAGTAAAGAAAAAGTTTCTCACTACCCACATTTTCATTTAAAGCTGGTTTTAAATCCTTAATCAATAATGTCTCCTTAATTCTACAATGGATATCCGATCGACCAGTTGTTAAAATTTCAAAATGATCCCATTTAATGTTGTGGCCCGTTAAAGTCATATGACCTGCAATGGCTGATGCGTGACAACCCTTCGTGAGTGCTTTAAAATGTTCAGTTATTCTTCATAATTGACTGGGACTCTGCCGAATGCGTTACCTACAGTACGGACTACTATAAACGACTCACTCTAGAAAGTTGGTTACTAACTTAGAACAGACACCACTGAACAGATGCAAACAGCTACCAGCGGCTTACAAACGACTTGTCAACAAAACAGACGAACAATAGACTGAACTCACTGACAAAATTAACTAACAATACAACTACAGAAATTAAGCCTGGTTCACACGTGCGACGCAAATACAAATAAAATTAATGCAAATTCAAGGAAAAATACGTGTGAACCAGGGCAGCGCTAAATGCAAATGCAAGTGCAAATGCAAACGCAAGGAATGGAAAAAATTTCATTTCCTTGCATTTGCATTTGCACTTGCGTTTGCGTTTCACACGTGTGAACCGGGCTCAACGCAAATGCAAGCGAAAACGCAAGGTGAAAAGCACTTGTTCCAAGCCACCGCGGTTGAAGTTGAAATCAATACCTCTGTCGAAATATTGGTCGCACCCATACACTTTTTGGTCTTCCCTTTGTTAGCTTAATACGCCTTTGCCGTTCCTTTAGCAGCCGATATGCGAGAATCAGAAAAACCATACCTGCTGCCAAAAACTCAGCGTTGTCCGCCATCTTGGAAGATAACTTCAACTGCGCCTGCGTATCTTACGTTCCTTGCGTTTGCGTTCCACGTTTGAACGTCGCTTGCATTTGAACTTAATTGCATTTGCATTTGCATTTGCGTCGCTGGTGTGAACCACTGACTTGACTGACTTGAGTCTCTACAGCCAATCACATCACGGCTACACTGACCAATGACAGCTATAACCAGGCGTATATAACATCAACTAACCATTCACAATTCACATGACTCTGAAGATGACTTCCGCTCAGGTTGTCGAAACGTCAGTCATTGTCAACAGCAACAGTTCTTTTCAGAACTACACTCACCCGGACGATCACAAACGACAGACTACTGGTAATAGTAATAGTGGAAATATGGCACACACCAACTAAGGAACGTATCAATACTACAACTTAATATGCACACAATGCGTTTTTAGTGCATTTACCTGTTAGCGCTATTCACTGATTCTGCGACTGGAAAGATCCTGTCCCTTTAGGTAGTCAGCGAAAGTCTATCAAATCTCTCAACTACATTTAGGTGATTCGAACAACGGAAAATACTAATATGATACATGATAAAGAAACCTAAATGCGTGAATAAATTCCAAGTAAAAATCAGATCAAATGCAATCTTAAGAAACGATATCCAACTAAACATCATTCTAGCCCTTTCGTTAAACGTACAGAAATTACAGGAAGCATAACAGCGTACACTCTTGCTGCACCAAGCTCGCTTGCGACCAGGTTTCTTCTCCAAGCACTGGAGGAACAAACTTGGAGTCTCACCAGCTAACAAAGAAAACACGTGAAGATAAGATCGTTAGTAATGTAAGTCTTAAAGCTTGATTCACACTAGCGATATAACAACATACTGTAAGAACATTGGTTATGTTGTTCACATTGGTGACATAAAGCAATGATATAAGTTGTGCTTTACATTCACGTGACCTCGCCGTTATGTCGCTTGTGTGAACCAGGCTTAACTCTTAACGCTTTCAGTCCAGGTTGTGACGTTGTCACACTTACGTTACATTATATCCAATATTTTTTATCCTTGTGTTACATTTTAGAACATGAACAAATAAACACCACAAATAAAATTAAATAATAATATAAATAAGCACAGATAGTAGTAATTTAATTTTTTATCCCCATACATGTATATAACAAATATTTTTCAGTTAAAAAGAAAAACATGTATGTTTAAAACAACTGTTTTTGTGACCGTACTAAGATAAGCATTTCTAAACACAAAGGCAGGTTATGTGGATGAATGCGTGACAATCAATACTTAACAAATATTGTTTTTCAAGAACATTTCGTGTTTCTTTAGACAGTATACTTTACTCCACATTGTCTCTCTCCACCCAGGTGTATAAATGGGTACCGGAGACGAAATGCTCGGGTTAACCCTGCAATGGATTAGCATCCCATCCAGGGGGGAGTAGCAATATTCCTAATTTATTCACGTTACAGTAACCTGGTTACGCTCCTGTTGTGAGAGTCACCTATAGCTCGTGTGCGACTTTACCTATGAATTTAACAAAATTCTGTAGAATACTGTCATGCCGTGCTTAAAATTATAGAGTGATTTTACTTTGACCGTGAAATAGATAGTAGAATAGTACGCACTATTAGACTATAATTCCATTGTTTTCTTTTGTTTAATTTGGACTATCACACACTAATTGTTGGATAGTGTTTCACGGGTTAAGTAAAACCACTCTAGCACCTGTAATTTGTCCTAATAAAGATTTTTTTTTTTACTTAACGCGCCTTGAGCATATACATGTCAGGCCGTTTCTTAAAAAAAAGTTCTCATTGGTCGAGCATGTCCTCATAGGACAGTATATTTTTATTTTGTTTTCGTGTTCCATGTTCCGGATTTTGTGTACGCCCTCTCAGCAACAGGAATTATTCAAAATCACGCAATATAATATCCCCACCAACCCACCCCTAACCTGGCAATATAATATCCCCACCAACCCACTCCTAACCTCGCAATATAATATCCCCACCAACCCACCCCTAACCTCGCAATATAATATCCCCACCAACCCACCCCTAACCTCGCAATATAATATCCCCACCAACCCACTCCTAACCTGGCAATATAATATCCCCACCAACCCACCTCTAACCTCGCAATACAATATCCCCACCAACCCACCCCTAACCTGGCAATATAATATCCCCACCAACCCACCTCTAACCTCGCAATATAATATCCCCACCAACCCACCCCTAACCTGGCAATATAATATCCCCACCAACCCACCCCTAACCTGGCAATATAATATCCCCACCAACCCACCCCTAACCTGGCAATATAATATCCCCACCAACCCACCTCTAACCTCGCAATATAATATCCCCACCAACCCACTCCTAACCTGGCAATATAATATCCCCACCAACCCACCCCTAACCTCGCAATATAATACCCCCACTAACCCACCCGCAACCTGGCAATATAATATCCCCACCAACCCACTCCTAACCTGGCAATATAATATCCCCACCAACCCACTCCTAACCTGGCAATATAATATCCCCACCAACCCACTCCTAACCTGGCAATATAATATTCCCACCAACCCACCTCTAACCTGGCAATATAATATCCCCACCAACCCACCCCTAACCTGGCAATATAATATCCCCACCAACCCACTCCTAACCTGGCAATATAATATCCCCACCAACCCACTCCTAACCTGTTAATATAATATCCCCACCAACCCACCCCTAACCTTGCAATATAATATCCCACCAACTCACCCCTTACCTGGCAATATAATATCCCCACCAACCCACCCCTAACCTGTTAATATAATATCCCCACCAACCCACCCCTAACCTGGCAATATAATATCCCCACCAACTCACCCCTAACCTGGCAACATAATATCCCCACCAACCCACCCCTAACCTGGCAATTAAACGTCCTCACCAACCCATCCCTAACCTAGCAATACCCCCCATTCTGTCTGGAAACAATAGAGTGTTTGCACATGACGTCATAATAATTAAAAAATCTAAAGGGTACATCCTACATAGCTGTCTCCAGCATGGTCAACGGATAGTTTACAAGTGCTATATTTTTTTTTCACAACAAGGTTCAGGTTTGTTTGTTCGATGCTTTGCTTCCGATTTATAAGGCTTCAAATGTGTCACGCAATTGGTCATACTATTTCAGATAAGCTGTGAAAATATACAAAATTGGACCAGTTGAAAGTTATTTTTGCATAATGGTTGCTAATAAGCCGATTTAATAGCACTTGTAGTGAATCCAATATTTTGTGATGAGATTTTCCGTGTAATTAACACTACTTTTGTGGCCGCCATTTTGGTGCCGCGTGGTGTTGCAACAAGATGGCCGCTACATACAATTCTTACTAAAATATTGTCCAATACTCGTTCGCCAATAACCCTTGAAGAAAATGCTCTTATGCTTCAAAATTCGGATCAGATGTGTAATTTAGACCTCTCTACAATTGCATAAACATTATCAAATCGATCACTGTTGTTTAACCCTCGGACGTATACGCAAACGTATACACCCCCCCCCCCCCTCCCCCACTCCGCCCCCTTGGGTTTTTGCGATGTTGCAATATTTTGGAAATATTTTACATCTAACAGATAGCCCGCGATGTGTTCTACAAGATAAGGTAAATATTATGGGTTGTGACGCTGCTGGGGTCCGTGACGTCATCCAAAATGGCCGCCAAGACGGCCGCCATCTTGGATTTTACTAAAAATTCAAATTTGTCGGGAAAATATGGAAATTGTAAATATTGTTTGCTAGAGTTGCAAAATAAAGTAACAATTAAACATTTTGATGCTTTTTGTAGCATTTTATGCTTTTTCACAGAAAAAAGGTGAAAAACACGCATTTTTATTCAAAAATGGCTTGACTGCATGTTACTTATGACGTCATATCTCGTTACGATAGCAAGCGGTTGTCGCCAAACTTTACCAAAAGGTGTCTTATGGATAAATGAACAGCTACTGAAAACGGCATGTGCTAATCGTAAATGGTCTTGTACGTTCGAGGGTTAATGCTTCTGAATTTTGATATGACGTAAGTGAAAACTCTATAAAACAGTTTATTCCTTTAAATACCATAAAACTCCGAAAATAACACCACCAACCCTCGAAAATACGCTCACCCGAAAATAACCCCAAACAACAAAAAACCAAAAGAAAACAAAATTCCTTCCAAAAATAACCCCCCCCCCCCACCCGCCTGAATACAAGCCCATGGAGGTTTTTTTAAGCATTGACATGTCATGTTCAACTTAGACGTTGCTTTTAATTACCATCAACACAAAAGAGAATCACCAGTGTTTTTAAGTATACTGTCCTTTTCGTATTTCTCTTCTCGCTCTTGATCTGTTTTCCTTTTGACCGTATACATAGAGCTTATAAGGCAGATTAATGCCACTGTCTTGAACCCACACTCCCTCTGGTGCTCCGCGTTTTTCACCTGTTATTTTTGCCAGTATATTAGTTATAGTTTTGTACTTGATCGCAAATGGCTCGCAAAATCTTAATACACAAAATGCCATACAAAAATAGCCTCATTGTTTTTTTTTTTATTAACGAATATTTCCAACCAAAAAAGCCCACCCGAATATAAGGCAACCCCAAAAATAAACCTGACAAAAAGAGATGTTGGGCAAATATAAGCCCAGGCGTGCCTTTCTCAAAACTCCCGAATAAAGGCCATAGTCGGGGCAAATTTATACCAAACAGGGTAGTGGTGTACATTTCACTAAACCGAGCTCGCTTCATCACGCAGAACACTTTTAAAACTTGTAAGTCCATTACTTTTTATTTTCTTTTCGAGTTGTAACATTAGAAATTACCTAACACCAACCTTTACTTTCCAAATTCAAATGTCACGTTATCTCCAATCAGCATAAAAGGCGCCCACTGACCCACTTTCGAAAATCCATTTGCTCTCATCCACTTCATGGCCTGGTGAAGTGATTCACTGGCACTTTCCCCACGAACAAGGTGCTCGTAGAAACGACTCATGAACTGCTTTGTTGCTTTGTCCTCTATGGCCCACAGGGCCACCAACACGGAGCGTGCACCGGATCCTAAGAACGCTCGAGCAATTCCAACAACTCCCTCCGCTCTGATCTGTCCATGTGCGCTGTGACAACAGCTGAGGACTACCAGTTTGGCTCGTAGTTGAACCTGTGAAATGTCAGCCATTGTCAATAGATAGTCTTCTTCTTCTGGAGTCCTGCTGATGAGAGGTGGAGGGGCAAGAACAATTTCTCCTCTTTCGGCATCACCATGAGCTGCAAAATGTATCAGACTCACTGAGTTAATGCTTTGAAGAACCTCCTGCTTCGTTGCTTCCTCTCCCAACAAAGGCTGACCTCCAAGCAGTCGTCCAACCATTTCTGCTTCCTCTCTTGCAAATGGCAATCCTTTTACCTCCTCAAGATGTCCCTTATAAAGCACGCGACCGACAACAGGATCACCCACTATTAGTGTACCAGTCTGACTGTGATAGTTTGCTGGACTGTCTTGAATGAGCTTGAGAGTCGTCAAAGAAGGAACGATGCGGATTCTAAAACTCTCGGAGAGATACGTTTCACTTTTATCCTGTAACGCTGCAAATGGAACTTTGAACAGGGAACGATCAGGAACAATGATGATTTCAGGCTCATCCAATAGGTCAGCCACAGGAGCAATGATCATGTTGTAGCAATCATTAAGAGTAGGGTCGGGTTGTTGGTTCTCGTCTTCCTCCTCTTCTACAAGGCGTACAGCTGCAAGGCTATCTTCCTGAAATGATTTAGGCGCTGTGTGGTTAGCGTGTAAAGGGAACCAGGATCGATCTTCGCACTGCTCGTGAGCTAAGACGTGCAACTTTGTAAAGTTTTCCCTAGCAAAAACTTCGTGCACAGTTCTTACCGATGCGTTGTTAAACAAACAGTCATTGACGTCAATTTTTCTCAAACTTGTTGGTTTGTTTCCATTAAGGATCCACAAAAACATCATTTTTCCACAATAGGAAATGTATAGACAAATACAGTTACGTTCACTTTTCATAACCTTTTTAATACCAACCAATGTCTGTGAATTGACAGATGTTTGTTTTTCCACGGAGTACTGATGTGACAATAAGTCTGCCAGGGCTCTTGCCCGTCCAAGCTCTAAAGCGTAAAGAGTTTCAAAAGGAGGAGTTTCAAAAGCACAGAACAATCCACTGAGCAACTGGTAGATATAAACATACTCGTCAAAAAGAGATATCTTTAATTCATCATTATCTTTCAGGAGACTTCGCATTTCCTCCGACTTATTAATGCTCGCAAAGATATGACATGTAGCTTCATGTATGTTTCCTTCCAGTAACATTATAACTGAAAGGCAAGAGTGGCTTTTTATCTCAATTTCGATAGCATCCATGCCTTCACTCATCGCAAGTGCTTTTTCGAGACATTCTTTGGCCTTGGTATAGTCACCTAGAGAAATGAACACATCTCCCAGGTTTACGTAAACTGATGCTTCTCCCTCTGGGTCGCAAATTTCTATTCTAATCGCAAGTGCTTTTTCGAGATATTCTTTGGCCTTGGCATAGTCACGGAGAGAACTGAACACAGTTCCCAGGTTTCCGTAATCTGTCGCTTCTCCGTTTAGGTCGCCAATTTTTATTCTAATCGCAAGTGCTTTTTCGAGACATTCTTTGGCCTTGGCATAGTCACCGACAGAACTGAACACAGTTCCCAAGACTCCGTAAGTTGATGCTTCTCCGTGTAGGTCGCCAATGTTTTTATTGATAGCAAGTGCTTTTTCGAGATATTCTTTGGCCTTAGCATAGTCACCAAGACAACTGAAAACGCTTCCTAGGTGTCCGCAATCTCTCGCTTCTCCGTATAGGTCTCCAATTTCTATTCTGATTGCAAGTGCTTTTTCGAGGTATTCTTTGGCCTTAGCATAGTCACCGAGAGAACTGAATACAGTTCCCTGGATTCCGTAAACAGATGCTTCTCCGTTTAGGTCGCCAATTTTTTTATTGATAGCAAGTGCTTTTTCGAGATATTCTTTGGCCTTGGCATAGTCACCAAGATAATTGAACACAATTCCTAGGTTTCCGTAACTTGACGCTTCTCCTCTTAGGTCGCCAATTTTTATTATAATCGCAAGTGCCTTTTCGTGATATTCTTTGGCCTTGGCATAGTCACTGAGAGATGAGAACACAGTTCCCAGGATTTGGTAAACTGATGCTTCTCCGTTTAGGTCGCCAATATTTTTATCGATAGCAAGTGCTTTTTCGAGATATTCTTTGGCCTTGACATAGTCACCAAGATAATGGAACACAGTTCCTAGGTTTCCGTAACTTGACGCCTCTCCCTTTAGGTCACCAACTTTTTTGTTGATAGCAAGTGCTTTTTCGAGATATTCTTTGGCCTTGGCATAGTCACCGACAAATTTGAACACATTTCCCAACATTTCGGAAGTCGATGCTTCTCCGTTTAGGTCGCCAATTTTTTGAGTGATAGCAATTGCTTTTTCGAGATATTCTTTAGCCTTGGCATAGGCACCGAGAGAACTGAACACAGCTCCCAGGTTTCCGTAATTTTCCGCTTGTCCGTTTAGGTCGCCAATTTCTATTCTGATCGCAAGTGATTTTTCGAGATATTTTCTGGCCTTCGCATAGTCACCGAGAGAAAAACACACTCTTCCTAGGTCGCCGTAACAGGTTCCCAATCCTTGCCAATGTCCAGTTTCCATCATGATACTAAGTGCTTTCTTGTAAAGCGCGTGTGCTTGTTCATATTTACATTGATTGTGATACATCTGCCCCATTCTCAAGGCTTCACTCCCTCTTTCTACTCTTTCTCCACTTTCGCGAAGTAAAACCATAAGCTTTTTACCACATTTTATCGCACTTGTGAAATCATTGATTAGAAGACACCCTTTAAACATATGACGATATACGAATGTGTATATTTGCCTGACGAATGCGTTTTCTTTTTCCAAAGATTTACTGTTCAGGAAAATTAAGCATTCCTTGCATAACTCGATGCCTGTTTTAACACGATTGGTGTTGAAAAGGAAAATGGCAACAAGAATTGCAATATTTATGACTTGTTGAATTTCGTCTTTCTTGTCCATGGCAGTCATTTCTGCAGTACGTAGAGAGAGAATAAACATAACTAAGTTGGGCAGTAGTGCGTGAGAGCATCTACTTATGACACACACGCTATATAAGCATTAACGTTATTTAATTGTTTATTTATTTATTTATTTATTTATTTTTTAATACCGTTTAAAAGATAGGGAAGGTTATCCCTTTATATCATTTAACATCAAGTGAATCCAACGTCACCATTGTTCTACATTAATCCGTTACAACATGGCCATACATTCAGGAAAACAGCGCCAGTATTCTGATGAACTATATTCAATAAAATGCTCAAATTCCTTAACCCTATATATTTTGCCTGGGCTTTTTCTTAGTTCCTGAGCTGGGGCGGGGGGGGGGGGGGGGGGGGGGGGGGGGGGCACATTGTTATTTCAAGAATGTCAAGGCTATATCAATGAAACCTTGAAACCTAGAGGGTACATAGCATGTCCAAAACTGTCTTCTTTGCGGTCCTACAATAGAACGATGACATCATATGACGTAGTTATTAGGTAATTAGTTATACGGCCGCTATCTTGGATCCGCCATCTTGTATTTCTGAAATGTTTCAAAACCTCTTAAAAAACCATCCAAATTTTACTAAAAATTAATCAAAACTAATAAATGAACGCTAAATGACATAAAAATGTAAAAGTTATCCAATAAAAATTCTTTTTCTTCGTTCAAAGGTAAAAATATGCAAATTAAAAAAAAACATAGCTGTCGAAATCAAGTCATGTGATCAAAAAATGTGATATAAAATTGCTGCCAGATAAAGTTTAGGAAAAGTCACAAAGTTTTGATGGCGTTTGAATACATATTAAAAAAGTTATGAATGTTGAAAGTTTGCGCTGGCACCCCCAGGCAAAATTGGCCTAGGGTTAACATAGCTCGGGCTTTAAAACAGAAGGAATAGTAGGGTTAAGTTATTTGTTTCCTGTGAGAATATGTTACAGTAGTTGAAATTCATTCTCGTTTTTCCTGCCGTTTCCCTGCTCGGCGGTGAAAGTGCGTTAACGGGTAGCAATAACGGCCTCTGAGTTCTCAGAGCACTGAAAAGCAAAATAATGCAACAGATGGGAAGAAGCAGAAACTAAACATTGATATCGTGAAAGGCATTGATACCATTCAAAGCCTGGTGTGAAAATAAAAGCAATATCGTGAACAAAATAGCAATGTGATTCCAAAGAAAAAACATACAAATTAATAACGCGCCATTTTTCTTTTTTGCAGTATACGCGTATTGGAAAATATACGACAAATCGATGACGAATACCATCGTACTCACGCAATTTATTGCCTATTTTGGAAAATATATTCAGGAAATTGACGAAAACTGTTCAAATGCATGATAGCCACTGCAAAACGCACACACACAGAACCCCTACCTAGAGATTATCAAAAAAGGGAGACAGGGATGCATAATATGCATGTCGTTACGTACATGTATACGTAGTCTAAATAGCCCGGTGACTTTAAACTGCGTTCTTATGTGTGGCTACAGGGAACCGCGGCTCACGATCAGACCGCTGAGTGGCAAAATATAAGGATGTGTATGGAACTCTAACTACCGCTAATTTATTGAGCGAAGGAAAACTGACAATTAACAGCCATTTACGTTTACATACCACATCAAACATTCTTCATGTGTTTATTCGTGACTGTACTGGTGCCTCTAAGCCGCATTTTAGCCTGTTTTTAATTTTAGTACACTTTATAAAATAACTGTGATACTACGCGCGTTCTGATTGGCTAAAGACCTATTAACTATCGTGCCGGTAAACTCATAGAAAACCGCGCAAGCGAAACTGTAAAGTAAACAAAGTTCAATTTTTCACTGCATCAACACAAGGGTGAGGAGAAAGAATTTCACAACTCGAGCCGGTTTAGTGTCTTATTGCATATTGTGGTCTGTTAGAAGATGAGAAGAGAAGATATGTTTCTTGTAAACGATAAGTTGCTGCTCAAACCTACAAAATAATAAAAAAAAATTCCCACGCACGCAAACAAAAAACGGCTTAACGACAAAAGAACACTTAGCTTTAATATTTTAAAACTGATATCAACAACAGGAATATATTTTCATTTAACATTGGCTTGGAAAGGCTTACATGCAGCGATCAATGACAATCAAAACAACCTCGATATGTACTTTGTGAAGTTCATTGAACTGAAGGTTTAGCTATTAGTGGAAAGCTCAAAAATTATGGATCCCAAAGAGAAAACAATGGCTTTCAAACTGAGGAATTTTCGATTAAAATTCACTGAACTGAAGTTTATAAATGTTCCTACAAATCCTAAGATAACTTCTAAATAAGACGGATTTTCACAGTGGAATTAAAAAGCAAGGCTTAAGCTTATAGCTTTGTTGTTTAGGATAATTATTTTACGCCGATTCCATTTATACGCTTTATCGTGTTTTGTTTTTGAGATTTTTTCATGGAATACTTTTGTACCGGATGCAGTTTAAATTCTGATTATGTGTCCAAGCAAGGATGATCAATTAGCAAGAAGAAATGAAGCCAACAAAAATTATAGGTTTATGGTTAAACAAATTATTTGCATGGAATGATCAAACAATTCAACTGTAGGCTTAAAAAACAATGAGCTTAGTTTTCATTCAGAACTTAAAATGTAGAGAAGTACGGGCTTCATTGTACACTTCAAAGTAAGTGGATAAAGTCGAAAACATTTTCAGAAGCTGAGTTTCTGGAACTAACCTTTATCCCAATTGAAAAATTCTTGACAAGAAGGCAATCTTTGAATCCAACATACGCCATAAAAATTTTAGGCTTTCAAACTTTCCTCGTACATTCATGTTTGCGGCGGCAGATTCCGGACACAATTTTCTGGATTTCCCATTTAAAGAACTTTTGAATCATTGAATATATTTTCTTCTTTCAGCTGATAAATTCCAACTGATGAATTTCAAAGCGCGAAAACTTTTCATCACTTTCGTTGAACCAGTGAATTTGTCAGTGGCATCGTGTAAAGTTCATTCTTTCAGCCGCTCTGATTGGTTTTCCCGATCATATGATGAATGTTATGAGAACAAGCTACTTGATCGGCACAAAACTACAACGAATTTCTCTCTTTCCAAACGCTTTTCATAGTTATTTCATAAAAGCAATAGAACACATTTTCTATGACTTTACCGGCGTAATAGAACCACTTGGGATGTTGGGAGAACACTCGAAAAGCTTGTAAACCACTCGCCTACGGCTCGTGGTTTACAAGCTTTTCTCGTGTTCTCCCAACATCCCGCGTGGTTCTATTACGCCGGTAAAGTCATAGAAAATGTGTTCTATTGCTTAAATAACAACAAAATAGCAACGTGATTCCGAACATTGACCTACAAAAATTAAAGGGGGATTTTTTTTCAGCATACCCATATTGGAAATTGTGCGATAAATACATTAAGAATACCATCGTTAGCAAGCATTAACCCTATTCGGCCTGGGCTTTTTTTGAGTTCCTGGGGGGGGGGGCACATTGTGCCCCCCCCCCCCCCCCCTTCGTAACTTCAAGAACATTAAGGCTATGACAATGAAACCTAGAGGGTACATAGTACGTCCAAAACTGTCTCCTTGGCGGTCCGCACAATGGAGCGATGACGTCATATGACGTAGTTATTAGGTTATTAATTATACGGCCGCCATCTTGGATCCGCCATCTTGGATTTCTGAATATTTTTAAAACCTCTTTAAAACCATCCAAATTGACGCAAAATTAATCAAAACCAATAAATAAACGCTAAATGACGTAAAAATACAAAAGTAATACCAATAAACATTGTTTTTCTTCATTCAAAGGTATAAATATGCAAATTTGCAAAAACATGGCTGTCAATATCTTGTTGCCATGGAAACGTCAAGTCACGTGATCAAAAAGTTGTCATGTGGAATTGTTGCCAGATAAATTTTAGGAAAAGTCACAAAGTTTGATGGCGTTTGAATACATATTAAAGAAGTTATGAATGTTGAAAGTTAGCGCGGGCACTTCATTTAAGTGCTTCGGACTCATTGTAAGGGTCCGCTGATCCGGCCAAATCCAGTGTATTTATAAAACGTTTTTCCGCGGGGATCTCTTAATTCAGCTCTTCGTCGATATTTATCGTACAGTTCATCGCTGTTCATGATGTTCGCCATTTTGAAGTTAAATTTTTGAGCCTGCGTTATGGTCAGTATGGACAACGGACTAAACGAATTAGCGGATCGACGATCAATACCGCAGTTAACGGAAGTTAACGCCAAAAAATGTGCTTATCCTGTTTATGGCATTGGGCTATGAAAATATACTACATTTAAGACAAAAAGTGATGAAATCGAGACCCCGTTGAAGACAAGAACCCCATTTGTAGTTACGTACCATGTCGGGCCGTACGTCACCGTTAAGGCCAGGTAGGGGAGTAGGAAAGTTATACTACAACTAAGGTACTACATAATATTTAAAAGCATCTAGTTAGTTATATTTCAAAAGAAATAAAGACCTTTTTAATGGATCTTATTCTTACCTGTATGTTATTAACTGCGCATGAGACATGATAGGTTTTTTGCGTTTTGAATGATTCGTTGAAAATCTTCTGCTTATTACTCTATGCTCGAAACTCATCCAAGTACAACCAGAAAAAGAACTGAAAGGTTTTATGCCATGAATTTCTAAGCGTTTGTAAAAATTACCCTCTGACGTATACGCAACCTCTACAAAATTGCCTTCACGACATAAACATAACGTACTCGAATTTCTTACTTTCTTTATTCATTCTCAAACAGCTATAAAAATCATTTACCGTTTAACTATAGCTATAATACGATTTTCAAGTTCTTATTGAACTTTTAAATATATATTATATATCTAGTAGCTTGCACAGTAAACATGACCGTTATGTCATCATAACAATTTTTTAAAATGTTCTGCTTGCAGTTTATCTCATAGTGATCTCTTCATCAAAACAAATACAATTTCGGTCACATTTGTTGGAACGGTGTCCGCTTTTTTCCCTTCTTTCTCCCTCAATGGTGTCGGTTCAAGATGCTAGAGTCAAATAAAATTTATGTGGACGCAACATTGCGGAGAGATGTAATGTTTTGTATTGTAATTAAGGTAACGTTATCTAAGGTAAAGATAGTAAATTCTTGTTTTATGTAAGTAAGGAAGGTAACATACTCTAATGTAAAGATAAGTAAGACAATTCTTGTGTAATGTAAGTAAGCTAATAAGTAAGACATACATTGTAATATAATTTATTGTATATTTTACGTTGGAAAGAATATAAAAAAAACTTGTTTGAAAAAATAAATAATAATAATAATAATAATAATAATAATAATAATAATAATAATAATAATAATAATAATAATAATAAGTGGTAGATACAATATGAGCGGGAGATCTGTATGGGTATTTACAATGGCGAGCCGAAGGCGAGCCATTGTAAATCCCATACAGATCGGACGCGAATATTGTATCTGACTTGTGAAATGAATGTCATACAAAGTGTGAAGAATGTTGTTTACATTCAATTTGATTGGCTGTTATATGAATGAAGTTAATCCGATGAACGCAAAGGGATTAGCATGACATTTATTTCGTTTTAGAAGAGCGAAATGGCGTCCACGCGCTTTCGTCCTCCGAAAAGTTTATCGGAAGAAAGTTCTCTGCTCAAGGATGTGACTCCCCCAAAACACTAAAAACAGCACGAAGTGGGCCGTTAAAATATTTGAACAGTGGCAGCAGGCAAGGGCTAACAAAAAACCCGAAAATGAAACTGTAGTCTTGGAGGCGAGAAACTGCAGGGTGGAAAACGTTCAAGAATTAAGCTGCAAGCTGAAGGTTATGACAGCGGAAACAGTAAACTTCTGGCTTAGAAAATTTATTGGCGAAGTAACAAATCACTGCGGCGGTCGATATCCCCCGAAAACGCTCTATTTACTGGCCTGTGGCATAAATCGTTATTTAGTTATTTAGTGAAAAGTAAATAAATGGAAGGGGGGCTCTTGTTGGTTGCTTTCCAAACAAGCTAGTGGCTGAGTTACATATACATAATTAGTATTCTGTATCAGTTACAGAATACTAATTAGCTTCATTAGTATTCTGTATCTAGATACAGAATACTAATGAAGCTAATTAATATTCTGTATTCATTCATCAACCCCAACATTTCCCTGCTACCTATTCAAACCCTCCCCGTGCTTTCAGACAGTTTATATATGTATTGGGATTTACAAAGGTATACATGTGACTTGAATACTGTTGTTGGATTGGTCATCACCCTCATGAATTATTAATGAATTTTACAAGTGGTAGATACAATATGAGCGGGAGATCTGTATGGGTATTTACAATGGCGAGCCGAAGGCGAGCCATTGTAAATCCCATACAGATCGGACGCGAATATTGTATCTGACTTGTGAAATGAATGTCATACAAAGTGTGAAGAATGTTGTTTACATTCAATTTGATTGGCTGTTACATGAATGAAGTTAATCCGATGAACGCAAAGGGATTAGCATGACATTTATTTCGTTTTAGAAGAGCGAAATGGCGTCCACGCGCTTTCGTCCTCCGAAAAGTTTATCGGAAGAAAGTTCTCTGCTCAAGGATGTGACTCCCCCAAAACACTAAAAACAGCACGAAGTGGGCCGTTAAAATATTTGAACAGTGGCAGCAGGCAAGGGCTAACAAAAAACCCGAAAATGAAACTGTAGTCTTGGAGGCGAGAAACTGCAGGGTGGAAAACGTTCAAGAATTAAGCTGCAAGCTGAAGGTTATGACAGCGGAAACAGTAAACTTCTGGCTTAGAAAATTTATTGGCGAAGTAACAAATCACTGCGGCGGTCGATATCCCCCGAAAACGCTCTATTTACTGGCCTGTGGCATAAATCGTTATTTAGTTATTTAGTGAAAAGTAAATAAATGGAAGGGGGCTCTTGTTGGTTGCTTTCCAAACAAGCTAGTGGCTGAGTTACATATACATAATTAGTATTCTGTATCAGTTACAGAATACTAATTAGCTTCATTAGTATTCTGTATCTAGATACAGAATACTAATGAAGCTAATTAATATTCTGTATTCATTCATCAACCCCAACATTTCCCTGCTACCTATTCAAACCCTCCCCGTGCTTTCAGACAGTTTATATATGTATTGGGATTTACAAAGGTATACATGTGACTTGAATACTGTTGTTGGATTGGTCATCACCCTCATGAATTATTAATGAATTTTACAATAATAATAAACGTTGCGGAGAGAGGAGCAATATTTGGGAGGGAGGGGGGAGGAGAGGGCCTGACAAATGAAAAATTGACAAATCTGGAATTTTCGTGAAGTGTCCCAAGTAATTATGTCTTGTATTGTGGCTTTCCTGTGGTGCGACTTCTCTGTTTCGCGTGACGTATTTTCTCGCGTGACTGAGTTGTTTACCGAAAGTATTGTATTTTGTAATAGTAATTGGACTGAGTGGATTACAATTCAGGGACTAATCAGGCGAGTAATTTCAAATCGGCCGAGCGCGTAGCGCGAAGACGATTTGTGATTATGCACCAGTCATTTGAAAACCCCGCACCCCCCCATGGGGGCATACCGGGGCATTCACTTTTTGTGCCTATGAAAGGCAGTGAAAGCCCCGCCTACCGGGGGAAACTTTTATAGTGAACTCCCCCGCCCAAATAATACACATGTGAAACATCCCCAAAGTAACATATACTCCACTCCTTAAGATTGCCAAAAGACACAAAAAATTCTCAGAACAGAAAGGTACTGCTCTTACGCAGTACCTTAAAATTTGAATCACGGGGAAAAAATGTCAACGTCCTTGGCTGACCGTTGCATAGCTAAAACAGTATGAAAATATTATAATAAAAAACATACTCGCTGAAACATCAGTATGAAAGATTATTCCTGTTATTATGTTGCACCCTAACAGTGCCAATGGTTTGTTTGTCTATTTTCTTACAATAACAAACTATTACGAATAAACACATAATGAAGCAGAACGTTCCCATTTTATAACTCGTATTTAAGCCGGCATGGTCACATATCACATGTCAAGGGATTTTTTAAGGGCGTAACTGATTAAATTTTGCATTTGCAATAAATTCGTACACAAAGCAAAAAAAAATATCTTTTTAAATGTGACGTAACATTACCAGCACGTATCTCAGTTACGGCCCTTCTTTGTCTTCTTCTTTTTCGTCTTCGTGATCTTTTTCTTGACCATGCAATCTCGTCGATGGCTAGAACCCAGTCCTTTGGAAAAAGTGAAGTCCCCGCTCTTGTCCCCGCCATATATGGCGGGGCAGTGAAAAAACATGAAATCCCCGCCTACCGGGGCACAAAAAGTAAGTGAAAAACAGGTGAAACCCCCGCTATGTCCCCGGGTATGCCCCCATGGGGGGGTGTGGGGCTTTCAAATGACTGGTGCATTACGAGCACGATTACCCCTCAATTGTAGGACACGAAGTTCAATTACTAATTAATCGAATCAATAAAAAAATTCAAGATTAAAAAGTCTATGTGGGGTTTTTGTACGCAAAACGTCAGGGATATTTTCTATCAGTTTGAAAGCGGGAAGAAACAGCAAGAAAAAAAAAAAGAACATTTAAGTGCACCTGACTGACGCGCGCGCAACGTAGGTGTCCAATTACAGCTATGCAATTACAAAAAGTTGTAATTGGATAGCTGTAATTGGACACCCACGTGACCGCGCGCCAATTACGTAAAAGAAATAGGCGCGTGGATGACCAATCACAATCGAGAATTTAGTTATTGATACGATTATTTTAAGGGGCCGATTATATGGCGAATTTCAGCCCAGGCTGGGATTTCAGCCCGGTCAACCAGGCTGAAATTTCGATGTGATTACATGACAAATTTCAGCCCGGGCTGAGATTTCAGCCCGGGCGCCAAGTTTTAAATTGCGCGGGAAGATTGATAACGAGAACCAAAATGGCCGCGTCACTGCGAAATGCCGAAATTCACTTTTCAGCCCGGGCGATTACATGGCGAATTAATTTCAGCCCGTTTGGCCGGGCTGGAAATTCCAGCCCGGTTTCTGAAACCGGGCTGGAATTTTCAGCTGCATTTTCAGCTGTAACTTTGTTCATGTAATCGCTAACTTCATTTTGAGAGGATTTATTTCGGAACCGGGCTGAAATCTCAGCCCGGGCTGAAATTCGCCAAGTAATCGGCCCCTAAGAACTGTCTGCAATGAAAACTAATACAATAATCGTTTGATTTCAGAAGGAAAGCCTCAAATTTAAACACTCGTTATCTTGGTGGAAAATCGTCAGATTATAGGACTTTCATTTCACTTATTATGTGTAAACACGAATTGCTGAATTCATCTTAAATCAGTTGTAGAGAATCTCAGGAATTTTTGCAAATAGTATTGGAATATTAGTATAATATTCAAATGCAAATGTAAGTGCAAATGCAAGTGGCAAATACAACGCACAATTTACTGAATTAAAGCAGTTACAATAGTTGTTTAACAAGGAGCCCGATGGGCTTCGAAACTGGCTCGTTTGGTCTCAGTTTCCACCCGGTTTCATTTTAGAGTTCGCAATATACATCTAGAATCTATCAATATGCACAGTCCAGTCCACATTTACATTTACATTCCACAGCCCACATTTACATTTACATTCCACAGCCCACTTCAAGCACTCCTTAGGGACGGACCATTTTATTGTTAAGGTGGTGGTGGGGGGGAGGAGGGGGGGGGGGGGGGGGGGGGGGGAGGTTCGGCAATCAATAAAAGCAAAATTCCTGCACAGCAAAAGTAAAAAAATAAAAATAATGCACTCGAGCCAAAGGAAAAGCAGTTATGGAACAATCTCGAAAAAAATTCCTTCACAACATCAAGACGAAAAACAAATTCATGCTCAGAAAAATTGCCCAACACCGCCCCTAACCCCCACCCCCCCCCCCCCCCCAAACAAAAATAAAATAAAATAAAATAAAATCGTACATCCCTTAGTTGGCTACAATTTCAGGCCTATGTTTTTTTCTCTGCTCGGTTCTCTTAGAAAAAACATTGTATATATTTTTTTCGCTTTAAAATCCTTGAAACCACCTAATCGGGATTGTTTAAAGACAGGCATTTTGGAGAATAGGTGATGGGGTTTCGAATAAATTAACAATATCAATGTGATCGATCAAATGATAAACAGCCGAGCACAGCGTGACATAAATACGAGATGTGTGGAGTTTCAACGTGACTCCGGCCATGACGTAATGCTTGAGAATTCTTTACTCAGCAGACTTGCCAGGACGTGTTATTCGATCTAAACTCAACTGTTCGACAACTGATTGATTTGGTTAGAAAAGTTCAACCCGCTTTCCTTTTACCAGAAATAGAACACATCCGAAAATCACAGCGAATTAATGTTTAACAATTCCGTCGAAATTAGAACGGTAAATTGTAGTTGCTTAAGTTCGCAATACTACTTATGAAAACACAATAAAATCACACACGGTAGCGATATACAAAGGATATAAATCGCAAAGCAGAGCCAAAAATATAAGTTTAGAACTTGTATATTTTTTTCGCTTTAAAATCCTTGAAACCACCTACAACAAGGAATCAGGATTGTTTAAACACAGGCATTTTGGAGAATCGGTGATAGGATTTCAAATACATGAACAATGTCAACATGATCGATCAAATGATTAACAGCTGACCATAGCGTGACATAAATTCGAGATGTTTGGAATTTCAACGTGACTCCATGGCGTAATGCTTGAGAATTGTTTACTCAGCAGTTGACGTGCCGGGACGTGTTTTATTCATTCGATCTAAACTCAACTGTTTGACAATTGATTTGGTTAGAAAAGTTCAACCCGCTTTCCTTTTACCAGAAACAGAACACATCCTGAAATCACAGCGATTTAATGTTTAACAATTCCGTCGAAATTAAAACGGTAAATATTTCAATTGTAAATTGTCGTAAAGATGATGATGATGATTGTTAAGGGGGGGGGGGAGGGGGGGGTGGGGGGGTTGGGCAATTATTAAAAAAATAAATCCCTGCACAGGAAAAGTAAAGAAAAAAATAATGCACAGCGAGCTAATGGAACAATCCTAATGAAAGTTATTGCACAACATCAAGACAGAAAAAAGAATCATGATCAGAAAAATTGCCCAACGCCCCCATCCCCGCCCCCTCCCCCCTCCTCCTCCACAAAAATAAAATCGTCCATCCCTTTGTAGGCTGCAATTTCAGGTCTATATTTTTCTCTCTGATCGGCTCAGTATTGTTAGAAAAAACATAAGTTTAGAACTTTGTACATTTCTTTTTCGCTTTAAAATCCTTGAAACCACCTAATCAGGATTGTTTAAAGACAGGTATTTTGGAGAATCGGTGATGGGGCTTCGAATAAATTAACAAAATCAACATGATCGATCAAATGATTAACAGCCCACCATAGCGTGACATAAATGCGAGATGTGTGGAATTTGAGCGTGACTCCATGCCGTAATGCATGAGAATTGTTTACTCAGCAGTTCTTAGACTTGCCAGGACGTGTTCAACGATCAACTGTTTGACAATTGATTTGGTTAGAAAAGATCAACCCGCTTTCCTTTTACCAGAAATAGAACATATCCGAAAATTGTTTAACAATTCCGTGGAAATTAGAACGGTAAATATTTGAATTGTAGTTGCCTAATTATTGGTTTCAGTTCGCTGTACTACTTAGTGTGTAAACACAACAAAATCACACACGGTAGCGATATACAAAGGATATAAATCTCAAAGCAAAGCTATTTCCCTTAAATGATCATAAATTCCTCCTAGACGTCTTCTAAAAAGAAGAAAATGTGGAAAACATATGGTTGTTTTTTGAACTAATCACAAAACGGCTGCAGACGATCGAGCGCTTACCTTGGAGATTTGTCAAAGTGAAGCGATTGATGAATGTCACAGCAACTGAATCAAATTGACCATCGATGTCTCACAAATCCAACAGCCGAGTCTTGTTACAGTATCGTTTTGTTTTACAACAGCAAACGAACGATATCGCTTCCTTTTATAACGATCAACGGAAGTATAAAGCAACTCTTTGTAACAACTAAAAAAAAAATAAAACTCTTGCACCATCAATCGAGCAGAGGAAGGTCTGGAACGAGTCACGCACCCCTCCCCCCAACAAAATCTTCCATTTGCGTGATAAACATGCGCACGCGTAAGAAACATTTGTCATATATTTTAATGTACCATAACAAAAGCAGCAATTTTTCCAAAGCAACAACACCATGAGAATCCGCATGTTCCCAAGAATGATACGCATCTATACGCATCTATGTACAGCACGTTTCTATTTCAAATTGCTGTTATAAAAAAAAAAAAAAAACTCTACCACAAGGAAGCCCCTGAGTCGTCTTTGCCTAATATATAGGTTGACTTGAAGTATAAGGGTGTAGTGTGGGTTGTGGGTTGTGGTTGGTGACGTTACGGCGTGACCGCGTGACGTTACCGTGACGTCGTTTTGATGACATCACTGATTACGTCATTTCAGAAAACCGGAAGTAAACTTGGTACGGTGTTGGCCGCAGCAAAATCGATTCCCGGGGCAGGTGACACGACAGAAAACAAGGAGCCCGATGGGCTTCGAAACTGGCTCGTTTGGTCTCAGTGTCACCCGGTTTTCATTTTAGAGTTTTATATTAGCAATTCACAATATACAATCTGGAATCTATCAATATGCACAGTCCAGTCCACACTGACATTTACATTCCACAGCCCGCTTCAAGCACTTCTTTGGGACAGACCATTTTATTGTTAAAGGGGTGGGGGGGGGGGGGGGTTGGCAATTATTAAAAAAATAAATCCCTGCACAGGAAAAGTAAAGAAAAAAATAATGCACAGCGAGCCAATGGAAAAAAACAGATATGGGACAATCCTAATAAAAATTCTTGCACAACATCAAGACAGAAAAAAAAACGTTAACTTTATGAACACTGTCACTGGTTGACATGCGCCGGTTCTCGTCTGATCACCGAAGTTAAGCCCTGTCGGGCGAGGTTAGTACTTGGATGGGTGACCGCTTGGGAATACTTCGTGTCGTAGGCTTATCATTTTTCTTTCCTTCACTCCCTTTCATTTTTCATTTTGTTGGTTCCGTCAAGGAGCCACTCGTCCTGAGGAGGGCAAACTGAAGCCAAACGGTCATGAAAACATAGCATACCTTCGACGATATTCCAACGACAACAAATCGGCGACGAAGTTTGTCCGTAATTTCATTTTCGCTAGTAAACACATTCCTTCGTGTTAATACTAGCTACGTACGAACGTTTTAAAATTTTAGGGATCCTCTTTGGTAAAATATATTGATACGTGGATCTGCAACATAAGGGAAGTAGTCATAACATGTACAATCTAAGAGTACCCACCTTGTGTAGGGTAGGAAAAGGTCCCCGATGGTTGTTTCATATTCACGACTTGGCTCGCAAGAAGCCTTTGATTCTAAAGCAACAACACCATGATAATCCGCATGTTCCCAAGAATGATCTCTTGCACGTAATACGCATCTATGTGCAGCAGGTTTCTATTTCAAATTGCTGTTATAAAAAAAACCTCTACCACAAGGAAGCCCCTGATTCGTCTTTGTCTAATATATAGGTTGACTTGAAGGTAAAGACTAGTGTAGAGGTGTAGTGTGGGTTGTGGGTTGTGGTTGGTGGCGTTACGGCGTGACCGCGTGACGTTGCCGTGACGTCGTTTTGATGACATAACTGATTACGTCCATTTCTAGAAAACCGGAAGTGAACTAGGTACGGTGTTGGCCGCAGCAAAAGCGATTCCCGGGGCAGGTGACACGACAGAAACAAGGAGCCCGTTGGGCTTCGAAACTGGCTCGTTTGGTCTCAGTTTCACCCGGTTTTCATTTTAGAGTTTTATATTAGCAATTCACAATATACAATATGGAATCTATCAATATGCACAGTCCAGTCCACAATTTGAACAATATTTTTGAACAATATTTGACATATTTTGAACAATATTTTTGAACACGGCCTCCATGAAAAGCAGTTTTTATTTTTTACATTGTACCTCTTATTTTTGTAGTTAGGAAGTTAGGTAGTTAGCTGATTGTGATAATTTAAGCTGATGGAAATACCGTGTATAAATAAAGTTATCTATCTATCTATCTACATTCCACAGCCCGCTTCAAGCACTTCTTTGGGACAGACCATTTTATTGTTAAGGGGGGGGGGGGGTGGGGGGTTGGGCAATTATTAAAAAGATAAATCCCTGCACAGGAAAAGTAAAGAAAAAAATAATGCACAGCGAGCCAATGGAAAAAAAATACAGATATGGAACAATCCTAATAAAAATTCTTGCACGACATCAAGACAAAAAAAAAAAAGTGAACTGTCACTGGTTGACATGCGCCGGTTCTCGTCTGATCACCGAAGTTAAGCCCTGTCGGGCGAGGTCAGTACTTGGATGGGTGACCGCTTGGGAATACCTCGTGTCGTAGGCTTATCATTTTTCTTTCCTTCACTCCATTTCATTTTTAATTTTTTTGGTTCCGTCAAGGAGCCACTCGTCCTGAGGAGGGCAAACTGAAGCCAAACGGTCATGAAAACATAGCATACCTTCGACGATATTCCAACGACAACAAATGGGCGACGAAGTTAATTGTCCGTAATTTCATTTTCGCTAGTAAACACATTCCTTCGTGTTAATACTAGCTACGCACGAAGGTTTTAAGGTTTTAGAGATCCTCTTTGGTAAAATATATTGATACGTGGATCTGCAACATAAGGGAAGTAGTCATAACATGTACAATCTAAGAGTACCCACCTTGTGTAGGGTAGGCAAATTGGGCAATTACTAAAAACAAAATTCCTGCACAGCAAAAGTAAAGAAATAAAAAGTAATGCACGCGAGCCAAAGGAAAAGCAGTTTAATATGGAACAATCCTGAAAAAAAATTCTCGTACAACATCAAGACGACAAAAACAAAATTCATGATCAGAAAAATTGCCCAAATGATCAAATGATTAACAGCTGACCATAGCGTGACATAAATTCGAGATGTTTGGAATTTCAACGTGACTCCATGGCGTAATGCTTGAGAATTGTTTACTCAGCAGTTGACGCGTCGGGACGTGTTTTATTCATTCGATCTAAACTCAACTGTTTGACAATTGATTTGGTTAGAAAAGTTCAACGCGCTTTCCTTTTACCAGAAATAGAACACATCCTGAAATCACAGCGATTTAATGTTTAACAATTCCGTCGAAATTAGAACGGTAAATTGTCGTTTAGATGACATCACTGATTTCTGAAAACCGGAAGTAAACTAGGTACGGTGTTGGCCGCAGCAAAATCGATTCCCGGGGCAGGTGACACGACAGAAAAAAAAAAAAAAAAAAAAAAGAGGGTATTTTAAGAACTGACTCGTCGCAGAGCGACGAGCCAGTTAACAAGTAGCCCGATGGGCTTCGAAACTGGCTCGTTTAGTCTCAGTTTTCACCCGGTTTTCATTTTAGAGTTTTTTATTAGCAATCCACAGTATACAATCTAGAATATATTCATATGCACAGTCCAGTCTACATTTACATTTACATTCCACAGCCCGCTTCAAGCACTCCTTAGGGACAGATTATTTTATTGTTAGGGGAGGGAGGAGGGGGGGGGGGGGCAATTACCAGAAAAAAATTCCTGCATAGCAAAAGTAAAGAAAAAAATAATGCACAGAGAGCCAATGGAAAAAAGGTATGGAACAATCCCGAAAAAGTTATTGCACAACATCAAGACGGAAAAAATTCATGATCAGAAAAAATTGCCCCCCCCCCCCCCCCTCCCCCCACAAAAAAAGTCCCTCCCTTTGTAGGCTACAATTTCAGGTCTCTATTTTTTTCTCTAATCGGCTCGGTACTGTTAGAAAAAACATGAGTTTAGAATTTTGTACATTTTTTTTTTTCGCTTTAAAATCCTTGAAACCACCCACTACAAGAGATCAGGATTGTTTAAACACAGGCATTTTGGAGAATCGGTCATGGGATTTCGAATAAATTAACAATATCAACATGATCGATCGCGACCATAGCGTGACATAAATTCGAGATGTTCGGAATTTCAACGTGACTCCATGGCGTAATGCTTCAGAATTGTTTACTCATCAGCTGACTTGCCGGGACGTGCTTTCTAAACTCAACTGTTTGACAATTGATTTGGTTAGAAAAGTTCAACCCGCTTTCCTTTTACTAGAAATAGAACACATTCTGAAATCACAGCCATTTAATGTTTAACAATTCCGTCGAAATAGGCCATTTGCACGATGGCGTCATTTGACTACAACTACCAGAATTCATTTCGTTTTTCCTTTCTTATTTAAATTTTGTAATCCCAGTGCGGTTTAAATAACAATAGCCCTAATTTGCACTACAAAACAAAAAACTGAAGGATTCTGGTAGTTGTAGTCATATGACGTCATCGTGCAAATGGCCTATTAGAACGGTAAATATTTCAATTGTAAATTGTCGTTTCGATGACATCACTGATTTCTGAAAACCGGAAGTAAACTAGGTACGGTGTTGGCCGCAGCAAAATCGATTCCCGGGGCAGGTGACACGACAGAAAAAAAAAGAAAAAAAAAAAAAAGCGGTATTTTAAGAACTGACTCGTCGCAAGCGACGAGCCAGTTAAAAAAAAAAGGGTATTTTAAGAACTGACTCGTCGCAGAGCGACGAGCCAGTTAATAACAACAGACCAAGTAGCTGAATATCGCCGGAATATTGTGTTTAAAATTAGAAACCGAAATAGAAACATCGAAACCGAAAGCAATAAACTGAAACAACAGGGACTTTCCCTACAAAACACATGACATATTCAAATTTAGCGACATTCTTGTTTGACTTGTTTTGGCTACAACGTGTTTCCAAAACTCCACAGTTCAAAGAAGTACAAAATAATTGGATGCCACTCAATCCTCTGTCATACATTCTAATGTAACACCAGCACCGAGTGTTATTCGAGACGCAGCTCCATTGCAAATAAGCGTATTATTGTTTCTTTCTGCCAAGTGTTTGCTTTGTCTGGTTATACTTCTTCAGTTGCAAATTCACCATTTAAACGATCATAAAGTTGCTATATCTGCTCCGTTTCTAAATAAGTTATTTTGCACTCAATAACATCGTTGGTATAATGAATTTGACAACATTCGTTTTGATGAGATCATAGAATGAAAAAAAAAAAACTAGCTCGGTATACAATACAAAAATGATCGAATTCGTCGGTTAAGTACTACTGTTTCTAGTCGCAGGTACGAAAGCTATAACTACACTGGTAAGGATATTTAAAAGGCCACAGAATACAACGTTTATAGTTTGTACTTACCACGACGCCTGTCGCTTTGTTAAGGCTGATTTTCGACGGGTTGGAATCGAAATCGTATTGTAAAGGGCGCTTACGACCTACTGAAAATCAAACAGCGGAGTCATATTAAAGCGAATGGATGTTACTAAGGGAACGTGGAAAGTGGAACGGAGAACGAGAGTCTGGAAACGAGCAGTCAGTGGTATTCGCCATACAAGATGGGTCCTTCATATATGGTCAGTTATTGTAAAGAGAATTTTAAAATGGTGGACGCGATGAGAAAAGTGAACCACGGAAAAAAGCAAACTATACCTTTAATCTCAGGTAATAAGATTTAAAAGGAACTTGGAATCGTATCGTGTTTATTTTTGCTTTGTACCTTTTGGCAGAGGCAGTGTATTACCTTTTTTTGCAGCAATGAATCGGAACGAATAAAATCGAGATCAATCGAACTCAAAGCGGAGAGCCACTCTACCAGATTCGTGAAAATTCCAGTTCGTGTATACGGATTCCTTGATGAATACGTTAAAAAGGAAGGGTTACCGTCCGGGAGGCAAATGGTGTCACAAATACATAAAAAAAGTTTTACAAAGAAGCTGAAGATAGAAAGCGGTGGGATGGCACTGGTCAAACGCAAAAAGGCAAGTCGACACGCCCGGAAAAGATTCTATTTTCTTTTCCATTATTTGTTGAGTTAGAGACTGATAAGTCACCTTCTTAATAAGTCAGTTGTTTACAGTTGTTGTGTCAATTAATTCTAGAAAAAAATGATGCTGAACAGAATATCCATTCAAGTGAAATGCCAGTAACATATGAGCTGTACAGACAAGAACAAGAAAAGTGCTCTGCGTTGGAAAACCAGTTAAAAGACATTGAATCGAAAGCTTAAGAAAAATCAGGGTAATTACAGCTGATTATTTCCCCAGCTATAATGCACAATAATTTAAAAAAAAAGTGCTCTTAGAGTGGTTTCACATAACCTATGAAATAGAAATGAAACAAAAAGAAACTTATATTCCATTGTGTTCTTGTTTACTTTTGACTATTTTTTTTTTTCGTAGGTTTTTGTGAAATCACTTTAACAGTGGCTGTGGCTAAGTTTTATATTGAAATTAAAACAGTTTCCAATTATGTTTTTTATAAAATATTGAAAAACTAAACTGCATTACAGGCAAGTACTGCTCTGTGGCTTTTACATATTTCAATATACTTAATCATCAGTATTGCAGCCAATAACAAGGTGAATATTTTGTTTTTCTAGAGTCAACGATAGAAAAGCAGATAGCAGCATTTCAAACTGCCCTGTACCAGCAACAACAGTCCAATCTTGAAAATAAACTATACAGCCCTGGGGAGATGACAAAGTTCAATGAGCAGTTCAGTCCAGGACTTTATTAGACCATACTCAATTGTATTACCAGGGATGGTCAAAAAACATCAACCATACAAAGCCAACTTTATGAGAAAAGAGCAGTCGCCTTTTTGTATATCATAACTTATTATATCTCTTAGTTAGTACGCGCGCTGTGATTGGTCAATTTAGCGGGCCGTATTTTTCAGTACGGCCCGCTAAATTTGAGAGTCCCAGCATCGAGCCTAACACACGCTTACAAAAGTTGTTTTCTACATTAAAATTATCCAGAGGAAACGTTTGGAGCTAAGTGGGTTAACATGCCAGGTTACAAAAACTCTCCGATGAAATTAAAATACAACTTTAGCAAAAAACTGATTAGCTGCGAATCAAAAAGCATTGACAATTTTCTCGAGTAAGCTTGTTTGTTTTGGTATTTAGTTTTTAGGCTGTAAGTTATAAAACCCCGAGTAACACGGCAAATTCGTTTAACTCTTACAATTTAATTAAGCATTAACAAAACAGTCTTTCTTCGTAAGAAAACGTCTCTTTGAAAAACGTAAAGCTGCAAAACAACTTGAAACGACTTCCATCGGCAAACTGTATCATACAAGCTTAAGATTAAATTAACTTAGTTTGATCAAGTTTTTGTCTGGTTATAAACGTAAGTTCAGAGTTATCGTTTGTGGCAGTGACTCTAAGGCCCGGTTCAAACGTCGAACTTTACATGTGCCGAACCTAATAATTAGGTTCGGCACATGTAAAGTTCGACGTATGAATCAATTAGGAACGGCACTTTTGTATTTGGGTCGACTCTGCCGTTCTATTCGACTGAGCTTGTCGAATAGAACGGCAAAAGATCGACTTCGATTCATACGTCGAACTTCACATGTGCCGAACCTAATGCATAATTTATGTTAACGTACTTTTCAATATAACCGCGCTTCTGATTGGCTATTTAGTGGGTTTTCGCGCCTTTGCAGACAGAACTCACAGAAGCGTAACGACGGTTACCAGCATTCACGTTGTAGATTTTTAGACTGAAACTGGACAGCTTAAATCGATCTTCTAAAAAGTTGCTTTTCTTTAAATCCATAAAGAAATCGTAATGTATTTTAAAATTTATGGCGTTACTTTATTTTGTCCAAATATCACGACACGATCTCCTCAGCTGCCTCCTTCTCATAACAGAACACAAAGCACACTAAAATCAAAACAAGAATTTCCAGGCTTGGTGAATTTTATTTTTTTTCGGTTTATTTCCCTATTTTAAGCGGTAAGGATGATATTTCTTTTCGCCACAAATTAGGTTCGGCACATGTAAAGTTCGACCGTCTGAATCAACAGTCGAATTTAATAGTTTGGGTCGACCTAAATAAGTATTAGGTTCGGCACATGTAAAGTTCGACGTTTGAACCGGGCCTAATAAGAACAGACTTGAGGTTACAGTGTACCTTCAGATCGAAAATTTATTGAATTTTTTTTTTGGCGTTAAAATAAAGTTTACAGAATGAACTTTCATCCAAAAAAAAAAGTATCGAAAAATAGTGAAAATTGACGGAGAAATGACGGTATAACTTTTGTGGGCGGAGTTTGTTTATTAAGCGATATGTTTTTTTAAGCGCCGTTTTCTCAAAGTTTATTTTTCGCTTGTTGGGGACACTTTAAAGAGCTACAACTCAAAGGGAATTTGTTCGATTTTCCTTAAATTTGGACAGAAGCTAGGCTAACATATAATCAACAAAAACGTGTCGGCGAATTTCGTAATTCCGAAAACTTTTTCGTCAAGAGGCATTTCCGTGCGATCATTCCAATTTTTTTTTCTCCCCTTTTCGAAAATATTCTGTAACTTTTCACTGCAATTGAATATGGAAAATCGCCGACAAGTTTTTTAGCGCTTAGTGTCCGAAAACCCGAGAACAAATCAAATTGGCAAAATATAATAATTGCTTTGAGTTATAGCGTTTTAAAGCTGATTCGGACGTTCGAATTTAGACGTCGTAAAAAATTCGACAATTTATTTTATTACCAAATGGTTTCCATATTTAGATAGCCAGCTCTATAAGCTTTAATTTGATATCTGGGTTTAGGTATATTTAGTGTAATCTTAAGACGCTCGAGCTGTTATACTGGAGACACCCCCGAAGGTACACTGTAACCTTGAAGCTACAAATTTACGCTAAAAGTGTACCTTGATTCCTCAGCGAAATTTCTGTCCTTGTAGTGGATTCCATGAAAACAAATTCGCAAACACGCTCTTGTATTGCTGCAGCTCATGCTGAAAATTTGTCAGGTGCGATTGAAATTCAAACTCATCCATGCACAAAGTTCGGCATGAAGCCACTAAAGCACACAAAAAGGCAATGACAACTTGCAGTATTTGATGACGAGATATTTTCAGTGTCCTTTCTTAGAAGCCTGAGAGCTTCTTCGTTCACCGCTGTAGACCGAAGTGCTGCCATATTTTCCCGTTTGACAAACACGTTTGTTTTGGCGATTTTATCGCGGCAATTTCATTCTTCTTTTCCTCACTTGTCTTCGCCAGTAACTAAGAATCCTTTTCAAAGAAAACTACCTTATGTCAAGAGCCACGCAAGTTCACGTCGAATCGAGGACCGATCACACTATTTTTGAAAGCCAATAAAATTTGCTCTTTGCTTTCTTGTGACGTGCGTCAGTCAAATGTAGCCGTCCATCTTTTGACTTGAAAGGTTTTCCTTTATCTCCGATTTAGAAATATAATAAATATCTTACTAACCTCGTTTTCTCGGTCCGTACTGTAAATTACGGCCCTTGTTTTTCCCCTTCGATTTATGGCCCGCGCGCTTCGCGCTGGTATTTATTTCAGGTACAGATGAGATATGCTACCCTGAGATTCATTTTGAACTACAACATATACCTGTATGTAAAAGGTTTTATTTTTTTAAATATTAATTTTACTGTTAATTCCAAAATCCATGATTTCATTCCAGGTCACAAATAAACTTCCTTTCAAATTAAAAAGGACAGTGACTTGTATACAGCTAGCTGTGGGTTATCACAGAGTGGCTTGTCTGCAGGGCAGATGCTTGGTTTCAGCACCACTCCTAGATCTGTACAGCACAAAGCCACATTGGGGAAAGAACATGCGACTTTTATATCACAGCAGCTAGAGAGAGCAAACAAGGTAGGCCTTTGGTTCATCTAATCATGTTGCAAAATGTTGTACATGCAGTTAAAAATAATACTGTAAGACGTCCTTCTATAGACTTTCATGAAACATAAGCAAGCAGCTTGCTTTAGGATTCACCCACAAATTCAACTCTATTATAGTACAGGCAGGTGTTTTCATATGTGTGCCACATAACAAAATAGACGTGATCAGGAACTCTTGGTGTGACATATGCATATTGCACACTGCTTGAGAAAAGTCTTACCCTGCCAAACAATAGCTACCGTGACACTCTTTGTTTTGCGTATTAGATATGCGCATAACCGTAACATGGTGACACGCTTAGTGTAGCGTGTCTTTACTTTGTTCAAAATCATGTAAATTAGTGATTAAGTAAGTGGTGTCAAACAAAGGAAACTGCAAAACCAATCAACCTCGAACCCAGGGCCTTCTCTGCTTCGAAAATGGCGGGTCGGGCGAAAAAACCTCTTCAAGAATCGTGGAGTGAGTCTGTTATATGGCACAGTATGAAATGGCGTTTTCGAATTTTTTTTTTTTTCAGCGAATTGGCAGCCATGTTTGTTTCCTGGCAATCAGAAACCACTGTTTAAACGATATGAACACATTTCATCATCAATACTTTGTACGTTATTTTTATTTTATAACCTTAACATTATATTTTTCCCGTGTAAAACCAGGTAGCTTCGCACAGCCTCTGACAATTGGCAAATTACTCACGAAATTTCCCGCCATAGCGCACGACTATACCAGGGACCTAGAACGAGTGCTATTATTGGATGAATATATAATAGTCCCTTACTCTTCTGCTATATTTCGTTTTCACTAGCGAGCAAAAGGCGAACCTAAGTGAAAGCGGAAACATAAGTAAAAAGGTAGATTTTTTATCCTTATGCTAAATATGTTTATGTTTATGTCGGGCCTGATTGAACTGGACATGCGCGTTGTTATGCTTCCGTTTTAGCTTTTTCGATGCGTTCACGTATTTGGGAGCGAAGGGAAGGCTGCCCGTGAAGGAACTTAATATTGCGAATCCTCATACGAGGGGATAAGCACGACGAGGTTATTTTGTCCCTCGCCCCTCGTTCGCGTGCTGGTTTGTTTTTAATAGCTGCTCTCAGGTCCTAAAGTCTCGCCTGGAACATGCTTATGCTTATGTTCGTACCGCTAGTGAAAATCAGAATTTAGGCTGCTAATCGTGGCGCTTAACGGTCCACCTTCACCCATAATGCTGTGCGCGCCATGATCACTTTCTTTGCTGAATTTCGTGCATGTAACACGAAATTCACGCTTGAATGTGTGCAACCAATCAGATCACGCGCATGAACAATGGAGCATTTCAAAACAAAAACAAACGACCGCATCGTCTTTTGGGTGAAGGTGGGCCTTTAATATAATAAAACTCTGATATACTGGATTGTTTCAGACCGTAATCAATTACAGCGAGATTAAATGGCCTATAACCCTTAAATGCATATTTTCAGAATCAACTCTACGCACATTGAATAGTTCAATGGTGAAATATTTCTTGTTTTGAACGTCGCGTTATTGAGTTATGGAGATTTGAATTTACAACATGCTAATTAGATGACGTCAACCTGGGAATAATAGGCCATTTGTACGATGACGTCATATGACTACAACTACCAGAATCCTTCAGTTTTTTGTTTTGTAGTGCAAATTAGGGCTATTGTTATTTAAACCGCACTGGGATTACAAAATTTAAATAAGAAAGGAAAAACGAAATGAATTCTGGTAGTTGTAGTCAAATGACGCCATCGTGCAAATGGCCTATTTATTTTATAATATGACCGTACGGCCCAGCTGACGCAATCCTACAGAAAATAGAATCGTAAGGTGACGTGAACGGGGCCGGACGGGGTGACGCGAGCCGGTCCGGAAAAAGCCGTCCGGCCCCGCTCGAGTTCAAGTGACCTCACACTGCACGACTATTCTTGTAATTTCTAGTCATATTATAAAATACTTATTGACTGAGTTAGGTCGGGCCGGACGGGAAAATATTTGGCTCTCGGTCATGGCGCACGGACCTCGCTGCGCTCGATCCGTACGCCATGACCTGGAGCCAAATATTTTCCCGTCCGGCCCTCCCACTCAGTCGATAAGTTCATAATACAACTACTTCTTTTCACCTCTAAGTAATATTTTTTTACGAATAAATTGACTATCCACAGTTTATTTTTAGTATTTGTCAAATTAATTATCCTCAAGCTGTAAAGTGTGCATCGTAAATTGGCGTAGAAATAATAACAAAGTCCCAGGTTGACATCATCTAATTTAGTGTAGCCCGTTTTTGAGTAAAATATTACTCACCACGATTCCCAACCCCATATCTTTAATTCAGTGCAACTCGGAGATTTTCATAATTCTTCTTAGAAGAGGATGAAATTGACTTATCACACGTGCAAGTCATACCGCACGCTACTTGAAATAACAGTTTTCTAGAAAGTCGCTTTATCTGACCATATTGAATTTTCCCGCGCGCATTCACCCAAACAACGCAAAAACACCTTCACACTGGAAATTCTAGAGTCGGGGGTGGGGGGGGGGGGGAGAATCCCCTGATTGAGGGGGGGGGAGAATCCCCTGATTGATCACATGTAACAATGTACCGTAACAAACAACTCATTCTGAAACATTTTCAATGCTTTTAACAGGTAATTCCACTGAGACTTCCGACGTCGATCTGACAACTTTACATACCGTGATAATAACGGTGTTGTACTCCGTGACAATCGCTGTGGCCCTGACTGGAAATCTGCTTTTTATTTTCATCGTGACGAGGAGGCCTGAGACGAGGACGCTCACTGGCTTTCTGTTCCTTAACATGGCTGCCGCTGACCTAATGGTAACATTGGTCGTCATGCCTCTTACCATGGCAATACCTTTTACCGAAATAAAGTGGCTTCCGGGTGTTATGGGCCACATCACGTGCAAAGGTGTCTACTATGGTTTTCATGTTTCCATAGCAGCGTCAATTTTAAGCTTGGTGTTTATGTCAGTTGATCGTTACTTGGCAGTTTTATTTCCTTTTCGTATTTTCTCTAAGTTTCGACGCGCAAAAGTCCTAAGTTTTGTAATCTGGCTGATGTCCTTGATCATTATGATTCCAGCTGCTCTTTTGTGGACAATCCGGAAAGGCGAGCGAGAGGATATGTATTGTGTAGCCGGCTTTAAGGAGGTGTTTGGAGATTCGCTGCTGAAGGGTGTGGCGTTTTTCTACTTGTATTTGTTTCTGATCATCTATTTGATTCCACTGTTGATGATATCAGTGCTTTATTGTCTGGTTTGTTGCAGACTGTGGCGCAGAACGATTCCTGGATTAGTTTCAAGTGAAATAGAACAAAGGCACGAGGCGACGAAGCGAAAGGTTGTGCGCACACTCATCATGATCACCGCTTCCTTCGCACTTTGCTGGCTCCCACCACAGTCCTACCATCTTATTTTAGCATTTAACCTTCAACTTCATTTTCGCCTTCCACGGATTGTGATGTTCGTCTGTGTGTGTAGTGCAGTCACGCCAACAGTGCATTTAACCCGTGGCTTTACACGCTATTAGCTGATCAATTCCGTATAGCCCTGCGCGATATTTGTCGCGGCGAATATTCTAGTAGTCGTGTCCAATCCGGGCCCTCGTTGGAGTGTACGTCTGTCAGAAAAATTAGCTCCGTGATTTCCCATATTCAATTGCAGCGAAAAGTTACAGAATATTTTCGAAAAAGGGAGGGAAAAAAATGGAGTGATCACACGGAAATGACTTTTGACGAAAAAGTTTTCGGAAATAAGCAATTCGCCGACAAGTTTTTGTTCATTATATATTAGCCTAGCTTCTGTCCAAATTTGTGGAAAAATCGAACAAATTCCCTTTGAGTTGTAGCTGTTTAAAGTGTCCCCTACAAGCGAAAAATTAACTATGAGAAAACAGCGCTTAGAATAATATATCGCTTCATAAACAAACTCCGCCACAAACGTTATACTGTCATTTCTCCGTCAATTGTCGCTATTTGTCGATGATTTTTTGGGGGTGAAATTTTATTATGTAAACTTTATTTTGACGCCCCCCCCCAAAAAAAAATCAAGAAAATTTCGATCTGACTGTACTCTGTAACCTTAAAGTATTTATCTGCTCATTTTTTCTTAAAAACTCCCCAGGCTGGCCTTGCAGGCATATCATATAGAAAAAGAGTGTATATGCATGTTAGATTGATTATGTATTATTATTGATTATGAACACCGGCTCTTCGTCAAAGGGATTTAAAAAGCTGGGGCTTTGATTATGAACACCACCTATTCGTCAAAGGGATACTAGAGATTTAAAAAAGCTGGGGCTTTGATTATGAACACCAGCTCTTTAAAAAGCTTGGTCTTCGATTATGAACACCAGCTCTTCGTCAAAGGGATGCTAGAGATTTAAAAAGCTGGGGCTTTGATTATGAACACCAGCTCTTCGTCAAAGAGATGCTTGCGCTCGAAACGTCAGCTTTTTACGCTGGCCAATGTACTTTTAGTTAACCAAAATTTACCTTTAAGAAGCCAAATTTTCGTGTTTTACTCGCCAACCGACTTTAATCACCACACGGTTGAACACGTACTTTTGCTCGAGCAAGATACATTGTTTTGCTATAAGATGCAAAGATAACAGCATATGCGACACAGTCACTGCTTGCAACATAACATATTAACATCGATGGAAACAAACATCTTTCCTCACCAGAAACACACGGCTCTTACATAGTATGCTTCCCTGTCTTCAAAACCATCCAAAAATTTTCAAAAGAGTTGGAAACACTGGAAAAGTTGAAAATTTCCATAGTATGTAAAAAACATGTAAATAACATGTAAATCCTCAAAAAGATACTGTAAATGAAAATTTACATGATTTTTACCCATTTACATGTTTTGAGAAATCCTGTAAAAAACATGTAAATAATTGAGGTGAAACATGTAAATTATGGAAAAGATCCTGTAAATTTCTCAAACCGGGAAAATAAGACCATGTAAATAGCATGTAAATCGAATAAAGGAACTTGCAAATAACATGTAAATTCAATAAGGGAACCTGTAAATATCACGTAAACCGAATAAAGGAGTCTGTAAATAACATGTAAATCGAATAAAGAAGCCTGTAAATAACATGTAAATGGAATAAGGGAGCCTGTAAATAACATGTAAATCGAATAAGGGAGCCTGTAAATAACATGTAAATCGAATAAGGGAGCCTGTAAATATCATGTAAATCGAATAAGGGAGCCTGTAAATAACATGTAAATCGAATAAAGGAGCCTGTAAATAACATGTAAATCGAACAAGGGAGCCTGTGAATATCACGTAAATCGAACAAGGGAGCCTGTAAATAACATGTAAAGCGAATAAGGGAGCCTGTAAATATCATGTAAATCGAATAAAGGAGCCTGTAAATAACATGTAAATCGAATAAAGGAGCCTGTGAATATCACGTAAATCGAACAAGGGATCCTGTAAATAACATGTAAATCGAATAAAGGAGCCTGTGAATATCATGTAAATCGAACAAGGGAGCCTGTAAATAACATGTAAATCGAATAAGGGAGCCTGTTAATAACATGTAAATCGAATAAAGGAGCCTGTGAATATCATGTAAATCGAACAAGGGAGCCTGTAAATAACATGTAAATCGAATAAAGGAGCCTGTAAAGAACATGTAAATCGAATAAGGGAGCCTGTAAATAACATGTAAATCGAATAAGGGAGCCTGTGAATATCGTGTAAATCGAATAAAGGAGCCTGTGAATATCATGTAAATCGAATAAGGGAGCCTATAAATATCATGTTAATCGAACGAGGGAACCAAATCGAGCCAGCTCGCTTGTTTACTATCATGTAAATTAATGCGAACATTCATAGGCAAAGTAAACATACACAACTCATTAAAAAGCTGCTTTTCAACTGTTTTATTATAACTCCCTTGATCCTAATGTTACACCCTTTTTCAACTGTTCAAGATTCTTTGTTTCTGCTTTTCATTATTCCTTCAAGGAGCTACATGTACACTGTACAGTGAACATTGACTGCAGCTTTGGTATGTTTTCTGCAATAGCTTGGCCATGGGATGCTCTTGCTCTTGAAGCCTGCGAAACGAAACAAAAAACAGCTGCAGTGAGCAAAGTCTGTCTTGTAGTAGTCTGCCTAATACTAAAGGCAACTGTCCTTTGCGTCCATGTTTTTATCAAAAGAAAAGTGGGCAGCACACAGCAACTGATCTTGCTTTTAATTACTAGAACAGTTTTATCTGATACAAGTCATGTTAGAACAGACTTGCATCAGGGATTTTGAACAAGATTATGTGAGGAACTTATTTTATACACACCATTTACATTTCAACATTACATACAAGTAACATAGACAAGAATTAGAATTATTGTCATTTACAGTAGGTGTTTGAAAGTCTCACATAATCTTGTGACAGCATGTTATCAGATCTTTGAGCGACCACATTTATACTGATTGCAGATTGTAGCTTCAGTTCAGCAAGTGCCAGCATTTTGTCAGATCTTTAATGCCATTTTGGCATAATTATATTCATAGGCTGCAGGTACCTGGCTTATTAATTAAAGGAGAAATGTTAAATTAACCCTTCTGATAAATTTTAAATTCTGCACTAACATAGGATAATATGAACATCAATAATTTTACGGAGATAATTGGATTATGGCCTGAGTGTAACGCCATACGAAAAAAAAAACAAAGCTAGTATTGAAAAAGGAGTTAAATACTTATCTTGAAGCAAGGGTCCAACCGACGAACAGGATTAATCTCCTTGCGGGTAGCGGAGTCGGTGGCAGAATATCTTGAAGAAACTGGAAAACCACTGGAATGACCACTTGTCAGGGTTTTTCTGCCGGGACGGGGACGCCGGCGTTTATCCTTTGTAACCTTCCCTGGTGAGAATCTGAAGGATCTTTAAGGATCCTTAAAAATCTGCATGAGGATCTGCGGGGATCTTACTGAGGATCTTAATAAAGATCTTTGAGGATCTTTTAAATTCCTATCCTCAATAATCTTGCCAAGATCTTCAAGAATCCTTTAAATTCTTGGCAAAGATCTTCAAGGATCTTTAAAAATCTTCAAAGTTCTTTGCAAGATCCATTAAAGGACCTTATTAAGATCCTTGAAAGATCCTTATAAATTCTTGAGGATCTTAAAGGATCCTTGCAAAGATCCTCACAAGGATATTTTGCTAGGATCCTTTTAACATGTTCATCAATTCCTTAAGGATCATTGTAAAAAAATTCTATTATATTGCAGATGAAGAATCTTTGAGGATCTTTCAAAGATCTTTATCTTTAAAGGACAGGTCTTTGAAGATCTTCAAAGATCCCTGAAGATCCTGTGAGGATTTTCACCAGGGTTCCTCTCTGCCTTCCCTTCGGCTTGGTACATTCTTTTCTCATCGTCCAAGTTTGAAGCAAGCTCATCTGACAAATATTCGTTAATGGTAAACCAGCCGTACTCGCTTTGACGTGTTTCAAAACTAACTCGGTACCTGATTGAAGCGCCACTTCAACTTTTTCGTATCAATTCATGTAAGGCATGGTCCATTTGTTGCTGATTTCCTTTCCTCTTACATGTATAGTTCTCACGGCAAGCCTTTTTAAAAGCCTGTTGTACAGTCGAACTATTTTCCTCAGAGAAACGCTTTGAAAATTCGCTAAGCCAAGATTCAATAAATTGGGTAAGTTTATCAGTTAAAGAATTAATCGAAACGGAAACAGAAGACTGAATAGCCACGCTTATAGATGGATCCACAGCTTTGATGCTTGGGCCAGCACATGCTCGTGTTTCCTCAGTGTCGTTCATGTTAAAAAAAGTGGTGCAGTGAAGATTATGTGATGAACGTATTTTATACACACCATTTACACTTTAACATTGCATACAAGTAACACCGACAAGAATTAGAATTATTTCCATTTACAGTAGGTGTTTGAAAGTCTCTTGTTCTATCCATTCTGTCGAGACAAGAGCAGGTTCAAGGTTTTTGTCTGTTGTCGCACCACTTTTTTACATGAACAACACTGAGGAAACATGAGCATGTGCTGGCCCTTCTATAAGCAGATCCTTCTATAAGCGCAACTATTTAGTCTTCTGTTTCCGTTTCGATTAGTTCTTTAACTGATAAACTTACCCAAGTCACTGAATCTCGACTTAGCAAATTTTCAAAGCATTTCTCTGAGGAAAATAGTTCGACCATCCAACAGGCTTTTAAAAAGACTCGCCGCAAGAACTATACATGTAAGATGAAAGGAAATCAGTAATAAATGGACCACGCCTTAACGAATATTTGTCAGATGAATGGAGTTAGTTTCTAGAGAAACTGTGGTGCTGCGTCGGTGGGGGGATGAAACACGAGAATTTAGTTTTATCGACTGAGTCGTTAAGGTAAATTGACCACCGTAAAAAGATTCAAATACATGTAGCTGACGTTTCGAGCGCTAGCCCTTCGTCGGAGAAAATCCGACAAAGGGCTAGCACTCGAAACGTCAGCTACATGTATTTGAATCTTTTTACGGTGGTCAGTTTACCTCATCGACTCAGTCGATAAAACTAAATTCTCGTGATTTGTCAGATGATTTGTCTTGTGATTTGTCAGATGAGCTTGCTTCAAACTCGGACGATGAGAAAAGAATGTACCAAGCCGAAAGGAGGGCAGAGAGGAAGATAACAAAGGATAAATGCCGGCGTCCCCGTCCCGGCAGAAAAACCCCGACAAGTGGTCATTCCAGTGTTTTTACAGTTTCTTCAAAACATTCTGCCACCAACTCCGCTACCCGCAAGGAGATTAACCCTGTTCGTCGGTTGGGCCCTTGCTTCAAGAAAATAATTCAACTCATTTTTCGATGCTAGCTTTGTTTTTTTCTTCGTTTATGGCGTCACACTCAGGCCATAATCCAATTATCTCCGTGAATATTGTTGTTCATATTATCCTATGTTAGTGCAAAATTTAAAATTTATCGCACAGGTTAATTTAACATTTCTCCTTTAATTAATAGGCCAGGTACCTGAAGCCTATGAATAGAATTATGCCAAAATGGCATTAAAGATCTGACAAAATGCTGTCATTTGCTGAACTGAAGCTGCAATCAGTATAAATGTGATCACTCAAAGATCTGATAACATGCTATCACCTGCCTGTGCATAAGATTTTACATTATGAAAAACCTAGTGGAAACTACATGTAAAGCTCGTTTTTAATAACAATTTAAAGGCAATATGAATACCATAAAATCCCAGTTATACATGTTGGCCCTGGGCTTATACAAATTTTTCAGAGTTTATACACAACTGTAGGATGGTAAGCACAAAATATTGTGATACAGTACTGTTCAATTATTTCAGTCAGTTTAGCTTACATCCAGAAGGGGTTATAACTGGGAGAATTTTGTGGGCCTATAACCGGGTGGGCTTATACATGTACATGTAACCAGGATTTAAGTTTACAATAAACATGAGTATGGAAAATCCAGTGACAAGTAATGGACTTTAAATCAAAGGTTCCCTATTAATGCAGTGATCCAGGGATGTAGATAATAGCCGGGAGCCGGGGAAATTACCCAGCTGTGAACTTCATTTTTCCGGCTGTTAAAGCTTAGTGCAGCTTTAAAAGGACTTCATTTTTCTATTTTTTACCCGTCTGTCAGTTCTATATTCCCGCCAGTTAAAAACTGAATCTACATCCCTGTGATCACAATCCAATTTCTCTGGAGAATATCAATAAAACACAGCCACGAGTTTCTGAGAATGAGGAACTGATAAAAAAAAAAATCAGTCACCTGGTTCAAATTTTTTTGGGTTAACAAGACCAAGTTTAAAACAAAGATCAGGGACATTTAACTAAAGAAAATACACAATGCACCATAAATTTAGGTGCAGTTTATCAGATTTCACCATGAATGCTTGGCAGGGTAAATTAATTATGTCTACATCAAAAGAAAACAACACCAAATAATGTTATTCCATACAGTAGTCAACTAAAACACTGATTTTAGATCAGACCTAAGGATCCCATTTGAATAATGTTTGGTACTGCAGCAAAATATTAACACATTGTACATGTACATGTAGGTGTACATGTAGGTGCCCATGTCAGTTACTTAGGTACCAAATTACTACCAGGCTCCTGTTAGAAACAGCCTTAAGGTGTATGAAAATATAACATCAATTATTTTCTTACCATAAAAAAGCTCTCCTTGAATCTCTTTGAATGATACCATTTCTAACTAGAGAAAAGAAATCACAAAATTAAATATGTTATGTGTTTCAAATTGAGAAAATATGAAGCATATACTCTCACATCACTGCTACATTAAATATACATGTATTATCCTCAGAGCCACTATTTAATATTACATGTACCAGTGAATAGATGGGTATGGTCAATGTGAATAATATACATGAACATTGTCTTAAGAATAAAAACTGACTTGAAAATACAGTTTAAAAAAGGAGGATTTTGCCTTATTTCCAGCATGCATTGCAAGTAAACTATATTATCAAATGACGGCAACATGCAAGCAGCTCATTTTACACAGTTGCTGTTGAGGTTGGAGGTCAGTTGGTCATAGCAGAAATATTTCAAAATAAATGTTAACCTATTTATTCTATTCACCTTTACAGAATATTAATATTTTTCCATTTCGGGTTATGTTTACAGTTTGATTTAAGGTTGCCCCAGAGGGGCCAAAATCCTCGATCGGCATCGCATGTTAGACACTTGAAATCTCTTCACAGATTCATGGAATCAAAAAACCTTCTTGCCATTTCAAAACAATGCTGGCTTAAATTAGAAGAAATATCTGTATATTATATTTGCTTGCCTTCAGTTTGACTTACATTTGTATTGAATCTAACACCGGTGAACAGAGCTGGTGAAATAATTCCCGCTAATAAAAATATAAAACAGCTACTCAGCTCATCTACTCGGCATGCAACTGACCTACTGCGTTTGTTTACGGTTATGTTGATTTTAGTTCAAAATCGACCTTCGCTTTTCTCACAATTCTGAATTTTCTATGGTATGAGCATTAATCATTCAGTTTTATTTCATCTTACTGTTGATTTTGCTGTGACCAACATAAAACTCTAATCAGAAGTCATTCACAGGAATTTTACCCAAAGCATGCTGGAACGACGGTATAATATCCTCCTTATAGTGTACATGTACCTTTTAGTTTCAAGACAGAACAATGTACAGCTGTTATATAAATATTATTTTGCTTTTGTCTTGGTGCATACTGTATTCACACTCTAAAATACTAGGAACAACAATACAAATAATAATAGTGTAAAGACAATTTCTGTGAACCCAAAATTGCCTAGCTTGCACTTTATACTGATACTTAAATTTTCAAGTTACATTGTCATGTAAACCTACACCACTGTACATGTGTTAGAAAAACACCCTCATCTCTCTCCACAGTTACATGTACATCTGGTTATTTATTACTCAGCATGTGTTGCTTTTAACTGATTAGAATATTTGATTTCACATTGGGAGTTTAAAAAGAATGATGCAATCCATTCACAATTACAGTGTATGAACATTATTTTAGAATGTGCAGAAAGAGGTGACCAATATTTTTTAAATTTAATACTCCATAGTACAATGTACAAAGTGTCAATCCCACTCATCAAGACCAACAGGGTTTTTTATGTAAGGTTACTGTCTTTAAGTGATCAACCAAGTTACAATCTTGGATGTTATAAAATTCAGACTGAAGATTGCAGACTGGCATAAGTGCATATTAGTATCAAGTGTAGTCTGCTGACTGGGTATAAAATGCATAGTAAGACCAAAACTGTCACTTCATCCTAATTTATGACTTAATCTATCAAGCAATCTGCTGCAAAACTGTCCTTCTAAGCCTTCGAGTCTACTCAGATGTCTCATATTTTCTTCTTTCTGACAGTATTCTATTTTCCACAATCACACAGGATAACTGTGAACATCTTCACATCTTTAATCTGTAATGTTATGAAAATGAATTGTATGGAGTACCTATCAGAGATAGGTACTCAGAGATGGTCAGCACACAGCTGCACACCACTGTAGGCACTAAGAAATAGTTTTGGTCTTACAACTGTATATTAATGTAGTCAGCATTTTATACTGTCTGGAGTCCATAATCTAAAGTAGCTATAATGACTTTTATATATTACACAACATAGCAGTTGACGGCACAAATAAGCAACAGAACAAGTCAAATATGCCGTGTTATTACACTTCTCTGACCATAGGCTAACAACAACAACTTTATTTGTACTCCACATTGATTTACATTATATAAAAACTACTGTTAAATATAGAGAGAGTACAGGCTGCCCATAAGGGAAAAGGAAAAACACTAAAAAAAATTCAAAAAATTAGATGTGGGAAAGATGATTGTTGTAGTAATGATAGGTGAACTATACAAAAAACAACATGTACATGTAAAACAAACAATTTAATCAGTGGAAAGTTGTGTAATGGGGCTGGGCATTTTTACTCGTCAGTTTTTATTTTTTCTCACCTGATTTGTAAAAATACAAAGCTGCATTACACAACTTTTCGCTGAATTATAACCTCTATTGATACTGACCAGTCACAATACAATCTGCATATTTAAGCTTAATTTATACTTAAAGGGAGGGTTTCATGGTTCGGCGCATGTGCAAGCTATGATGTAACCCATTTAACTTCATTGTTTACACCAATCAGAAGTGAATAGATAACTCTGGTGGGAAATTTGCCCATGAAAATGCCACAGTCAGTCAGCTGATTGAATGGATGATTACACATACATACTGTACCCATGTGAGTCATGAAAGCCACCAGAACCTAGAATAAATCCTTCCGGTCAAAGGTTTTATTCAGTGTTGACTTTGTCGGTGTAATCCATTGAAATTTTCTGTGAATTTTGGTCATCCTTCACTTTGTTTGGACTAATTATAGTATGTCATTATTGAAGTAAATGTGAGTGTTTTTTAACGGATAAAATTGGTTAGAAAGCAAATAAAGCATTTTAATCTGTGTACATTGGCCGAACCGTGAAACCATCCCTTTAATGCTGTTGTTTTAAATACTTAATATTTCTCAGAGTTATACATGTGCTCTTAATACAAAACTGTATTTAAATGTACAGTATCATTGGACAGTTTGAAACGTTCAAGGCATTTCCAGGTAAAGGCAACTGTCATGAGAACAAGGCCCCTTCACGTATTGAAAAGCTTTGCAGGTATGAACGTACATGTAAATATTAACGTGTGTGCATGTATTGATTGACCTGTGTTCTTGTAACTCTCTATAAAATATAAGCTTAAGCTTTAATACCCTGATGTACATTTCTCAAAACTGATCTTTTTCGATTCATTTTCTATCAAGTTGTGGCAGTTTAAAGTGAAATATATCCCACCATTTTTGTGAAACTAAACTGAATTGAGTATTTACATGTAGCTTTCGAAAATCAATTGAATTTGAACAAACATTGTCACATTTGAGTTAAGCTTAACTTTATACATGTAGATTCATGCCAGAAATGCACGCATGGTTGACAGTACAAATCAAATCGAAACGCTCCCCAGCGGTAAAAACATACCTGCAAAGATGCGTGGGTTCTTCTTCATTCTTTTAAGGCGTTTTGTATTGATATTTCCACTGAATAAAGCCGTTTTAAGGCCAAAGCCTCGCCTGAAGTCAAACTCGACCGTTGATCCCGCCTTCGCCGCCTTCGGGTCAGCGGCCTTCATTATTCAGCGATAGATGCGTCATTTATAGGGGCATAGATTGTACCCTTTCATACGCCCGAGTTGCATGTTTTGGAGAATTTATAACCTCCCCGTTTCCAAGGAGTCACTGAGGAGAATCCAGCTTCTGCTTATGTTGTTTCGCTCCTAGAATAACTGAAAAATTTATTGTTATATTTCCCCAGGATCCTCATAAAGGGTAAAACATTTTCAGGTGCTCACGGGATACCCATTTACTCAATCCACTGAAACTGAACATCTGGAATAGACAACGCAACTTTTACGAATCTTTCTTTGAAATTTAAATTTGGACTATTTGATTATATCATTTTTTACTTTATCAATGCTGGAACAATTTCAATAAGGGGACCGGACTTGTTTTACATGAGAGTTCTGACGCTTGTCACGCGTAACGCATCACATGCGCGACATCATTTTCAAGGAAATTCTTCGTACTTTTATAATATTTCGGCAAGCTATTCTACCAATACCGAACGCTAAGTAATCTTGACGTTGGCTCTGTCTGTTGTTGCATTTCCCGAATGCTGCCGGCAATCAACAATATGCCCAAGTGCACGCTCTTGAAAAGCGCTTCTTTAACAGGGATTTATCGAGTGATTTGCGGGATTGTGGAAAATTGGTTCTATTCTTTTCAATTCTTTTTAGAACGAGACATTGGGACAATGAGCTCTATTCTTATTCAATGAGATGCAAATTAGTATATTCCAGTTTTCTGCAATCCCGCACCTTGGAGGATTTATCAGTCTCGATACTTTCATTTACACGACTTTTAAAGGGTTACATGATTGTTACACTGGTGTCTAGAGTCTCCCTTTTTTCAATGACATGGTGTTTGATAAGTATGTAGTTTAAGCTTTAAATAGTAAAGAAGGGTCATCATCGGTGAAAGTTGTAAGTTTCGATGAAATCCGATGGTAATTTATCAGTGTTCATGTATTTCACAGCCTCCTATTTCCATTTACCTTCAATAACATGGTGCCGGTGGATTGCAGTGTTTCAAGGGCACCCGTATTTTAGCGTGAGTTTTTAGAATCTTCATAACTCGAGCCGTTAGAGGAAACTTAAAACAGTTAACGAATAATTGTAAAAGAGTGAAGCAGGGGAAACTGACTTTAGTTCTAGTTATCGAGAAGTTCGATACTGATACTCTCACTGTACACAGTTTCAATACTGAGCCCTCCTTTTCTCACTTACATAAATCATTATTTAGTTACTATTTACGGTACATTTACATGATCCATTGAAACATGTAAATTAAATTTACAGGGTTCTCGAATCCCCCTTCAGTCTGGTAAACCATTTACATCATATTTACAGGATGTTTCGGAAAATTTACATGTCTTATATACTGTAAATCTATCGAAAACAATTTACATGTTATTTACATGTTCGGCAAATTATAGCCTTAGAAAATGAAACTGTAAATGGCAATTTACAGTACATTTACATGATCCATTAAAACATGTAAATTTCTTGTAAATTTTAATTTACAAAGCATTAACATGTAAATTATAATTTACAAATCATGTAAATCCAAATTTACATTTTGTAAATCCAAATTTACATGACTTGTAAATTTTCAACTTTTCCAGTGATAGCTGAGCAAATACTTACATGTAAGCACGTAAAAACGTTCGGTATCGGTGATTATACGCGAAACATCGACCAGGGGCCAATTTAATAAAACTTTTACAAGTGTAATTTACAAGTAAAGCCATTGTTTCAGAGGTTGAAAACAATAGCTACACTTGTAAATTACAAGTGTAAGAGTTTTATTAAATTGACTCCTGGCCTTATCGAATTAATCAATATGCCGACTGTTCGTGAAGTTGAACTGGAACAACAGGTATATGAAAATTAACCACGTGCACATGCGCAGCTCGTAAAAGAGCCCCTTTAACCGATTTGTTATAGGAACAAGTTTCAATCAACTGTTTTTCACTGAGTTAAAGGGATTCATCTGAGCTAGCTCCCCGGGAAGGATCACGATAAAGGTGACAGTGATGTTCAGCGTTGGTACCCTTAATTGGTTAAATAAACGGTAGACACCCATGTAACTATAAGAACCTAGTGGTTTAAGAACCTACAGGCTGAAATTTTTAAAGTAGAGACTATATAGCCTAACATTTGAAATAGGTTCTTATTTGAAGCAAATGAAATGAAAGGGCCTTTCATTTCATTTGCTTCTAATTTACTTCGCTGATCAGATCCTTCCCAGGGATCCAGTATTTCGAATTTGTCGAGTGGTCCTTTCATTTACTATTCTTATTTGTAAGATCAACCCTCAGTTAAGTTTATTCAAATACACCTAGTTCCTATTTTAGACCTCTTAAGATATAGTTACTGTAATTTCCTTTAGAAAACAATTTTGTCTGGATTGAAAGGCAGAACTTTCCTTCTCCCGCTTAAAAGCTAAGTTTCTGGGCAAATTGTTCAACGTAGGGGGGAATAAGTTTAATATGACGACTGAAGTAGTGGGCTTTAAGTACTTTTCTGAACAGTAGCAAACAAGAGCCTAATTAAGATGAACCTAAACAGCCTGATTCCCCAATAAGGGTGTTCAACTCCTCAGTGTATCTTGTATCGAAGCACTAAAAGGAACGATCATGAGCATTACTTTTATATGAGGGTATCTTCCCTCCCCAAACTCCCTGGGAAATGGAAGTCGCTTACCCCTCGGTTCGGTTGCCGTCACCGGTGTACACCACTACCTGATTCTATGTAATTAGCGGTTTTATTTACAAGTTATCAGACATGATTATTGCAGGTAAAACTGCAGCACAACAAATTCACTCAGAGTGAAGCCAACTATCGCCTACTAGAAAACTCGCCTGAATAAAAGTCGAAACCCTTACAAATCAAATCGAGTGTGTGTTGCTCGTTATTTCAATGTTTGTGCTTTTTTGTGTGAGTGGTTATCATGGCAGTCACATCGAAAGCACTACTTAGTCGTCTCTCTCAATTTTATAGTGTTTATTGCTAAAAATATATTCAAAATGGTTGCAGTTGTATTACAATCCCTTAAGAGTTTCAGACCCATCGTTAATCAGAACAATCTTTAGTGTTGCAAATATAAGAACATTATATCTTTTATCTATGACGTAACGGGGAAACTATGGTATAGTTAACTAATGTAGGCCTGCTGGGCGGATTAGGCCCGAGGGGGGTACTCTGTTTTTTTTTTTTTTTCCGGGCAGGGTGTGCCACTGGAACTCATCCCTTACCCTTTACCAGACCACGTCCCCTGCCCTACCCCAGACTCGCTTTATTTCGGCTTCATACCACTGATCAGTCTCCCGGAAAACCATACCCAATTATAGACCAAAAATCTCTGATTTCTATACCCTATCCTAGAATAAGCTGCTTAAGGTGGCTATGTAAGCAATACTTCCCAGAATTTTCCATCATCTATACTTTGATGGATAATTCTTTATCAGTTGATGCTTCAATAGTGACATGAAACAAATGCGCAATCATTGGTGAACAAGTTGTAGTCTCTTTTTTGATGTAACAGGTTACCATAGTAACAGTATGACCTGTTAAAGACACCCTTAATTTTAGCTTTACCTACTTATAACTAAAAAACGATCTGGATGACCCCCATTTTTTATTATCGAATTAGAATTAGCATGTTAAGATACAACGTTTTGCAAAGTTTAAAAAGATTCTGTACATAGGGTGCAGAGCCACCTTTAACTTTCGAAAATTTAAGGTCAGTGATAGAATACAATGAGTTTTATTAACACTCCCTTTAAGAGGATTTCCAATGACGCTCATTTACAATACATTAGCAATAAAAACATGACAGCATATTTCAGTAACCGCATCGTCAATTTCACAAAAGGTTACAACATTGAGTTTTCATCAGTTTCATTTGCAATGACTGCATGCTCGTAGGAATCTAAACTTGCTACATTTAGATTATGAAATATTAACAATGAAAATATACCATATTTCCTCAAACAAGCATGCATATTTTTATTTAAAAATCATATGTTTGTTACGTCGTAGTTAAGACATCTAATTTCAATGTGCCAATAAACATGAGTTAACGACCAACTTTTCTCTCCTCGTGCATTTTCTTTGCACTGATTTCTAAGGCGGAGTAGGGAAGTTGATGCTGTTTTCAGATTCCTGACATTAGGGCAGTATTTATTGCGTGGAGGACGCGTAATAGTGGAAATATGGTACACACCTAACTAAGGAACGTATCAATACTACAACCTAATATATACACAATGCGTTTTTAGTGCATTTATCTGTTAACGCTATTCACTGATTTAGGTAGTCAGCGAAAGTCTATCAAATCAAATCTCTGAACTACATAGGTGATTCGAACAACAGAAAATACTACATACTAATATGATACATCATAAAGAAACCTAAATGCGTGAATAAATTCCAAGAAAAAAAAAACAGATCAAATATAATCTTGTGAAATGTTTTTAACTAAACATTAACCTAGCCCTTTCGTTAAACGTACAGAAATAACAGGAAGCATAACACCGTACACTCTTGCTGCACCAAGCTCGTTTGTGACCAGGTTTCTTCTCCAAGCACTGATCGAACAAAATGGGAGTCTCACTAGCTAACAAAAATACGTGAAGATGAGATCGTTAGTAACGTAAGTCTTAAAACGTGGTTCACACTTGCGATATAAAGACATAACATTGGTTATGTTGCATTGTTCACACCGGTGACATAAAGCAATGATATAAGTTGTGTTTTACATTCACGTGACCTCGCTATTATGTCGCTAGTGTGAACTAGACTTAACTCATAACGCTTTCAGTCCAGGTTGTGAAGTTGTCACGCTTACGTAACATTAACGTGACAGTACTCAGAAAGCATTTCTAAACTCAGAGGCAGATTATGTGGATGAATGCGTGACAATGAACACCTGACAATAATTTTTTTAAAGAAACGTCGCGGTTCCGAACAAAAATCATGAATGGTAGATCTTAAAAAAGAAACGACGGATATTTTGTTTTCGTTATGAATTGATCGAATTAAGAGAAGATGCGGTGGTGTAGTGGTTGGACGTCAGATCCGATGGTCGGTGGGTCGAGGCTGGTCTCGGCCGTCGCGTTGTTTCTTTAGACAGTATACTTTACACCACATTGTCTCTCTCCACCCAAGTGTATAAATGGGTACCGGAGACAAAATGCCGGGGGGTAACCCTGCGATGGACTAGCATCCCATCCAGAGGGGAGTAGCAATATTCCTAATTGCTTCATGCTACATAAACCGGGTTAAGTTGCTGTTGTGCGAGTCACCTATAGCTCGTGTGCTACTTTACCTATGAATTTTACGAAATTCTGTAGAATACTGTCATGCCGTGCTTAACATATATATATATAGCACCCGTAATTTGTCTTAATAAAGAAAACATTTTTTTAACTTGACGCGCCTTGAGCATATACATGTATGTCAGGCCGTTTCTTATAAAATTCTCATTGGTCGAGCATGTCCTCATAGGACAGCATATTTTTATTTTATTTTCGTGTTCCATGTTCCGGATTTTGTCTAAGCTCTTTTCAGCAACAGGAATTATTCAAAATCGCGCGTACATCCTACAAAGCTGTTTCTAACATGGGTATATGGATAGGATACCAGTGTTATATTTTTTTCAGAAAAAGTTTCAGGTTTTAACGATGTTTTGCTTCCGATTTATAAAGGTTTTAAATGTGTCACGTAATTCATCACACTATTTCAGATAAGCCGTGAAAATATACAAAATGAACCAGTTGAAAGATATTTTTATTTATGAAATACATACCGCAAAAATCAATCCGTGTGTTGACTTGAGAAGCAAAATAAAGAACTACAGCGTACAATTGCACGTTTTCAAGACAATTCAAGGCGTTCATGGATGAATAGGACCGTTTGATATTGTGTTCGCTGCTTATTCCTGTGGGATTTTTGCTCCGGCAAGTTTTGTGTTTTATATAACTTGCTATTTGATTAGCGATCGAGCTTAAGTGTCGGCTAATGAATGTAGCGAATGTAGTGTAGTCTTACTTTTAAACCCGTGTATACGTGAAAGCGTAATGAACGGGTTATTGGTAACGGTGTTTAAATAAAATTCATTCACTCGCTCCTTCCATCAGCTGTAAACTTAGTGAGTAAATGCTTTGTTACGAAAGAACAACGTGAATCTAGCGAAAACAATTTAATTTGATGTAAACGAATATAGACAACAATAAGGTTAAGCTTAGAGATGTTTCGCGCATTTGGAGTTTGTAGTGCAACATTAAAATCGATCTAAAAGGATATTGCAACCGAAAAACGCGTTTTGATGCGTATCTACCTTAAAATAATAAAATGTAGTCCCTATTGAGAATGTGTTCCTCGATAGCATAGTGGATTGAGGTTGTGGCTTAGCCCCGGAAAGCCAAAGTTCGAGTCTCTCTAAAGTTTTCTTTTTTTTTTTTTTTTTTTTTTCCTTTTTCTTTTTCCTTTTCTTTTTTCCCCTTTCTTCTAACTGGACATTATAAAACTGATGTACTGTTTTTTTTTTTTTTCTCGTTCGTCAAAAATCCTTACGTTTAATTCTTAAAAAAAAAAATATCGACCGTGTCAGTGTGAAAACGTTAGCTTACGGCAATATTGCGTTACGCATTTCTTCTTCACGGGTTGGCTCTTAGCCTTATGTTTCTCCGTAAAAGCAACCAAAACACTCGAGAATCAATGCAGCAATGAGTTATAGGCGCCACGAGTTCCAGCTGTATACAGCTTCTTGTTTTGATTTTCTTTTCGAGTCGTAACATTAGAAATTACATAACACTAACCTTTACTTTCCAAAATCAAATGTCACGTTATCTCCAATCAGCATAAAAGGCGCCCACTGCCCCACTTTCGAAAAGCCATTTTCTCTCATCCACTTCATGGCCTGGTGAAGGGATTCACTGGCACTTTTCCCACGAACAAGGTGCTCGTAGAAACTAGTCATGAACTTCTTTGTTGCTTCGTCTTCTATGGCCCACAGGGCCACCAACACGGAGCGTGCACCGGATCCTAAGAACGCTCGAGCAATTCCAACAACTCCCTCCGCTCTTATCTGTCCATGTGCGCTGTGACAACAGCTGAGGACTACCAGTTTGGCTCGCAGTTGAACCTGTGAAATGTCAGCCATTGTCAATAGATAGTCTTCTTCTTCTGGAGTCCTGCTAATGAGAGGTGGAGGGGCAAGAACAATTTCTCCTCTTTCGGCATCGCCATGAGCAGCAAAATGTATCAGACTCACTGAGTTAAGGCTTTGAAGAACCTCCTGCTTAGTTGCTTGCTCTCCCAACAAAGGATGACCTCCGAGCAGTCGTCCAACCTCTTCTGCTTCCTCTCTTGCAAATGGCAATTCTTTTATCTTCTCAAGACGTCCCTTATAAAGGACGCGACCGACATCTGGATCACCCACTATTAGTGTACCAGTCTGACGGTGATAGTTTGCTGGACTGTCTTGAATGAGCTTGAGAGTCGTCAAAGAAGGAACGATGCGGATTCTAAAACTCTCGGAGAGATACGTTTCACTTTTATCCTGTAACGCTGCAAATGGAACTTTGAACAGGGAACGATCAGGAACAATGATGAGTTCAGGCTCGTCCAATAGGTCAGCCACAGGAGCAATGATCATGTTGTAGCAATCATTAAGAGTCGGGTCGGGTTGTTGGTTCTCGTCATTCTCCTCTTCTATAAGGCGTAGAGCTGCAAGGCTATCTTCCTGAAATGATTTAGGCGTTGTGTGTTTAGCGTTTAAACGAAACCAGGATCGATCTTCGCACTGCTCTTGAGCTAAGACGCGCAACTTTCTAAAGTTTTCGCTACCAAAAACTTCGTGCACAGTTCTCACCGATGCATTGTTAAAGAAACAGTTATTGACGTCAATTGTTCGCAAACGTGTTGGTTTGTTTGCATTAAGGATCCACAAATATATCATTTTTCCATAATAGGAAATGTATAGACAAACACAGTTACGTTCACTTTTCATCACCGTTTCAATACCAACCAATGTCTGTGCATTGACTGATGTTTGTTTTTCCACGGAGTACTGAAGTGACATTAAGTCTGCCAGGGCTCTTGCCCGTCCAAGCTCTAAAACGGAAAGAGCCTTATCAGGAGTTTCAATAGCACAAAACAGTCTACTGAGCAACTGGTAGGAATTAACATACTCGTCAAAAAGAGATATCTTTAATTCATCATCATCTTTCAGGAGACTCCGCATTTCCTCCGACTTATCAATGCTCGCAAAGAGATGACGTTTAGCTTCATGCATGTTTCCTTCCAGTCGCATTACATGTGAAAGGTTAGCACGGGTTTTTATCTCAATTTCAATAGCATCCGTGTCTATACTCAACGCGATTGCTTTTTCAAAATATTCTTTGGCCTTGGCATATTCACCGAGAGAATTGAACACACTTCCTAGGTTTCCGTAACTTGACGCTTGTCCCTTTAGGTCGCCAATTTTTATTTTCATCGCAAGTGCTCTTTCGAGATATTCTTTGGCTTTGGCATAGTTACCGAGATAAATGAACACAGTTCCCAGGTTTCCGTAATCATTCGCTTCTCCGTCTAGGTCGCCAATTTTTATTCTAATCGCAAGTGCTTTTTCGAGATATTCTTTGGCCTTGGCGTAGTCACCGAGAGACTTGAACACAGTTCCCAGGTTTCCGTAATCTGCCGCTTCTCCGTTTAGGTCGCCAATTTTTATTCTAATCGCAAGTGCTTTTTCGAGATATTCTTTGGCCTTGGCATAGTCACCGAGGGAAATGAACACAGTTCCCAGGTTTCCGTAATCTGTCGCTTCTCCGTTTAAGTCGCCAATTTTTATTCTAATCGCAAGTGCTTTTTCGAGATATTCTTTGGCCTTGGCGTAGTCACCGAGAGAAATGAACACAGTTCCCAGGTTTCCGTAATCTGTCGCTTCTCCGTTTAAGTCGCCAATTTTTATTCTAATCGCAAGTGCTTTTACGAGATATTCTTTGGCCTTGGCGTAGTCACCGAGAGAAATGAACACCGTTCCCAGGTTTCCGTAACTTGACGCTTCTCCGTCTAGGTCGCCAATTTTTATTCTAATCGCAAGTGCTTTTTCGAGATATTCTTTGGCCTTGGCGTAGTTACCGAGAGAATTGAACACACTTCCTAGGTTTCCGTAACTTGACGCTTCGCCATCTAGGTCGCCAATTCTTATTTTCATCGCAAGTGCTTTTTCGAGATATTCTTTGGCCTTGGCATAGTCACCGAGAGACTTGAACACAGTTCCCAGGTTTCCGTAATCTGTCGCTTCTCCGTTTAGGTCGCCAATTTTTATTCTAATCGCAAGTGCTTTTTCGAGATATTCTTTGGCCTTGGCGTAGTCACCGAGAGAAATGAACACCGTTCCCAGGTTTCCGTAACTTGACGCTTCTCCGTCTAGGTCGCCAATTTTTATTCTAATCGCAAGTGCTTTTTCGAGATATTCTTTGGCCTTGGCGTAGTTACCGAGAGAATTGAACACACTTCCTAGGTTTCCGTAACTTGACGCTTCGCCATCTAGGTCGCCAATTCTTATTTTCATCGCAAGTGCTTTTTGGAGATATTCTTTGGCCTTGGCATAGTCACCGAGAGACTTGAACACAGTTCCCAGGTTTCCGTAATCTGTCGCTTCTCCGTTTAGGTCGCCAATTTTTATTCTAATCGCAAGTGCTTTTTCGAGATATTCTTTGGCCTTGGCGTAGTCACCGAGAGAAATGAACACCGTTCCCAGGTTTCCGTAACTTGACGCTTCTCCGTCTAGGTCGCCAATTTTTATTCTAATCGCAAGTGCTTTTTCGAGATATTCTTTGGCCTTGGCGTAGTTACCGAGAGAATTGAACACACTTCCTAGGTTTCCGTAACTTGACGCTTCGCCATCTAGGTCGCCAATTCTTATTTTCATCGCAAGTGCTTTTTGGAGATATTCTTTGGCCTTGGCATAGTCACCGAGAGACTTGAACACAGTTCCCAGGTTTCCGTAATCTGTCGCTTCTCCGTTTAGGTCGCCAATTTTTATTCTAATCGCAACTGCTTTTTCGAGATATTCTTTGGCCTTGGCATAGTCACCGAGAGAAATGAACACAGTTCCCAGGTTTCCGTAATCTGCCGCTTCTCCGTCTAGGTCGCCAATTTTTATTCTAATCGCAAGTGCTTTTTCGAGATATTCTTTGGCCTTCGCATAGTCACCGAGAGAAAAACACATTGTCCCGAGGCTGCCGTAACAGATTCCCAATTCTTGCCTATGTCCAGTTTCCATCATGATACTAAGTGCTTCCTTGTAAAGTGCCTGTGCTTGTTTATATTCGTGTTGACCTTGATGCAGCTGCGCCATTCTAAAGGCTACGTTCCCTTCAGCTACTTTTTCCCCACTTTCGCGAAGGAAAACCATAAGCTTTTTGCCACATTTTATCGCATTTGTGCAATCTTTGATTAGAAGACACCCTTTAAACATGTGAGAATATACGAATGTGTATATTACCCTGACGAATGTGTTTTCTTTTTCCAGAGCTTTGCTGTTCAGCAAAATTAAGCATTCCTTGCATAACTCGATGCCCTTTTTAACACGATTGGTGTTGAAAAGGAAAATGGCAACAAGCATTGCAATATGTATGGCTTGTAGAATTTCGTCCATCTTGTCCATGACAATCATTTGTACAGTACGTAGAGAGAGAATAAACATAAGTATGTTGGGTGGGGTAGTATGTTGTTTTTTAATATCCTTTATTTCATTTAACATAAAGTGAATTCAACGTCACAGTACCACTGATTTATATTAATCCGTTACAACATGGCCCTACACAAACACTCAGCAAAACAGCGCCAGTATTCCAAAGCTCTATATTTATTAAACTGCTCAAATTCGTTAACGTAGCTCGGGCTTTAAAACAGAAGGAATAGTAGTAGGGTTAAGTTATTTGTTTCTGGTGAGTTTATGGTACAGCAGTTGAAATTATTCTCGTTTTTCCTGCGGTTCCCCTGCTCGGCGGTAGAAGGGCGATATTGGGTAGCAATAACGACCTCTAGTTCTCAGAGAACTGCAAACAATGTAACAGCTGGGAAGAAGCGGAAACTAAACTTT
>JAJGOT010000854.1:115000-193103 GCA_022457155.1 Cladopsammia gracilis | reverse complement strand
CCTGGAGAAAAGAGGACACAGAGGATGAGATTGAGTTGTGTGCAAGTTTGCGGTGTATAAACACGAGATTGTCACCTTTTTGGAGTTGTCTAGCACGAGTCTGTCGACTTTAGTTTGTCGTGTGAATTCGCCTTTAGGATTAATTCAGAAGTTGCAACTTTGTCTCATGTAGCGCGCTCACGACAAACCTAAGACGTGTCACTCAAACAGTCGAAAGGTTATTTGAACAGGCTAACGCTATAGAGTGCATAATAAACTGATAACCTTGTCCCTCATACCATCGGAATCTACAATTTAACAACCAGGACGATTGGCGCGTACGACATGAAAAAATCAGTCACGCTAGCGGTATCGTCAACAAACGGATGTTGGCGTGACATAGTAGTGCCCTCTGCAAACGTCGCATGCTGCAAACGTCAAACTTAATTGAAAGCAACCCTCAGCAGGATATAAACATGACACTGTTAACAACACAGTACACTTTTCGCTTGAAAATTCGAGTCATCTTAATTTTCGCAGCAAGTACGATCGCCGAACTCCATGTCAGCTGATGGCAGCCACCTTCCTTGTCACTCTCTTATACACTGTAGGTAAAAACCTTAATTCACTTAAATTGCAAAGAAACACTATAAAAAGAAAAAAAACACATCACCAGGTAACGTTTTATTAAGTTGTATTAAGTGTCTTACCCTAATTATTCGCTTACTTTTTGCTTATAATTTTCAGACCAAATTCCCCATACAAACCTTTATATTACGCTTGGAAATCCTGCGACACAGGTAGCAAACATTGTACTCGATAATGTTTTTAACAATTCAGCGGTTGTAACTAGAATGGCTGCTCCAAAATCAGGTGTCCGATGAAGGACTGGAACCTATTAATTTGACTTTTCTCGTACTGCATCATGTACTTCTCGTATAGAGTGTTTTCACATGACGTCATAAAAATTAAAACAATCTAAAGTATACATCCTACAAAGCTGTTTCTAACATGGTATGTGAATACAATTGTTATAATTGGTCACAAAAAAGTTTCAGGTTTTAACTTTGTTTCGTTTTCGATTTATAAAGGTTGTAAATGTGTCACGCAATTCGTCGCTCTATTTCAGATAAGCCGTGAAAATAAACAAAATTGAACTAGTTGAAAGTTATTAACGAATTATAGATGCTTATAAGCCGATTTCATGCCTCTTATAGTGAATACAATACTTTGTGATGAGATCACATCAGTATCCAATTTTCGCTCTATTATCTGTCAAGTGGTCGCTTACGGGAGGTTAAAAACAAAAGAAAATTTCAAACTTTTAGATCTAAAAGTGGTCGCGTTCGCTTACGAGAGGTGGTCGCTTACAAGAGGTTCCAAATATAGTGATTTGACTTGGAAACTTGTGGTATTTTGGAAAACTGGTCGCTGAGTAGAGGTGGTCGCTTACGAGAGGTGGTCGCAACCGGAGGTTCGACTGTATCCTCGTTCAATCACGAATCATCAAATTTTATGTACTAAGCTCGTGTAAATGGAGACGCTAGACTAAAAATATACAAGATTAAAGAAGTAAAACGAAAAGAGTCCAAAACTACAGATTCCAGTCCTTCATTGAACAACTGATTTTTGTGGTATTCGATTTACTCGTCACCCCTTTAAAAAGCCATTTACCAGCCTAGTGCCCAGTCCACCAGGGTCAAACGTCCGAGGCGTTTTTCGTTTTATTTAATGGGATTTTATTTAATATTAAATTGAAATATGGGCAAAGATGTATAAAAAAATAGTTGGCGATACTGTACTATCTTTTAATGTTTCTCAAAATGATGAGCTTTTTCCGTTGAAAACTGACAAAAATTCTTTGTGCCTGATCGAAATTATGTTTGGCAAATGGCGCCGACAATTCTGCAGTTCACAGTTTTTAAACACTTAGAACCTTTTTGGTAAACTTTCAAAACGTTTGGTAAATTGACAGTGTATTGGCAATATATTAAACTTTAAACAGTAAAAATGACAACCTGAACTTTTAAGTACTTTGCTTAACTTTTGCAAATTCCTCTTGTTTGACCGCGGTTAAAGTGCCCAGCGTTTCTCCTCCTCTTACGAGCGAACGCGACGTCCAAGTAAGCAGTTTCCGAGCGGCCTGGATAGAAAGAAAACTCAGTTAGAAATTCACTTATTTTATATTTCGAAAGTTGTCACTTGAGAAAGTCTTCTACCACCATTGATTGGCACTCATATGAAAGAAAATATTAACGTAGGCTGCAAAAGCCTTAGAAAGTAACCTCCCATTAACGTGGCATAGCAAATATTGTTCTTAGCGTTCAATGGCATACGCTATTTTAACAGTTGAATTTATATTTGCTGTCCTCGATTATTTGGCCAATCATCCCTACAGCATTTTTAAATAGCCAATAGAAGCCATTTATTTCTTAATATCCCCTCCCGTCGGTTATTCCCAGTCCTTCTCACATCCCGCAGCTTACGATTACACTTTATTTCAGAGATATCGAATCATCACCGCCCCTCATTTACCTTTCGTAAAACGGTCGATGCTGTCATTGGCAACCAAGCCTTTTGTAATCGATCGTGCATGTCATTACTGCTCTAGTTTAGGCCTGGGTTATGTTGAATTTAGGGCAAAATCATCTGATGAAATTAAAATAGTAAAAAAGGGGTTAAGTTAAACAAACTAAAGTTAAATTTACGCTTGGGTTAGGGTAAGGGATAGGGTCACCTACTATAGGGGTACATGTATCAGAGATTAGCAGATAAAAAGCACGTTAAATAGTTGAACTTTTCGGTTATTTGGTACACCTACTTGTTGATGTAATTATAGTGAGAGAGAGTAGCAGTAGTGGATCTGGTCTCCATCGTAATTAAGGTAGTGGAGGCGGAGTGGATATGTAATGAAGAGGAGGGGAGGGGAGGGGAGGGGAGGGGAGGGGAGGGGAGGGGAGTAAAAGTGTCAGGCGTTATATTTTACCAACATGGGGGGGGGGGGGGGGGGGGGGGGGGCTCGGCTCCTAGGTCCTCCTCCTAGAAGCATGAGCAAAAGTGCTCAGTATCGATTCGGAGTCGTCAAAGAAGTAAACGATGTATTCGATTAAAGTAAAAAAAAGTTCTTAGTGTCGTTAAATGCAGTTAGCGTAAGGGAAACTTGCATCGCCTTCCTTGAATAATCGAATAAATTAAATTTTGCAAGTCAACAAAAAATCAATGACGAACAAGTATCGAGAGTATCCCGAACTGAGGGTTTTATTTATTGCCTTATGTATCGTAGTTCAAGTCATTCCAACAATATTTTGCACCCAAATTAAAAGGCACTTTTTTATATCAATTCTTAGCTTTATTATAGAGATACAGCCAACTCTCCAACTCTCTCAAAGCGAACACCCCTTGTAACTCAGGGACAAGGCGGACATTAGTGGTTTCCTGGTCCCGGCCGAGTTTCACTTGTTCGTCTGTAACTAAACTCTCTATAAGTCGGACACCTTTCCTGAAGGTGTCCGGATTAGACAGAGTTCACTGTAATACTATAGGAAAAACTATTACACAATTGAATTTCACTATTACAAAACTCGTGTGGTCCTAAACGAGAATGTACAGTACCGCTCAAAGTTATCACCGTCTCGCGAGACGCGCCTCGCTTCTCCCGAGACGTGTATCGTAGGTTGATTGGCGCGGGAAACGAACGTACGATCTTCATTTATGAACAATGCATATTTTTTTTTAAATTCTAAACATACAATGAACTGCTTCAGTTCATTGTGTGATTGTTAATTTTTTTTTTTGGCTGGTTAGGTCTCTCGCGGATTCCGAGGATTCTCGAGGTATACCGTTAGCAGCATTATCATTTGCGGTCCTTTGCAGATTTTACGTTTAATTCTAAAGCGTCTCTCAACAAAGTTTTACCCAAACTTGGCAATTTTGTTGTATTTATAAAGCGAGACTTGACCCGCGTTATTATTATTATTATTTTTTTTATTATCACAAAATGAAACTTCGCGATTGATATTTAAAAAAATGTAAACGAATCTGTTACCCGGTAAGACGTTTGCTATTTCCATGAAGTATTTCCTTTCCTTCGTAAAATCTGGTTTAACAAAATTAAGTTCAGTGGCGAATTACAAATCCTTGCGAATGGTCGATTAATTTTTTTGTTGCTACTTGCCAATCTATTTGGCAACGAATAGCAGAGCGAAGATCCCTTGCTTTAAATTTCGTTCCCCAGGGCATTCTCCACTTTTAAAATGACGAGACAGGCGTAGAAACCGCTGAACAAGGCAGCCAAAATACTTCATACAAATATACACCGGCTTTTCGCGAGTAATTTATGCCATACTGAACGGCTCAGTGATTCTCGAGAGAAACAAGACGAGACATGGTAACTTACCTTTGGGCGGTACACTGTAAATAGGGTACTTTTTTAATATTCCTTACTTTTGTAAGAAAGAAATAGTGATCCAACCAAAAAGTCTAATTTTCCCGCTAAATTTGATCTTCGAGACGAAATTTCAGTTGGTTATATCCCGCTCAAATGAAATCTACTTCAAGAGAGCAATCGCGAGAATCTAGCTTCGTTCCTTTGCAAGTAGCGGGCAGAGATTTGAGTGATTAAGAGTAAAACAAATAGCATTTAACATTAAAATGGTAGATGTGAACTTGTTATTTCAATTCTATTTCAGTGTATTCAGTTTACAATTAAACGTTTGGGTTCCCTTTAATTGCTCTAAGTTTTTTCTTGTTTCAAAGCTGTCAAAGAATAACCCTGAAAACAAGACGTTCTGTCGCGGCATGCTTTCGTGAAAAGTCCGGGGCAGGCTGTTTTCGCCACTAAACTATGGGAGAACTAAGTGGCGTGTAATATGAAAGAGATGATAGCGCGAGAGAAGCGTCCGGCACCCAGACAATAGATTTACATGCATACATGCATAAGACAATTGATTCTCTGTTTAGCTAAGCATAACTACCGCAAATAAAGGTTGTCGATGATAGTAATATATTCAAACTGGTCTTTCATTCACGGTTCACTGATTAAGAATGGGGAGAACTGGGAAAGCATTGTTCCTAATGGTTACCCAGTTTCTTAGAACCGAGAAGAAAGCCCAGTCTAGATATACACCCCAGGGGATGGGTTGGGAGGGGAAAAACTCCCATCCACATACACCCACTCCCACACTCCCATCCTCATAGCCTTTCACTATGCCGGCCCCGGTTATTTCCCACTTCCGATCCCACGCTTCTTGCGAAAAGAGGCCTAACACAGAACATGTGATCCTTATATACCCTTGCATAATATTATTCAGTGTGAATGCCACCCGTTGGTATGAAGTATTGTTTCTTAATCGGCTCCCGTGAACTCAAGGACCAGTTTGAATAGTAATATATTCAAACTGGTCTTTCATTCACGGTTCACTGATTAAGAATGGGGAGAACTGGGAAAGCATTGTTCCTAATGGTTACCCAGTTTCTTAGAACACTCATTACAGACCAGGTAACTAACACGGCATACCCGCCCTCACCTATCCCTCCCCCTACACTTCTTTATCCCAATCAACATCCCCATACTCATCCGAACAAAAAAACACCCCTCACTAATCCCTGTAGAATTTTCCAATGGATTGTGAACGTGGGGCGCCCAAACGTCGGATGGTGTGCGTGGTGGCTAGGCCTAAAGTCTGGCAGTCATATTGCAACATCTTCCACCCAAATGGGAGAACATTATTGACTAACTACCAGCCACCCCACTGAAACCTGACGAGTGAACGACTCATAGAATCGAGCAGCACATGGTCATACCCTGATTTGTCATCCAGTTTTGTTTGTAGGTGATCTTTTCCACATATCGTGTCAGCTTCACAAAAGAATAGAGCGAGAAAGGCATGTCTCGCATCCACAGATTAAGATAGCGTTTATCGAGGCATACAGGGTTCCACCGTAAGGGGGTATGACGAGATAGGGCGGAAGAACCTCATTTACCCTTCCCCACACACTAACCTCGCCGACCATTATTCGACTGGTGAGCTCCTTTGTTACAAAATCAGAAAGTTCCTTGCATGAGTGATAGTCATGAAATACGCGACGGGGTGGAAAATTTGAGTTACATTCTGACCCCGCAAAGCTGCCTTTGAAAGGGCGCATGTATTTTCAGATGGATACCCGGTTCCGAGTCCATCCCATGATTTCAGTCGCATCCACTTGGCAAGGCGTTATCACGGCCCATGACTCAATGTGATTATGTATTTCACCGGCGACAAAGGAGTCTGGAACGCGCACTCGAAGTTGAAGTGGAGTGCCATGACACAGGCCTTTCGATACCTCCTGAATGGAAGGGAGATTCCCGTCGGGGATTGTCACCCCACCACCGGCCCCTGGGACAGAAACCCACTGGATCCCGTTAGGCGACCGTTTTGAGATGCTGCCTACATCGACTGAGAATTCTCTTCAAATTCCTATTCTGGTACAATGTATGCCTGGCCTTCAAGTTTTTTTTTTTTTTTTTTTTTTGGCCGCTTCGGAGAGATCTAACATTAAAGGAATATAGGGGACAATTTGGTCTACTCCAGCGCCGAAAAATGAACCTAACGGAGTAAACGAACAAACAAAAAAAAATAGGATGGGGCCGACGGAGGGTAACAATCCCGTCCCAACTGCAAGAGTCGAGCACAAAGGGCATTAGAGTGCCCTGGGATCGGTACCAACCATGCGGAGGGGGGGGGGGGGGGGGGGGGGGGGGGGGGGAGCCTAGATGAATGCATAATAGACTCAATAAAACCCAATAAATGACCAGTTTCACAGTCGACTGACGTGCAATATGCAGACTTTCCCGTATTAACATTTCTCTTTTGTTCTTAGTACGAGAAACCACGCGTGACCCAAGTAAAAGCACATGATTGTTTTCCACCTTTTTTTAAAGGAAAAGAAAGAAAGAAAGAAAAATCATCTTTTGTGCACAGAGTAAATTCCATATTCACCCGCCACGAACTGGCCACTGTAAACAAAACGATTTCGTCAAACGAACTTATCATTTGCAGATAAGTACCACGAAACGGTGTCACAGAGCAATCATTGTCACACAGAAAATTCGGCGAGCGAACTCAGCACTCGCCGAGAAATATATCGTTGTGTTTTCACACTGAGCGGCCACCGGGGCGGCCACCATGGCAGAATAATTGCGCTGACCACTGTTACACAATAATTTCATTGAGCGAACTCAGCACTTGACAAATTTTCATCGTGGAGTCACACAGAGCAACCACTGTCACACAATAATTTCGCTGAGCGAACTCAGCACTTGCCAAATATATCGTCGTGGTGTCACACAGAGCAACCACTGTTGTACAATAATTTCGCTGAGCGAGCTCAGCACTTGCCAAATATATCGTCGTGGTGTCACACAGAGCAACCACTGTTACAAAATAATTTCGCTGAGCGAACTCAGCACTTATGCCAAATACTGATATCGTCGTGGTGTCACACAGAGCAACCACTGTTACACAATAATTTCGCTGAGCGAACTCAGCACTTGCCAAATATATCGTCGTGGTGTCACACAGAGCAACCACTATTACAAAATAATTTCGCTGAGCGAACTCAGCACTGGCCAAATATATCGACGTGGTGTCACACAGAGCAACCACTGTTACAGAATAATTTCGCCGAGCGGACTCAGCACTTGTCAAATATATCGTCGTGGTGTCACATAGAGCAACCAGCATTTTGCCAACATACATCTCGTCGTGGCGTAAAATTACTACACAGAGAAAAAACCACACATACAAATCCGATTTGGGCGTACTAGTAACAAACAGAACGAAGGTGTACAGAACACAAATACACTAGTGAAATACCCCTACTTCAAGGTTATCTGGTTCGGCTTGAACCGACGCTGGAACTCCCGGCGGCGCTTGTACAGGAGCTAGTGGAGCTGGCGCGTTCAGTAGAGTCACTGAAGCTGGTGCTTGTACAAGAAACGCTGGAGCTGGCTTTGGAATCACCTGGGCTGGCGCTGCCTGGACTTGAACTGCTACTGGGAGGGCGGGGAGGACGGATGGGTCTGTGCGGCCATAAAGGTTATTTTCCACTTTCAAGATCCCACGCTTCTTGCGAAAAGAGGCCTAACACAGAACATGTGATCCTTATATACCCTTGCATAATATTATTCAGTGTGAATGCCACCCGTTGGTATGAAGTATTGTTTCTTAATCGGCTCCCGTGAACTCAAGGACCAGTTTGAATAGCTTCAAGCGTACGCAACGAGACCGCAAGGTACTTTGGGATTTTTATGAATGCGATAAATTGACAAAAACATTTTTTTAAAAAAAAAAATGCCTCGTCCAGACAACAAGGCAAACATTGCTAACATCCTCACTCATTGCACTAACAAACACGAAAACCGCGAACTTCAGCTAAGACCAATTTACAACTACCCATAGTATCTTGCGGCCGTAAATTCTCGGAAATAAATGTTAAAATAAAATGATTTCTGATGTTCGTAATGGATTGAAATTGGCAAGATGAATAAGAAAGTCTAATTGTACACGAAAATGTAAAGAAAGTAGGGGCACTTTAAATAAGTGGCGTGACTCTGAGCAGAAACAGTCAAAGAACAGACCAATTTCGATATTTTAAAATTCAACTTCAAACAAAAGACATCACTACGAGGCTTAGAGGAATGAACCATATAAACGCCTACTATCATTCCCCTAAGCCTCGAAGTGATGTCTTTTGTTTCAAGTTGAATTTTAATATATCGAAATTGGGCTATCAATGATCAACTCATGGGGCGTGGGGAAAGTAAAAGGAAGAAGTGAGTTTGAGATGGCGCTTGGCCTCGGCTGGTTGTTTCCCTTCGAATACGATATTATGGACTGTAACTGTAGATTTCAACTTTTATGGACAATCTTAAGTGCGACTGGAGGCTATGCCGGCAGTTCAGTTATCAGCTTTAGCACTGAACTCTGTCTTCAATGGGTCAAAACGCAAGTCGAAGTGCTGAATTCCAGCTTCGTGTTGTATTAAGAAAAGTTGGAGCAGGTTTGAAATGAACATTGTTACTCTGAGGTAAATGAGGGAGTTCATACTTATGGTATATTACAATTTTTACCACAATTGTAACTCTACAGATCAGCTTCTGTATTGTTATATTGTCCAACCTTTATTATTTTCAATTACATTACTTTTCCCTGCCTCGAATAGCGTTTTTGCTAATTTGCAGGGTAACTGTATTTAAGTTTATATGCCTAATAAAGTTTTGTTTGTATAATTGCCGCTAAACTCGCAATCTGATTGGTCGACGTGAGTGGTAAATGAGAGTCCAGACAACGGTGCTGACGCTAACATCACGTGCGCTTGAAAGAAACCAATCAGATTGCGAGAAAGTTATAGACAACGCTGGCTCTTTCTTTGCTGTCACGTTTTGTAACGAGACTTCGATTTTTCCTTGTATTTTTTCTAAATATTGTTGTAAAAAACAAATTTACACCGGTTTTCCGTGGTGTGGACTCTTATTTACCACGATTTACGTCATCACATGGTCAAAATTTGTTGCTGACTCACTCGGCTGCGCGTCGTGAGTCCACAACATTTTGACCATGTGATGACGTAAATCGTGGTAAATAAGAGTCCACACCACGGAAAACCGGTGTAAATTTGTTAATTAGCGGGGAAGGAGCATAGATCGAATGTGATGTAATACCTGTACATCTACATCTACATCTACATCTACATCTACTTCTAAATAATTTTTCCGATAACAGACTCTTCTGGGTTGAGTATCAGAATCGGCGAATGTAATCAAAACATTGCATTACTATACACATAACCTTTCATAATGCCACGGAATAAAGTAGTCAAAGACAGATTAATGGCGCGTAAATGCGTCTCTGACATATACCAGAATCCAACTGCGCCGATGCCGTTTTCAAGAAAGCGCGTATGTGTTTTAACATGTTAAAAAGTTAAATAAGATAACACGTTTTAACTGGTTTGATACCTCCGAATGCGAAGAAAACAACCTTTTCATCATTGGTTATGTTTACGAGAACGGAATGAGGGCGGAATGTCCAAGCGTGGCAATTACAGCTATTCAATTACAACTTAGAATGTTCACAAATACGTTGTAATCTCGAATTTTGTATTGACGAGATCAATTGGTAATTGCCTATTGTCCAGCTCGTAATTTCAAATCGTCCTCTCGCTACGCTCTCGGCCGATTTGAAATTACTCGCCTGATTACCCTCTGAATTGCACTCCACACAGTTTTCCCAAAATTTAACTTGGAACATTTTTTACGTTAGTAAAATGCGTTCGAACTTTGTCAACTATGTTTTACAAAATTGATATTTGTTGCTTTAATCAATGTTATCTTCAAGTTTTCCGATTGTATATTTTATATATTTTTGACGCTAATTTCATAAAAAAAAATATGAATTTGAAAACGTCTAAATAAAATATGACACATAACTTAAAAAGTCATTTCTCTCTGTAATTGTACCATCGCTTGGTATGTCTCCACTGTAAAACATTCTTCTATAACCAGTCAAACTTAACAGTATACTCGCCTCGTTTTCTCTTTTTTATGGTTATTTAATGAATATAATAAATTTTAAGACATTGAAGATGGCGGATCAAAGTTGGCGGATGACAAAATGGCAAATTTATTTATAACAAAGGATTTGTTTGTAATTCCGTTGCCTTCATACATATCTGAGCAGATTTATAAAAGCGTACCTAAAGAAACTTTTTAGATCACTCTCTTTTTTTTATACTTTTTGTAATTGTACAAAATTTGAGTAATATAATCACAAAAAACATCCTCCCCGTTCCACGAAAGTAAACGTAAGAGGCAAATAACATCCAATATTCTGTGATACGAGAATTAACAATTATTGGATGAGGTTGAGCATGATAGCGATAATTATCAAGGCCAAAGTTTGTGTTAGAGACAAGAGCGCGCACAAAAAAGTGATCAATGCACAGCATAAAACTATTGTCTGTTGGTATGACGTCACTTCTACATATATAAAATTCATTGTCTGTAGGTATGACGTAACAGAAACAGCAAGCAATAATTAGCTGCGTGCTTATAGCCAATCAAAATCGAGCTAGTGACACCAATGTATAATAATAGGAGTTGTATGTATTTGAAGGGCCAATGCCTATTGCGTCTAGCAGGAACCCAGGCGAGTCATCCAAATAAGACAGATGGCATGCTTCAGACTTGTGTTAAATGCCTTCATTCGGCAGTTTTCTTTAAATGATAAGGAGGTCGATGATGCCAGTGAATCGTTAGTGCTGCACCCAAGTCTGAACTTCTGTTAACAAATGATTTTTATACCAAATTATGGTGTCTCTTTACCAAGGCCCTATTTACATGGAAAGAGGATGATCCTAGTGCTAGGATGATCCTAGAAGGTTCATTTGGTTTACATGCAAAAATGCGGCACTAGGATGATCCTAGCGCTAGCATCATCCTACCTCTTAGATAGGATGATCCTAGCGCTAGGATCATCCTATTCGCATGTAAACTGAAAGCAGAAAACATGTCGTCGCGCTCGGATGATCCTAGCACTAGGATCATCCTCTTTCCATGTAAATAGGGCCTAAGTCTGTCGAACTTCGGGTGAATTAAAAGTTAAGATTTACTTCTTTGGTATAGTCTTTGGTTGAAGTACAAATTGTTCGAGTTCATCGTCACTTTCTGAAGTTTGTTCTTCTTGGACAACATTCATTTCCTTTTGTCCCTTCCTTACATGACCACCATTGAAACCAAAGGCTCCGTGATTGAAATTTGAAGAACACTGTTTATCCGAACTTAATACACTGTCTTGTTTCTGCTTCTGCATCGCAGTCCAAGATGGGTAGCTTTGTTTCTCGGAGTTTGACTGTGAAGGAATATATACTGATGTATCGTCAGGTGCAGTGTAATCTATGTCCTTTGCAATAGCTTGGCATACATCTGCCTGTAGATCACTGTTCCTTGTATCTGCACCTGGTTTCTGGGGTAGTGTGTCTGTGATATTGCGTGATGTCGTACTGTCGTTACTCTCAGAACAAGCCGCTTCGTCTTTATTCTCCTGGAGTTTATCCTTGGATCTCAGCGCTTTGCTGAGTAGAGCAAAAGCTGCTTGGAATTCCTCCTATCAAGAAACATCAAACGATTTATCATTCATGAACACAAGCCTAGGCAAGGCTAAACCCTTTTTATAACATCTTATTATTAGAAGTCTTTTGAGTGCGATAATTAACAATTATTGAATGAGGTTGAGCATGATAGCGATAATTATCAAGGCCAAAGTTTGTGTTATCTGCCGAAGCCGAAGGCTGAGGCGGATAACACAAACTTTGGCCTTGATAATTATCGCTATCATGCGAAAACCGAATCCAATAGTTGTTTTATTATGCATATTCCTGAGCTGCACTTGTAAAGATAAGAGCGCGCACAAAAAAGGGATCAATGCACAGCATAATACTATTGTCTGTAGGTAGCACGTCACTTCTACACATATAAAATTCATTGTCTGTAGGTATGACGTAACAGAAACAGCAAGCAATAATGAGCTGCGTGCTTATAGCCAATCAAAATCAAGCTAGTGACACCAATGTATAGTAATCCGGGTTAGTATAGTTTTGAAAAGAACTGTTGTTGTTGTTGTTGTTGTTGTTGTTGTTGTCATGTTCAGAGTCATGTGAATTGTGAACCGTCAGTTCATGGTATTAATGACATGTTATGAAGGAATCGCCATGAATAAACTGACCAATGGCAGCAACAAACACTGATACTCCTGGGTTCAAACATTTACAATGTAACATCTAATTACTAAACGGAAGCTGGGACTGGACTGGGCGTTTTATATTTATTTATTTATTTATTTACTTATTTATTAGATTCGACCCTAAAATCCTTCATAACATGTCCTTCAGATAATTACATTCACAAGGTGGTGTTCTTATGGCCTTAGTATAGTTTAAAAATAGCATATAAAATTATGTAAAATAATTATGAAGTTTGAATAGGGGTCAATTCTATAAAACTTTTACTAGTGCAATTTACAACTGTAGCCATTGTTTCAGAGGTTGAAAACAATAGCTACATTTGTAAATTACACCTGTAAAAGTTTTATTGAATTGACCTAAGGTCTAACTAAGTGTATATTTAATTGGACTGTACGTTTTTCCGACGAAGGTAATTATTTTTATTCTATATAACTTTTTTTATGTAACATTGTCAAATCAAGGAAAAAAAAATAAGTACACACTGTAGGTTCTCAGCCTGGATACGCTCTCAGGACGTTCCAATCTCTACTCTTGATTATAAAATTAAAAAAAAGGTTCTTTTTTTTGTCAGGAGGCTAAGCAGACCAAAAAGCTTATAATTAGTCAAATGTGGAGGTATATCCCTCATCTTTGCTTTAGGGGTTTTCGAACAGTTCATAAGTACCCATTTGTAGACGCTAGAAGAGAGACAATTTGTAGTAGTTTCTTGTCCATGGCATTTAAAAAAGTGATATTGAAAATCGGTGGAACTGCTCATTGAAGACCAAAATGACATTTTTACCATTGGAAACCTAAAAATAAGATGGTTCTGTTGAGTTCACAATTACTATAATATATAATAGTGCACAGAAACAATGGATTGTAACTTCAAAACTTAGCCAATTTTTTTTCAATTTGGAACAATTGTAAAAATCTGATTATTCTTTCTCGTACCCTAGAGGAATAACTTCATATCACCCACCTAGGTGTTGAAAGACTACTTCCTGTAACATTTGTTCTTTAATTTTGACTGCAGAAACAGTCGAGATCCCGATGCAATTTTACTCGCAAAATCACAAATACTGCGCTTTAAATTATGTATAGAATAAAACAAGCATTTTTTCCTTTGTCCACAGAACGAATGTATTAAGCGTATTTATTATCCGTATAGCTTACTTTCAAGCAAGTTAAAATGCTACTGAATGACCTTGTCGAAATGTGGGCGCCATCCGAATGAACATAATTTATTGGCAAGTGTGGTAAAAGAAAGTGAACGGGTAAAATGGGAAGGGAATGTTAAGCAGAGGGCATTAACTAATTCGCTTCTGTTGTCGGCCAAAATCCTCTGCACTGCCACAAAATCTGACACAATCGCTTGATCCAGTTGTCTCAACGTAAGAATTCTCCATCCAAGGGGTGTGGGTCTCCCTCCTCCTCAATGTTGAGTCAGACTGCTTTTAACATTGCAGGTCATAATACATTGCTATCAACATTGGTGAGAAGGACCGAAATAAGTGTTTCAACAATTGTGTCCGTTATTGTAGTACCAGGCAAGACAAGACACGGATTAACAGAGTGACTAAGAGCTACCTTAAGAAAGTGTTGATCCAGGGACGGCAGGTCGCAGCCAACATATGAGTCGTTCATAACACAGTACTGGAGAAGACAGCACCAGTATGGATCCTAAACAAACACAACACTAAATAAGTGGCTTAACATAATACCAAACATTTTACGTGTCAAGTGACTCCTCAGGTCTGTGCTAACTATCTTTGTACCATAAAGCAACAAAAGGTATCGCTACTTTGATGGGATGCAAGCTGTTTACACTGCAAAACACCAAGAATTATACACTAGGCCAAAGAAAGTTTCAGAAGATTGATATGTGCAGGATTTTGAAGCAGTATGTTTTGCTAACAACCTGTGCATTTATTCCAATAAGACGCACCCATATCTCTTACGGAAATAAACAGATAAAGGGCTGGAAATGATGTCAGGAGGCAACGTGACCTAAAAGACCATTTTCGATATATTAAAATTCATATTTGGCTCCGAGGCTTGGGGGAATAAAACAAAAGAAATCACATTGAGGTTCAGCGTTGAATTATTCATTTCTTTTGTTTTATTCCCCCAAGCCTCGGAGCCAAGTATGAATTTTAATATATCGAAAATGGTCTATTATGAACACCATTATTTTTAAGACTGGTACTATCTCTAGCGAAGTTAAACTTGCTGACCTGACATAGAACATGTGGATTGCCAACAATAATGAGCAGCGCCTGCGCCCGAGTGATAGCCACGTTAAATCTCTTGGGATTACTGAGGAAGCCAACACTATGACGTACATCAACACCAACCAATGACTCGTTAGAACGAACCTGTAACCAAACACAACACGGATGTGACTTTTAATAGCCAATCAGCACAAAGCTGACTTTCAGGCGGAGGGGCTTGGACCAATACATGTACCTAGCTAACTAGCTATCATATGAAGTTTCGATAGATGTTGATCTCCGACAAAATAATTTTGAAATATCGAACAAGACAGTTGTTTCACAAAATGCCAATTATCCAACGGGACAGCTATTCAAATTGCATAAGGACGAAGAAGCAATTTAGGTCAAGGTGGCTCGACTGGATTTTGAGTGACGATACCGTTTAGCTTTGAGAAAGTTGTGTACCACTACAAACGATCCAACGGAAAATCGATTGTCACAGCTGTACTAGAGAAAGATTAAAGTTTCTTTTTATGGAAATCGCAGCTTCCATAGCAACGTTATGACGTCATTCCCTGTTTTACATAATACCGAATTACTTGTCATCAAGAGATAAGTTTGAAATGTTATTAAAACTTATGTCTACAAGGCTTGATGAAATAATATTTTGGCCTTAAATTAATTTTATACCATCCAAATACCTTAGTGAAAATCTCAAGGAAATCGCTCCGTTTGAATTTCAGAAATATTGGCTTGAATATGACCTGGCTGGAGTGCTATTTCGCTTTTATATAAAAAATCGACCCTACACTTATTAAAATTGTCATGAATTAAAAAGAGAATGATGATTTTTTTTTAAAACTTAGTCCTCTTGAAGATTAATTAATGTTTAATACAATCTCCAAGTTTCCAATTCATTGAAACATTCTAAGGCTGTCAATTTTTAGCGCCAACTCAGGGAAATATTGAGCTGATTCTCGCGCTTGTGGCTTGTTGTTTCATTATGCATCTCCATTGTATGAAATCGCCGTGGAATTGTAGCTTTCAGTACATCATGAATTCATGTAACACTTAAAACAAAGCAATGAAATGTTTATGAATTATTTATGTACTGAAATTTACAATTGCAAGGCGATTCGAGACCGACAAATCGTCTGGAAAAAGACGGACAAATCGTCTGGACGGACAAGTCGTCCGACGATTTGTTCGTGTAATGTGAATTCTAGACGGACAACTCACCTTGTGTTGGTCATCGTAAATTCATATCTGAACGAACAAACAGTCGATTTTTAAAGCAAGGGGCCTGGCACTAACAGGCTTGGTTACCTTGCTTGCTATCCGCCATTTTGATTTTCCCATAAACCATCACTCCCTTTACTAGTTCCATTCCCCTTAGCGAGTACTGGGACCGAGATACAACCATTTGTTCGTCTGGTGTGAATTTAAGTCGGACTTTGGACGACTTATCCGTCTAGACGAACAAATCGTCCTCGAAAAATCGTCTTAATAGACGGACAAATCGACGGACAAAATCAGACGACTTTTACGTCCAAAATTTTGTTCGTCCCGTTTTCACACTGAGACGACTTGTCCGTCCAGACGATTTGTCCGTCTCTAGTGTGAAAACGGCCAATGGAGACGCATAATGAGAGCAACAAACCACTTTCGTGAAAATCAGCTCAATATTTTCCTACGTTGAGGCTGTAAATTGACAGCCTTAGAACGTTTCAATGAATTTGAAACTTGGCAGTTGTATTGAATATTAATTAATCTTTATGAGGACTAAGTTTTAACAAAATTTATCTATCGCTTTTAAATTCGCGACCATTTTAAGTGTAGGGTCAATTTTTTGATAAAAACGTGAAATAACACTAGAGACCAGTTCATATTGAAGCCAACGTTTATAAAATTAAAATGTACGATTTCGCAGAGATTTTCACTCAAGGTATTTGGATGGTATAAAAATTCATTTAAGACCAAAATATTATTTCGTCAAGCCTTGTAGACATAAGTTTTAACAACATTTCAAAATTGTTTTGTTTTTGTTGTATTTTAAAACCTTAAAACTTCACTCGAAATTTTCTCGTAAACGCTTCCATAGAAACAATTTGTAAAATTTTGTAGACCTTAGGACAAGTACGTCAGGTCGAAGATCCAGAGAGCGTTTTCCAAAATTATCTCTTGATGACAAGTAAATCGGTATTATGTAAATCAGGGAGTGACGTCATAACGTTGCTTTGGCAACTCCGATTTCCATAAAACTTACCTCATCTGAAACTTTAATCTTTCTCTAGTACAGCTGTGGCAATCGATTTTCCGTTGGATCCTTTGTGGTGGTACACTAGTTTCTCAAAGTTAAAAGGTATCTTCTCAAAAACCCAGTCGAGCCACCTTAATAACAACCATAACTTTCCCATGAAAATTTCGCAAACGTTTCGCCAAAATTGTAATTGCATTAAATCACATTTCATTACTGGAGTGGACGCTCCGAAAAATGATTTGTTAAAGGATGTTAAAACATTCTTGTAACACTCACTGTTGAGATGATGACGGCAAGTCTTTCCTGGCCTTGAAATTCCTCTACAGATCCAACTTTCACCTCTTCCAACCCAAAACGACCAAGAAAAAGGCGTAGCTTTTCTACCTGTAAAAAAGAAAATAAATAAAACGAGAAATCTATTTAATACGTAAGAATAAAACAGACTCTCAAACGAGTCTTGATCAAAGATGAAAAGACGAAAGCTACAAAAGCCCGCACGGTGAAACGAATGGCCAAGCTACATGAACAAGAGAAAATATACCTTACTTCTACTTCGTAGTTTTCAGTGGAAAAATGATTCATATACATGTTCATGATGACACAATCAAAATGGTTCTTGTAATTATCACTGTTTTATTCATTGCCACATCAATGGACACGACGCGTGCTGTTAGTAATAAAATCAGGCCTTCTGACTGCTCATTTGATCTTGGAATCCCTAAAATCTATACCTCGATAACTATAACGAGCGCTTCTTTTGATCTTCCATACGTATCCCTTAACATTTTGAATTCCTCTAACGGGCCCTTGAACCGAAATAAATAGGCATTTACCACTGTAAAAAAAAGTGTCTGCGACCGTCCTAAATGCCCTATTTCTACTGTAAGAATTTCAAGTGTAACCGCAGCTGTCATGACGTTTGTAAATTACAAACCTGTTTTCTGTAAGGTGTAATGACACCAATATCATTCAGTTTTAGGGAAAATTGATCACTTGATCTAAGAGACTGCAGATACTTTGTAACTTGAACCGCTTCCACTGGATTGAACCAGGACGGGCTATTCCCTTCACGAAGATCTTCTCCCTTGAACAAACACAGTGAAAGTAATGTTATAAAAACATCAAAGCGGTTTGTAATGACAGCAGCAGGTATTACCTTTCGACCACAAAAGTTTCGCGTGTTGTTAAATTCGTCTCACAAGTTAGTATGCTAAAGTAAAATCCGGCTTTCAATCCATTGTGGAAAGTAATTCGTGTTTGCATTGCTTTTCAGTTTTTGTCTGGTCAACAAAAATATAATCTAAAAAAAAAAAAAAAATAGAACTTTGTACACCAATCAGAAGTACATTCCGAACCAATCGTGATTTTCTCGCACGCGTTTTTAGCGCTTGGCGCAGGCTACAAACATTTGCTTCGACTTCTGCATATTTTGTGATCGGCTACAAGCCAGTGTATGCTTTCCCTCCTTCGTGTTGTTATACAAGTTCTTCTTTAAATGATCAAAGCAGAGAAAAATGAAAATGGCTTTCAGTTTGCGCGTGAACAAACAAGCCAGACCTTTAGACGTGAAAAAATGACTTGAAATCCTTTAGTAGAAAACGTTTCCCACTAGAACAAGGTTTTCTTCATTCCCACGTCAGCTAAGAGCAACTCACAAACACACCTTTAGACCGAGAAAAATGATTAGGAAGCCGTTGTAAGGGATCTTTTCTTTTATTAGCAACCTTTTCCCATTGACACAAGCTTTCCTCTATATGTACATCAGTACAAGGTAATACACAAATACACCTTAATACCGTGAAAAATGAATGAAGCTTTTTCCATTGACATCACAAAGAAAAAACCCTTACGATTGGGAATCTTATGTTAGGGAGTTTTCCACACCAGCTTTCCTTCATACGCACAACAGCACTAGAAATCATACGAAGATGAAGATACCTCAAGACCGTGAAAAATGACTGGGAATCCATTGGTAGGAAGCTTTCCCACTGGTACAAGCATTCCCTCATATGCACATCAGCACAAGGTAATACACAACCATACCTTCGGACGGATTGGAGATTTGGACGGATTGGAGCTTTACCCATTGACAACACACAGAGATATCTTAAAGGGACACTGTCACCTATTTTTAGTATCACTTTGAAAAGCCAAAAAACATATTTGTTTCAATGGAAACCTTAAAATAATGGTCCAGTTTTGTTAACAAATACTCTACCAGTGCAGAGACACTAGTATTCGTTATCTTTGGCTGCGGATGGCCAGGATGGAAATCGATTGCAACTTGAAAAAATTGGCCAATTTTTTCAAGTTCCTCCCAAGAGTCGTGGAAAAATCGCAGAAAAACTTATTATGGTTTGTTCTTCCTTGAAGAAATCACTTGATATTATCTTCTTGGTGTTCTAAAAGCAATTTTATGTTTGAGCAAAGGTACTTTGTCATATATTTAGTGTATTTTGACCAAAACACAGCAAAATCTGTGTGACAATGCCCCTTTAAGACTTTGAATCCTTTATTAGGGAGCTTCCCACACAAGCGCACAACAGCACACGATGTCACACAAACATACCTTGAGACCGTGAAAAATGACTGGAAATCCTTTGTTAGGAAGCTTTTCCCACTGGCACAAGCTTTCCCTCATACGTACATCAGCACAAGGTATCAGCTCATCATGGTAAAACACAGCTGAAGGCAGTTTAAGCACAGCAGGATGCGAGCGATAACTATCGACCAGTTTCGTCACCAGCAGTGGATCATAGCAGCCATGATCTGAAAACTTGTCTTCATCCCTACAGTACAGCGGTCTGTTTATTAAGCGCTCCAGCAGTGAGATGTTCAGTCCATAGGATGATGCTACACGCGACTGTAGGACTGGGCCGAGTTGAAAAGGATCGCCTGCTAGAATAACCTGGGAGAGATTGATAACATGAAATAGATAATACAAGACAAAAAAATAAATAAATAAAAAACCTTGACACTCACTAAACAACAAGGAGCCAGTCTGGATGAAACATACACCAGAATGCTACTAGCAGTTCTTAACATCTTGTGGAAAGACCACCCCCTCCCCCCAAACAAAAACAACAACAAACAAACAAAAAAACAACTCTAAGGACACCTTGCCCAATAACAAAGATCCGAGAAAGACGGCTCCGTTTCGCCGGCGACTGCTGGAGAAGCAAAGAACGAACTGGCTAGCTATACTCTGTTGTGGAACCCGAACCATAGTACTTCTCAGTTGGTCCGAAGTTCCCCCTCGACCTGATAATGATCATTAGACCATTATATAAGAAGCTTCAATTAAAGCTGTTCTTACAACCACTCTCCTGAGCGAACAACTCCCCTTTGGACCACCCTCACAAAACCCCGTTTACATTTTCATTAAAACTATCTGCTTAAGCGACCTTTTTGGGGATTTACAAACTGTGTTTCTTTATTGTTTTTAAGCTCTTACAAGCGACCTTACATTGTAAGGTTCACATTCGCTCGATTATTTTAAATTAAGGAACAAGGATTTACACGATTATGACACAAGAAACATTAGCAATGTTGTTTTAGCAAAAAAGTTAAATTAGAAACGACTAAACTTTAATAAGGAAACTTTAATAAGGATAACAGGAGGGGAACTACTCGATTCTCCTAACCTGACCATCATCCCCCGCGGCAAGTCCGACAGCAACAAGACACTCGGGCTCTGTAGCCTGGCCTGCCTGTATATTATACATAAACAGCACACAATCATCACACTTGAAATAATCATGCGATTTGGCCTAGATTACGGTAGCAGATGGACATTAACACATCTTATGTTGATGGTTCAGTTAACGACAGCGTAACCTCTCTGGTACGAGTATAGAGACAATAAAGAGCAACAAGGGAAACAAGGTTATTTTACTTTAACACGCGCTGTTATGTCGATGTTATGATGTTGTTAGTGTTGATCAAGAATAAGGTTCCGCGAGACTTCAAGAGGGTTTAAGACTCTCACTATCGCTTGAAATAAAACTTTATGGTTGGCTTTCGTCCAGAATAAAGGATAGTTCAAACTCTGGCCTTCGTGTGACTTGCACTGTAAATCAAAGGCGATGTTGTTAACCGCGTGATTAAAATAATCACGGAGTTTGCAATGAACTGTTCAACTGTTTTATTTTTTTTTTTAATTAATAGAACAAACAGTTGGGGACCGCAAGAGGATTGTCGTTGCTGATATCAGCAAGGTTGTTGTTTAACACGAAGTTCCGGTATTTAAAAGGCTTAGCTCCTCCCCCATTTCACACCTTTTGGGTGTGAAATGCAAATTGAGGCGTCTTTCAGTCACAAAACGTGGCTAACTTGCGCGTCCTTTAAATATAATTTGCTTCAAAAATCTAATTAAACCAAGATTTTACCTAAGCAAAAAAAGAAATAGAAGTTCATAAAAACTTCTGATATAACTTTCATAAAGTTTTTCCAAATTGTGTTAGCAATGGTTTTAGTAATGACGCATGTTTTTTTTGTCAGTTGTTAATGCTTCAGTGGTTGATTGACGACTGGAGGTGAGAATGGCCAGGCCAAGCTCCTTTTATACCGGAACTTCGTGTTTAACGGTGTTTTCTGAAAAGAGCATCGATGAGCTTTTCTTCGGGTAGAATGATGGGACATTTTTTAGACGAATTTAGCAGGTATAACAGATGTCAAAATCCTGATAACAGATATCAAAGTCCTGATAACAGATATCAAAGACTTGATAACAGATATCAAAGTCCTGATAACAGATATCAAAGTCCTAAATAACAGATATCAAAGACTTGATAACATATATCAAAGTTCTGATAGTTAAAACGAGTGGTCATGATAACGATGATCTTACCGCATTCTTAGCTAACACTTAGAAGAATGCGCATGATTGACGACGATGATAGGATGAAGTCTATATAAACATAGTTATGTCACAAACCTCATCAACAAACACATGGGTGATATGACCAGCCCGCAGTCCAAGGGAATACAGCTGACCAGCTGTACTGCAGGTGCTGATTATTATGCGATAATGTGCGACAGTGTCCAGCTGGTCCGTGTCAGTACAGTATGGCGAGATGGCTTCTGGGATATCCTGTGCTCTTTGAATCGCATTTAATCGCACCATGTCTCCCTCCTGGATAAAGCCACTCATATGAAGGCGCTCTGCCTAGTAAAAAAGAACGGTTAAGAATGCAATGAGGATTCATCACGAACATCACACATATGTCCGTCCAATAGTGGATATGAATTTCGAAAACCGTACAACACACTGTTCACAAAGAACATAATACAAGGTTGTGTTGTGCAGATATATTAAGTTTTCAACTCGATAGTGTTATCCTTTCACTGTGCTCGTACGTGAGATAAAGTATAAAGTATTTATTTCAACACAAGAAGATACATTTCATATCTCCAAGTAGCCATGCATTGTTTCTAAAAATGACTGAAATATTTTAAAAGATTTCTGAGAAATATCTCTATACCACTATTTTTTCTACAGACTATTGTTTGTGTGTGATAGCTACTTACAATCAAATCAGCAGCGCTGTTTGAGGGAGTACATGCCAAAACTCTGCTGGAAGGAATTCTGTGAAAGATCTGAAAGAATTAAAAACGATCACTAAACAATGAACACTTAATGACTGGTCCCGAGAGAAAAAGTGAATTTTGTTTCCCGAGAATCTCGATGTTTCCCGAGACGAAGTCGAGGGAACATCGAGATTCGAGGAAAACAATTCACTGTTTCCCGAGGGATCAGTCATTATAATTAAGTGATTTGTTATATAGAAACACAAAATAAAACACAACATAAGACAGTTTGAAAAAACGCGCCGAGCACTCGGTCCGTCATAATCATTCCACCTTTTGTCAAGTGCGCTAGCGGGCAACAGTGCTTTCGCTAATGTTGCCGGCTTAGCACAATTGGCGGGAAACAGTTTGTTTGTTAGATGTCATGTGACGATGAATCAACCAATCAACGCGCGCGTTGTATTCAGAAAAACTCCAGCTATATAACAAGATCGCATGTGCTGCATCAAACTATTAAACACAAGTCCAGGATGCAAACACGTGTGGGTCTCAGGGTAACCACGTGTGGGTCTCATGGTAATTATGTGTGGCCTCGTGGTAATCACGTGTGGGTCACAGGGTAATCACGTGTGGCCTCGCGGTAATCACGAGTAGGTCTGAAGGTCAGTCCGAGTCTTAATCTTACTATAAATTTTGCTATCCTTCTTCCTATTACAAGCTACTAATACAGTTAGATGCACTCCGACGAAACACCGAGTCTTGGCCTATAAAAGAGCCCAAAATGACGAAAATAGCATTTTGCGGTCGCAGGCTGCGTTTCACTCTAGTTTATTCCTTTTTATATTCTTTGCTGCGAACGTAATGATTGTTACCTCAGACCAACAATTTGGATGTAAGTACGAAATACACTTGTATGAATAAAGAACGCCGCGCTTAACTGAACGCTTTTGTTATTGCTGTTGTTATGCATTTGAGAAAAATATTATTATCTCAAAATCTCTATTAAAGATTCTTGAAAAATTGTTCCAGTTTCTCAAAACACGAAAATCGATACTTGAAATACGAGCCTCAAAACTTAATTCTCGAAAAACATCAACATTCAATAACGATAGAATGGCCTTCACTAACATTCACACAATACCAATAGAAAAGCCTATTACTAACATCGGTACAATATCTGTTGGGAAACGTCCACTTGCACCGACACAATAACGATAGAATGACCTTCACTAACTCTGATACAATACCTGTAGAAAATCCTTCACTACCATTGCAATACCTGTAAAAAGCCTATTACTAACATCGATACAATACCTGTGGAATAACGTCCACTTGCATTGATACAATACCGATAGAATAGCCTTCACTGACATTGATACAATACTGATATAATAGCCCTTAATGAAGAATAGCCTTCATTAACATTGATACACTACCTGTAGAATAGCCTCCACAACAGTGATGGTTTTGCCTGTTCCAGGAGGACCAAACAGAAGATAAGGAGTTGGACGACACTGACCACTCACTATACGACAAACAGCGGCTCTCTGACGCTCATTCAGACAGGAATTGTACAGGAAATCTTCAACTGTTTCTATGTTGGAAGACTTGTCTTTACTTTTGTATGGTGGCGCTCCTTTATCAGAAATAACATGAAATAATCAACTTTTGAAAAGAGCTCAAAGACATAAATACATGTATGCTAGACCCCAGTGTCATATACAGTATAGTGTGTATGTCACAATGACGGTAATACAGAGAAGCAACACTGAGCCTTTTTTGTATATATTCAAGTGTTACATTTAATTTACCAATAAATAATCAATAGCATAATTGTGAAAGGGTTAACAAGGTCTCATGTGAATATTTAGTCCAGGGTGTACATAGAACGTTTTTCACCCAGCCTCTGAGTAAATCACCAAATAAAACAGCTAGTACAGCTGATCTTGTCAAAACAGTTATACGGACAGTTAATCACAACGATTTAATATAAACACATATAAGCATTTTGTAATCTTGTACTGGTTAAAGCTACGCGAAGAACATCGTTTCCTACTGAAAATGCATCTCACAACGAAGACCATTCACCTTGGCTGTGCAGTTTACAAATAAGCGTGTAGGTTTCCTATTATTTGTTGTTTCACAGACCAGTCAAATAATTGACGAGTAAACAAATATAAAACATCACGTCACCCAGTCGACGGCGGCGGCGGCGGCGGCGGCGGCGGCTTAGAAGAAGGAGAAGAAGAAGAAGAAGAAGAAGAAGAAGGAGGAGGAGGAGGAGGAGGAGGAGGAGGAGGAGGAGGAGGAGGAGGAGGAGGAGGAGGAGGAGGAGGAGGAGGAGGAGGAGGAGGAGGAGGAGGAGGAGGAGGAGGAGGAGCAGGAGCAGGAGCAGGAGCAGGAGCAGGAGCAGGAGGAGGAGCAGGAGCAGGAGCAGGAGCAGGAGCAGGAGCAGGAGCAGGAGCAGGAGCAGGAGCAGGAGCAGGAGCAGGAGCAGGAGCAGGAGCAGGAGCAGGAGCAGGAGCAGGAGCAGGAGAAGGAGAAGGAGAAGGAGAAGGAGAAGGAGAAGGAGAAGGAGAAGGAGAAGGAGAAGGAGAAGGAGAAGGAGAAGGAGAAGGAGAAGGAGAAGGAGAAGGAGAAGGAGAAGGAGAAGGAGAAGGAGAAGGAGAAGGAGAAGGAGAAGGAGAAGGAGAAGGAGAAGGAGAAGGAGAAGGGGAAGGGGAAGGGGAAGGGGAAGGGGAAGGGGAAGGGGAAGGGGAAGGGGAAGGAGAAGGAGAAGGAGAAGGAGAAGGAGAAGGAGAAGGAGAAGGAGAAGGAGAAGGAGAAGGAGAAGAAGAAGAAGAAGAAGAAGAAGAAGAAGAAGAAGAAGAAGAAGAAGAAGAAGAAGAAGAAGAAGAAGAAGAAGAAGAAGAAGAAGAAGAAGAAGAAGAAGAAGAAGAAAGGAAAAAGGAAAGAAAATTGCAAGTCCTCACCAGGATTCGATCACGCGTCCTTCAATTGGAATAACAGCAACTATCCACTTGCCCATCATGGATTTATTGATTTGAGAGGTTAAATAGAAGATGAGCGTTAAATAGTGTGACCAAGAAAAGTTTACATCCCAATGATCAATGATGACCGGATCAACCGATCGAGAGACGTATTTGCATATTTGCCAAATTATAGTCCCCCCGCCCCTTCCATTAAACTCCCCATCTCAAAAAGGCCACCCTCATGCAAACGCGCTTGATAATTTACGGTATACAACATATTCAAAATAATAATATTATTGTATACCTGATTCAACGTGATATTTCTGTTTAGTTTTTGATGAATCGCTCATTGTTAGATTCACTAATGGTAACTTTGGTGACAATGTCCTAGGAAACAGTACTGCAATAAAATACCAGTAAGAGTTAACTGCAATCGTTTTGGTTTATTCAATGAAGAGAATAAAAAACAAAACAGACACATGTTAAGACTAGCTACACAATACTAATTCATTATAAATATTCTCTTCAATTCCCATGTCTAAATAATTTTACAAAATGGATGGAGCAATATTGTACACCTGTAGCTAAGCTAATTTGAGACCCACAAAAACAAACAAACAAATAAACAAATGAGCGACAATAAAGAATAAATACAAATTCAAGTGAGGGTATTTGGTACAGTTTGTGAATATACTGTATTTTGCGTTTAAGCAATACCTGCTTCTCCTAAAGATAAAGCAAACTCTACAGCTCGATGACATCGCCTCAATGTGGTTCTACATGGAAGAAAACAGAGAAATGTAAAACTGTAGATATCATCCCATCTACAGCTGTTTGTTGTATATAATTTAAAGATCACTTGTTTGTATATTAAGATCTACTTGTAACTTTTCTATTTTTTCTTCTTTCGTCTTAAAATTAATTTAATTTACTTCTTTTGTTGCTGTATTTTTTCTGTGTTTTTACTTGATTTAAAGCTTAAAAAAAATAAATAACAAAATACAGAAAAAAGATCATTTTCAAGATTCAAGAACCACATCTGCCTGACCACAAGCTACAACAATTTAGCGTGGTTGTAACCTTGAGAACTCCTCATTTAAGTGTGCAACTATTGAAAACAAAGAAATCCATCGAGGATGACTAATTCTGTACCATACAAGGCATAGATTCTAACTTTGAGTCTGTGGATCAAACCAAATTATTCAAAGGAAAGGTATAAGTAGGAAATCTCTGGTAATGTTTATATTATGCTGTTTCAAAGAGGGGTTTTTTATATATTTGAGTCAGTGAATGGAATCGTCAAAAGTGTGTAATATTTTTTCCAAATGAAAGACAACAAGAACTCTGCGAGTAGTACAGTCAGACTTTAGGGTCACTGAAAACCAATTCAACTTCTAGACTGAACCGATGTGGTCGCCATCTGCAACATTCCACTACTGTAACACTAAGTCATGCTATGAGAATGTAAAAATAATCCTCATCCAGTGTGAAGATCCAACGCGGCCTGAAGACGGGTTTTCATTCGATGGAAAGCTAACAAGCCAAACAAAACTAGCTACAATAAATGGACATTGAATTGTTAAAGCGATCTTGACAAATATCGACCGTGGTTTACTATCATTTGGACGCAAAATGGACATCAACTTGATAAAGCGACATTGACAAATATCAACTGTGGTTCATTATTATTTGAACGAATTGACCATTTGCTTTTAAAACTCTCTCTTCGATCAGAAGAACAAGCAACAGGGAATGAATGCTGTATCATCTGTGACGATGTCACACTAACGATAATTTTTGTCCTTGTGTTACTTTTGTAATACCGGTATTTCCTCTATGTGCGGAATGCATATTAATTTGAACTTTAAGTACACTTCAAAATCCTTCTTTTTTAGTCTCAATTATCTCACCATATCAGATACAAAAGTCAATGCCAATTTTACCGTTCTGCCCGCTTTATCCTCGGAGTCACACATCAGATGTAAGTTTTCGATCGGTTCATTCTCTGATTATTGTATTTTTCTCATGTTCATAAGTTTTTTTTTTTTACCTCATTGAACCAAATTTGTAACTTTTATTTTGTGTAATAGTTTTCACCGATTGAATCACGTACAACAATAAAATATTATGGAAAATGATTCCACTGCGTGGTTCTTTTTTCGTTGAGCAGTCATGTATAAGGTTAAATCACCCTGCTTGCATTGACATATTCTGAAATATGACCTGCACGCAGGGTTGCCTATCATCTTGAAATGCGCATTTCGTAAGCAAGCAAATTACATGTACATATTTACAATACCACCAACTTATCTTCTCCTTTTTGTTCAACTATCTCTACACTAATCCAATTCATCCATGAGCTTGAAGTTGCTATGTCAACTGATATGACGTCACTAACACTAGTAGATATAGAAGAAGGGTTCTGGCACACTTTCAAAATCGTAGCAAGTTAACACAAGTTCCAATTTAATTTATTTTATGTTAAAATTCAACAAAAAATAATTTGATTCTCGTTCCCCAATTTGTGCTCGATCGCATACGTAAAATATTTTCAAACAAATTCCTCCCCATTTTGTTAAATTTAACATAACACATGTATTGACTTGTTTTTTTTGTTTTACGTATGCGATCGAGCAGAAAATCAAACATTTGATTATTCGCTAAAATTGAACGTCAACTGACGTCAATTTCTGTTTTGTGTTAACTTGCTACGATTTTGAAAGTGTGCCAGAACCCTTCTTCTATATCTACTATTTTTTTTCCCCTCATATTCACCACAAAAAAACATACCATTTTCAGATTGGAAAAAAATCTTTCCCTCAAATTCTGCAGCAGCCAATTTCAGAAAAAATATCTCCCAAAATCTCGCGTGGAAAAACTGTGTTCCTCCCAACCACTACCATCTGGGGGAAATCTCAAAAACTTCTCTCCCGGCAAGAAAATGTCTGATTCCGAAGAAGAAGAAATCGATTTTACTCCTGAAATTATTCGAGAAATCCGCACAACATGTCATTCTCACAAAAATCCCAGGCTGGAACATTTCAAAGTTGTCATCCGCAAAAATCAGGGGAAAAATCAAATTCCACTCAAAGATCTCGAATTTTATCAAGAACAAATTCTCTCCCAAATTCCCCGTGATGAAATCACAAGAAAAAAAGTCAGGGATTTCGTCAAAGTTTCCAAGTGGAAAAAAGTCAATGGCAATGACCACACAATTTTTAATCACATAACAAACCACGACGGCAGTGATTATGAACATCTGGATGAATTTCTCATCGACGACTTTAAATATTTTTCACTGGCATATGATGACCTTCATCTCAGCAGAAAAAAGTTTCTCAATTGCCACCAAGTTCTTTTCGCCCTGTTGAAGAAGAACGGTTTCAGCCCCAATGAAGATGATTTCAAACTGCTCAAACTTCCATCTAGACGGGAGGAACAAGAAAAAATAATCCAAACAATCTTCAAAAAATGTGATTGGAAAGAAAATGGATCCATTTGAAAAAATAATTTACACTGAAGCTGAGCGAAGCGACCGAAGGGAGCTCGAGCGAAGCGAGAGCGAAGCGAGCGAAGCCAGTGACCATGAAGATTGTTCCACATGTTCAGAGGAAGAAGAGAGAAGCGACGATGAAACTCCGACAACATCGGATGATGAATTTATTGTCTCTGATTCGGAGATGGCGGAAGCTGAGCGAAGCGACGAAATCGAAGACTCAATTGAACTTCTCTTTGAATCTTTTGTCAATCTCCAGGAGGAACACAAGATTCTCAAAAAGGAACTCCAAAAGCAAAGCGGCCTTCTCTGGGAAATCCACCGGGAATTAAAAGAAAAAAAAGCGAAGCAAAACGGGCCAAGCGAAACGAGCGAAGCGAGTCCCGGCGCGAAACGAAAGCGATGCTAAGCGGTGTTTTGAAATAACAGACTTTGTGAATATTAATGTGAAACATTCATATTCCACATTTGTTCTTTTGTGTAAATAGACAGGTGACAAAATATCACGTGATGATTTTTGGCCAATACATTTTTATCAAAATTTTTATCAAAATTTGGCAAATTCTGATAAAACTCGCAATTCTGATAAAAATTTTGATAAGAAATTCAATGAATTTATTTCCCCAGATTTCAGCGGAATTTTTTTCCACCAGATTTTTCAGCGGAATATTTTTTTCAGAATTTTTTTCCACCAGATTTTTCAGCGGAATATTTTTTTCAGAATTTTTTTCCACCAGATTTTTCAGCGGAATATTTTTTCCAGAATTTTTTTCAGCGGAATATTTTTCCACCAGATTTTTCAGCGGAATATTTTTTTCAGAATTTTTTTCCACGAGATTTTTCAGCGGAATATTTTTTCCACCAGATTTTTCAGCGGAATATTTTTTTCAGAATTTTTTTCCACCAGATTTTTCAGCGAAACGCTAAGATAGTTTTTCCACATCACTCAGTGGAACCCAAGAATTAAATTTGTCAGGGTAACTTTTCCATTTTACAAGCGCGAGTTTTCGCTTATTATCGCGGCGCAGAACCTTTTCAATGCGAAACACATCTTGCGTTGTCTTTTGAAGTTCTGCCTCGTAAAATGATCCAGTGATTGATTCTCCCAACAGATCAACTAATTTATACGTCGGAGGGTTTGTGTTTAAAACCTCATCGATAACAAATATCTCCTCTGTCCAATTCGGAGTGAAACCTTTGTCAAATATCTTTCGTTTAAACTTTGAAATTCTCACCCTGTCGCCAACCCTGAATTTTGCCGGGTTGTGTTTAGCATAAATTAAATCTCCGAAAAGATTAGCGAAAACCTTTTTCTCATTTTCCTGTTTGCTCGCCTCTGCGGGAGTCATGGCAATGCTTGAATGAAAACGGTGGTTATATTCATCCAGTAATTTGCCAAGTTTGTCCCAGTATATTGTATTGTTGTTCTCGCTAAACATCCGGAAGAGTTTCTCTTTGAAAGACCTGTTCCAGCGCTCAACAACAGATGACTTTTCTTGATTTTCCGTTGTATACAATTTTACCCCATTCTCGCTCAGGAGGGCCTTCATTATTCCATTGAAAAACTCAGACCCTTTGTCAGTCCAGAGCATCTTCGGTTTCCGCCCTTTGAATATATCTCGGAAAGCATCAGCCACTGTTTGTCCTCGCTTGTCTTTCAGGGGACGAATCCAACCGAATTTTGAGAAAACATCGATCACCATCAGCAGGTATCTGATTCCCTTGTTCCACCTCGAAAATTTCCCCATCTCGACTAGATCCGCCGCCCAGATGTTGTCAACCCCATACGCAATGACTCGCCTCTTTGGAAAGCGCCGCCTGATTGGCCGGTGAAGTTCATTTGCCAGATTTTGAGCCCACCGACCTTCACTCAAAATCTTTTCCCGTTTTTTGGGGCACCGAGGCCCAGTTTTTGTTTTGCTTGAATTGTGTTTCGCGCCAAAGCATGCCCCCATTGCCTTTCTTTCCAGGGAATCGCATCCAAAGCGGCAACCATTTTCCTGTCTGCTTTGTTTTTGCATTTGCGCGGATCCGCTTTCTTCGCGCAGACTGAATAATCAACATCGTGCTGCATAGCAACTGCGTCTGTTTTTCCTGTGGGCTGCTGCCAGATTTCGAGAATTTTTCCCTTTTCATCAAATCTGACTTGTTTTTCGAGTGGGTTCCAGGGGCCGGTGAAGTTATGTCCAGGCAAAGTGAAACCTTTCTTTGGCCTTGGCAGCTTCCCAATCAGGGAATGAACATCTAAAGCACCGCCATCCAAATCTGCTCGATCTGTTTTATATTTTCTGTTTGGTCGGATCGCTGTGGACAGCTCATTCATCATGTCAGCAGAGGTTTTGGCAAGAAATGGTTTCATCTTGTCCAACGCAAAATCCAATGCTTTCTTTTGAGTGTTTTTGTTTCGCAATAATTCACTGGCGCCATAACGTCCCATTTCAACTGTCTTTTTTCCCAACCAAGGCAGCGCATGCGCGACGCCAGTCAGTGCCAACTCTCCAAAGCCCCCACCTTGTGAGGGCCGACTCAGTTTCCCGATTTCGCTCCGCTCGCTTTCACAAATCTTGTTTTCTTGATTCCGCAGGAAGCGCAATGGCAAAACCACATCTTTCTTCCATTTTTTGCGGTCATATATCCAGATGGCCCAACACATTCAGTTTGTTTTTTTTCCTTCACGCAATATGATTTCATTTTCAATCGAAATATTCTTTTATGAATCTTTCATTAAACCTGGTATCAGTCAGACTGAGAGGCTGGAGAATATCATAGAAATCTTTCCCCTGCGACCATTGATGGAGGAAGAAGAGGCAATAATACCCGCAAAGAACGCTGTTGATGTTTTGATACTGACTGCTGTTCCAAATCACCGGTTTGGAACTTTTGAATTCCTGGGGAAATCCCATCCCAAAAGAGTCGAAATACCACGTGAATTTTTTCCCCGGAGCGCAGCGAGCGAAGCGAGTGGCGCGACCGGGAGCGAAGCGACCGGGAGCGCAGCACACCCAGTGAGTTCCTGCATTTTCAAGCGAATCAAGATTGATGATGCAGGGGCTGTGTTCTCGGGGCCTCGCTTCATCCCTGGCGAAAATCCCTTTGAAATTAGGAATTTTCAGAAAATCAATCCACTGGAGAAGATCAAGGTTGCTCAGGGGTTTGTTCACGAATTTGGGTTTCAAAGAATCGCCCCGAGAATTGGGATGTTGTTGAATGGACTTTTCGTTCCCAGCAGAAGTCCCGTTCCTTTTTTGGATTTTTTTCCCATCCCGGATTTCCAGCTGCCCACAAATGGAGGAGGTGGTTCCAAAGCGGAGTGCAGCGAAGGAGCTCCCAATCTTGGAGCTCCTTTTCCCTTTGGACGCCCAACTCTTGGCGCTCCTTTTCCTTTGGGGCGACCAACTCTTGGTGCGCCTTTCCCAAACAAATTTTTCACCATGTCCAGCGCCAGTGGAATTCCGATGGAAGCCAGCACAGTTCCCAACAATCCACCAGATTGTTTTGCTGATGGTTTTATCGTCAATTGTCCTCCTGATTTCAGGGCAGTCAAAATATCCTGTTTCTGTTTATTTGTCAACAGATGTTTATTGTCAATCAGTTTCTGAATTTTATCTTGGGGAATGAGAAACCCCCCCGTTTGCCCGCCTCCTTTCAGTCGCGGTCGCTGCGCTCCTTTCCCGCTTATCTTTTTCACAACTTGACTCGCTCCTTCACTCGCCAAACCAGCCAATGCTGACAGCCCAAGTGTCTTTGCCAGGGTGGGTGCCAGGGAACGAGCCAGGGGAACAATAGCAGAGAAAAGACTTCCGCCTTGCTTCATCACTTTTCGGATTTGCGTTTTCGTTATTTTGATTTCAACTCCCTTTCCCTGAGATGCGGCTTTGCCGATTCGATTTATTTGATTTGTCGTGAGCCACAGTTCATCATTTCCGCTTGTTTGTTTGCCACCCAATCTCAGGGTGACGGGACTGTTTGTTCGGAATGCTCTTCCAAGCTTGCTTTTTTGTCCTTTCGACAGATTTACTTTATATGGGTGATATGTTGTCATTTTAAATGACAAGATATGTTTTTCGCTTCACACGATCACCAGTTCATTTCCAATTTTATCAATTTTCACCAGTTCTTCATAGAGAACAATCGCATGTACATTGAAGTTGGCAGCTGCATCTGCGCTCAATCGATACCTGAATATCAGCTGCTTGGGATCTCTTGTTGGTTTTTCCGTTTGGAAGGTCAGGTCAAAATAGATCAACGGGAAAAGAGAATTGAAATTGGCCAGATTCAACTGTGTTCCAGTGTTAAAATCATTTTTCCGCATTGCATAAGCCATGACATCCTGGAAAATCCTCACTTTGCTTTCACTGTCGTACTCTGTTTCCGGGTAGAAAACTCCGTTTCCATATTCCAGCCGGCAGTTCAACAAGGATGAAGCATTATCCGCTGCATTCAGCTTGAAAGTATTCATGAGATAAGGGCTATCTTCTGCAGGGGCGTCAGTGGTTCTTTTCAGCCAGACAAAAATATGCCGCACATTGTCGATGCTCGCTGAGATCTGGAAAAATCCTGATGATCTTGCGGGAGCTGATTTGGAATACATCTCCCTCAGATATTTCCATTGCGTTTCTTTCAGGAATGAGCTGACAAATTTGTCATAAAGTGAATCTTTCGGTGTCAATCTGGGGACCCAAAGCAAAAACCGGTTCACAACAACTCTTCCAGCATCAGTGCCGTTTGCCATATGAATGAGTTCCCCATCATCTTGAAGAGTTATCTCGAATTGCAACTGCATAGGCACAAGCATCTTATCTTCCAATTCTTCGAAAAAGGAAAAGCGATTCAGGGGAATGATCGTGTTAATGTTCTTTGCACCGCCGTTTCCATTGTTTTGAACTGCTTGAGATTGCACCCGCCGAGCTTCAAATCCTGCATTCGTATCAGCGGTTGTTGCATCAGTATCCAAATACCAGAAACTGTTCTTGGCGACTGATCTGCTGAAGTCGTCGGAGTATTCCAACAAATTCTTTGTGAAACAGACCTGGTGCAGATTATCAGTATCATAAATAATCTTTCCCGCAGATTTTATCGTCAGGTGTTGAATCAGGGAATGAGCTCCATTGATCACTGTGATTCTGTCAGCTGCTGCATAGCCAGCACCATCTGCTAATTTCTGGAGCTGAAATTGCACCTCGAAATAAGCGTTATACCAATCATAGAATGCGGATCGGTCATTAATCGTGAATTTATAACCATTTTTTTGTTGAGGTTGTCCATTAGCTGGAGCTCGGATTGTGTCATCCAGCTGGAAGCGCACTAATTCATTTCTTTGAAGATATTCATTCGATCGAAAAGCCATTTTAAATCATTTTTTTCTTTTTTGAATTCCTTGCCCAGAGATCAACCTGTTTAATATAGCATCAGAACTTTCCCCGGAGGCAGGGGCTGATGGTTGAGCTGGTTGTTTTTTGGAGGCTGGCTTCCCCTTTCTCATATTTCCCAGCTTTTTCATGATCAAATCACCAGATTTTTCAACTGCTTTTTTACCGAGTTTATCCCCAGCGTGAGAAATTCCTGATTCCAAGGCTTTTTTCGCAATGGGTTTCGCGAATTTATTGAAGACGACTGATGCGACCTTCCTTATTGGTTTGAAAATATTGTCCACAATGACACCTGTTCCTTTGTGCCGGAAGACAAACCGCCCCAGCTGGGGATGGAAAAAACGAGAGAATTCATAACTTTTCATTTTATTTGTTTTTTCAAGATAAGCGAGAATGCTGTATCAGCTCCATTCAAATCGACAATCCGCCTTTTCCCATCGGTGATCCAGATCCGAATGGAGCTTATTCTGTTTTTATTCACAGGGCTGAACATCACTCTCATGGGTTCAAGAGTGAAACTATAGGAGGCCTGCAGAACAGATGTGGAAAAGGAGAAGATGATATCACTCTCTTCCCCATCTACAAGCGAATCACTTGTGAGATCGCAATGAACGTTCAACATATCAGTATCTTGGCTGAGGTTTGGAACTCTGGAGCCAATGTTGACTTTGTCTTTCAGAATCTTTTTCTCAAAACCAACGAGATCGCCGAAGTTGGATTTCTCGAGATCAAGTTGCCAGTTTTCTTCCAGCGTGATTGTCGTTCTGAAAGTTGTGGGAGAGAAAGCAAGATTGATTGGGAATTTTTCATTCTTTCCTGCGAGGGGGCCTGTTGCGTTTCGAATTGCCGCATTCAAAGTGGAATAATCCCAAACCCCAGCGGGAAAGGTGATATCGGAAAATGTTTTCCCACCGTCAGAGCTGAATCTGATCAGCTGATTTTTCAATGCCGCATTGATGTTATACCACGTAAAACTCATATTGATAATTCTGTTCAACCCAACAACATATTGGGAATTTGGATCCAAAATAATGGGTCGATTGAATTTTGTTGTGAAATTTTCTGGTTTGTTTCCCCCAGTCTTGACGGAAAAGGATGACAGGACAATTTCTCTTTCGATTTCCATTTTAGGGCTTGAAATACTTTCTGAAAAGTTTCTCATGCTGGGAACGATTTATGACGTTTTCTTTCAGGAGAAGATCGAGAATGCCAACTCCAGTGTTTCTGATGCCCGAATTCGTATTCCCCGCGAGAATGGAGCCAACGATGACTTCAAGTTTCTGGAGGAGATCTGTGGGGTTGGAGAAAAATGAAATGGCGCCGCCTTTTTGCTCGCTCCGCTTCCTGCGCTTGATTCCCGTGCCAAACTGCTCAAGACGTTGACTTTGCCGGTTATAATAGTCTATGTAATCATTCAAAGCTTGGAATGAGCGGTTTATCCTTTGATGTGCAAAATTCTTTTGCTCTTCGGTTATTTCCCCTTTCTTGAATTTTTTGGACCAGGATGATTTATACCCTTTCAACTGATTTCTGCGGAAGTTTGCAATGGAGATAAGATTCAGGAGATATTTCGATTTCTTTTTATTTGTGATATTTGGCTCTTGGAGGGTTTTCTCCACAACGTCATAATTTGTGAGGTCCAAGCTATCCAAGATTTGATTGGCTTCATCTCCACCTGGATGAGCGTCAGGGCTAGTATCTTCCACTGGTTCCTCTGCGTCTGCAAAATAAGCAGGAGGAGGATCTTCCCCTATCTCTGCCACAACTTCTTCATATGTTGGGGGAGGTGGGTGGATTTGTTTTTCTGCTTGCGGCGGCGCAGCTGCACCTTCATCAAACAAACCTTCGACATCCATATCTTCAAATGGGTCGTCGACTTCGGGGAGATAATCAATCTCCGCTGGTTTGGCTTTTTTCTTTTTCCGGGGAAGTGGCCGAAGTGGCCCCAAATTCGACTCTATCACCTCATCCAGTTTCGATGTGACTGGTTTGAACATTTTTTCAAGTCCGATTTGACTTGTCTCTTCGCCCAACTTTTTCTGGGTTATTGCATTGTGAACAAAGTTGATTTTTTTCCCCAAAGCAGATTTGCTTTTGGCCATTTCTTGCCATTTCAATAAACTCATTTTATATCCCAGAAACATGAATTTGGATGAAGAACAAGATGTAGAACGTCATGTTCATTAATAAAATGAAGATTCCAAATTATGATTGTCAGGATCCAATCACGAATTTCAAACAACTTCACCCGTTCATGCCGGATCGAACTTTCAGAATGTTGATCTGTGGCCCTTCAGGATCGGGGAAAACAAATGTTCTCCTGGATATGATTTTCCGCCTGCTCTTCTACGATAAAATCTTCCTCTATGCGAAAAATCTTGACCAAACCAAATATCAGCATCTGCTGAAAACGTTTCGCCCAATCAGCAAAGAAGCTGGGTATGACGTTGTGGAAGCATCCCCGGATGAAATCATCCCAGTTTCTGAATTGTCAGGGGAGAATCAAAAACTGGTTGTTTTCGATGATTTTGTTTCCGAAAAAAACCAAAAGCCATTGATTGATTATTTCATTCAGGGCAGGCACAAAAAATGTTCTGTGATTTATCTTTCGCAAAGTTATTTCGGAACACCAAAAGATATCCGCCTGAATTGCTCGCATTTTTGCATCTTTGAATTCCCAAGCAACAAAGAAGTCACAGCGATCTGCAGGGAGAACAATGTCAGCAAAGAAGATTATCGGAAAGCAACGCATGATCCGTTCTCTTTCCTGTATGTGGATAAGCCGAGGAAATTCATTGCCAAAAACTTTGATGAAAGCATTTAAAATGAGTTATTCAAATGGATTGCTGTCTGAAACAAGCAACCGCGCCCATGGCGCGAAAGGACGAGATGGAAAAGATGGATTGCCAGGAGTTGGTTTCAAGCTGACGCCGGCAGGGGACTTCGACCTGCAAAGGAAACGCCTGACCAATATCGCTGAAGGAAAGGGGAATTCGGATGCAATCACAAAGCACCAAGTTGACACGCTTGCAACGCAATTGCGGGCAGATTCTCTCCAGGTGGATGGGTCTTCCCATATGACTGGGGATCTTGATCTCAGGGGACAAAAACTCATCAACCCCGGGGAAATAGAAATGAATCGCAAATTGATCGTCAATCTGGACACTGATGAAAACCAGGATTTGTCAGCGGTGAATATGGTCACTCTGAAAAAATTCCACCCTGATGCTCCGGCTCACACACATGAAGTCACGAAGGACCTGGATTTAAAAGAACTTTTCAACGTGAAAAACTCAAAACAGCAAACATGGCATGATTTGGGAGCAAATTATAACAATCTGGTTTCTTATAATGACGTCAAAAATATCTTTCTCAGCCGCAAAGAGACGTTTCCAATGGAGACGGCTTTGGATATGGGAAATCACACCATTTTTAACGTGAAAGATCCTGAAGTTGCCGATCAGGGCGCAAATATGCGATATGTGGATGCCCAATCCGCGAAAAAGCTTTCGTTGGAAGGCGGGACAATGACCGGAAACCTGGATATGAACTCGCAACAAATCAACAACATCTTAACGCCAACTCTGAAGCGACAACCCACGTCAAAATCTTATGTGGATAATGCGATAGGAGGTGTGGTAGCCCACACGATGGAATTAGAAGAGAAGATCAAAAAATACGTAAATGAATCGCATATCACGTCAACCTCTCACCCAAAGGACGCATTCCGCTATCTGATGGAAAATGTGGATGAATCCAGCTCTGAACATCATATGACAGTGACTGGGATAAGTGATTTTCCAGATTCGCCGCATCATTTCAACAAGAAGGCTTATGACTTGGAAATCACAAAAGATCTTTTAAACGAATACTCTGGGAGACTTGGATTCAATATGTACAAACTCCCAGAGGGAGAATACACCGTGTGCGTGGAATTCTTCCCCGCGTCAATGGATGGCGTGAGCGTCAACGTTGTGAGCACAAGTCTGAATATTAATCAGCAATCAACTAAGAAGTTTTCGGGGTATTCCAGATCCATTATCCACATGCACAAATGGAGGATTTCCCCACCTGAATTCATTTTCCTGGATTTGAAATGGCGAGGCACTGCCCAGTCAGCTGCAGAAGGATCCGCAAAGTTGATCATATATGGCATTGCTGGTTCTCAACCTGATGTTGAAAGCAGCGTTTATGATTCCCCTTTCGTTTTCCAAGCGGGGAAGATGGTTATGGAGGCTGACTTGGATTTGAATTCGCACTCCTTGTTGAATTTGCCGCTTCGCCCGTCAAAACACTTCATTTTTGCAAGATTTGTGAAAGGAAAACACGGTGATTGTTTGATCTTCCCAAATGAAGAGGAAGATGAAACAAATTATTGGCAACAATTTGGATCTGACTTCCGGATTTTGAATGTCACGGTTTTCATTCTTCAACGCGGATCCAACCCAGTGAATGGAGCAACCATCATCATGACAAGTGTTGTTCAAGGAGATCACATCACTCGGAAAGCAGTCAGACCTTCCACCAATTCATTTGGTTCACTGCAGTTCACCTTCAATCTCCATGTTGGGCAGGAAGAAGCTTTCTATCTGGCTCTCTCGGATGGAAATGCCATTCAAAGAGCAAAAGCGACAATTCTGATTGAAAAATGATTTTCTCCCTGAAAAATGAAGCGAGCGAAGCGAAAAGCGAGCGAAGCGAGCCGCGACCGAAGGGAGCGACAAAGCATTTTTGCTTTCAATCACATCAACCCCGCAATTCGGGAAGAAGAACTGGAAGAGATCAAAAAACTTTTTCGATTTTATCACAAAAGATTCTGGTGCCTGAAACGAGCGCATGGTCGATTCAAGAAAATGAATCTGCTCATGAATTTGACCTCTTCCGGTCTGGTTGCAATCGGGACGATTGCTGGGGCAGCAACAATGAACCCAATCGTTTTGGGAGTGATTTCAGGAGCAGGATTAGTTTTGAAAACCGCGAATGAAATGAAGAATCTGAAAAGCAAAATTGAGATGGCGAAATTCGCTTTCACCACCTATGAAAAAACATTGAGTGATTTGCGCTTCGCTTTGCGGGGAGGAAATTTTGATCGAGCTGAATTTTTGTTTTCAATGGAAGCGATTGATGGGATTGTGATTGATTTGGGGTTGGATTTGGAGAGATTTGAGAAAATCTATGAGGTGAAATTCGGAGATTGAGCGAAGCTAGCCACGAAGTGGATTTGAAATTCATTTCAACTTGAAATGAAATTCACAGGGGAAAAATCATGCCCCAGCGTGAGGTGACAAAAAAGGTGACAAAATGGGTGACAGGGTGACAAAATCACCCTAAAAAACCTGGATTGAAAATATTTTTTTTGAAATCAAAAAATAAAAAAATATTTTTCTCCAGAGAATGGGGTTTTGGAGGGTGATTTAGTCACCCTGTCACCCATTTTGTCACCCTTTCTGCTGGAAATAAACTCAAGCCGGAGGTGATAGGGTTCCAACAAAAAAGATTGGGAATCAGTTGGTTTTGATGACTTTGAAGCGCCACCAAACACCTGTCGGCTCACCCCAGCAATTGAACACATGCAGCGGCAAAACTGACTCTTCAGGATGAGCCACCCATTGCTCCCGTTCAAGTGGCCAACGCTCTCGCGATTTGAGAAGTTCGTTGATCTCCCCCAACGTTTGCGGAATCCAAGCATCTTTGAATGTTGGATCCACCAACAAAAGTTTTTCTTCAACCCCTTTCTTGACTTTTTCTTCAACCCCTTTCACCCGAAAGCCGGCAGGGAGGAAAGAAAGTCCATCTTTCTGAAATGCATCCAGCAATCTCTGAAGCGCAAACTCATTCAAACCAGAAGTTGTGGCTTCACCCAATGGGCATTTTTTATCCATTGGAATCACAAAACCATTTTCCGGTCGTTCACGTTCAACATTGTCCATCACTTTCTTCGGTAACCTTGCTTTCTCAGGGATTGGAGAAGATTCAGAAGTCGCCTCTGAAGTAACCATCAGTTTTGGAGTTGGGGGGGATTTAGAAATCACCTCCGGAGATGAAGAATCAATCTCAGGCGGAAAAGGTCCAGTTGCTGTTGACAGGTTGTTCACATAGTTGACAAGTTTTTTCGCAACTAAATTCCATTCCTGATCTGTGAGGTCGCGTGGCTTGACTAAAGTGATTGAATTCTGGCAGAAAGCCACTTGCGCTTCCGTGACCAGAACATCTCTGCCAGTAGATTTCACAACAAATTCTTTTTTCCCAGATTTCAAAGCGCGATTGAGATATTGCTTTGACACCCCCAGGCGCTTGGCCAATTCCGATTGAGTTTTGATGCCTGGAGTTTTTTTCCCAGAGTACATATCTATCATAACCCACATTTTAGTGGGGGAAAAAATGGGTGACAAAATCACCCTAAAAAACCTGGATTGAAAATATTTTTTTTGAAATCAAAAAATAAAAAAATTTTTTTCTCCAGAGAATGGGGTTTTGGAGGGTGATTTCGTCACCCTGTCACCCATTTTGTCACCCTTGGCAAAAAAAATTCATTTCCAAGAATTCTCCTCCAAAAAAATTTGGAAAAAAATTTTCCTCCAAATAATATGGGAGGAATTTCTCCGGATGAAAATGAAATTCCAAAAAATTCGTTTCCGGAGTGGATTTTGAAAAATCAGATTCAGATTTTTCCCTGGAGTGGATTTTGAAAAATCAGATTCAGATTTTTCCCTGGAGTGGATGGCAATTCAAAACTGATTTTTTCCAGAGCTGATTTTTTTCCGGAGTGGATTTTTTTCAAATGGAAATACAAAGTTGAATTTTTTCCAGAGTTGAATTTTCAAATGCAAAATCAGATTTTTTCCGGAGCGAATGTTCAATTCAAAACCAGATTCAAATTTTTCCCCCAGAGTGAATTTTTCCCAAATTCAGATTCAAAGTTGAATTTCAAACCCAAAGTTGAATTTTTCCCCCAGGGTGAAATTTTCCCCGGGGTAAAATTTTTCCCCGAACTGAATTTTTCCCAAATTCAATTTCAAACCCAAAATTCAATTTCAAACCCAAAATTGAATTTTTCCCGGGGTGAAATTTTTCAAATTCAGATTCAAATTTTTCCCCAGGGGTGAATTTTTCCCAAATTCAAATCCAGATTCAAATTTCCCAGAGTGAATTTTTTTCAAACCCAAAGTTGAATTTTCCCCCGGGGTGAAATTTTTTCAATTTCAAACCCAAAGTTGAATTTTTTCCCCCGGGGTGAAATTTTTCAAATTCAGATTCAAAATCAGCTTCAAACCCAAAGTTGAAATTTTTAATTCAGACTGAATTTTTCCCCGAACTGAATTTTTCCCCGAACTGAATTTTTCCCCGAGCTGAATTTTTCCCAAATTCAATTTCAAACCCAAAATTGAATTTTTCCCCAGGCTGAATTTTTTACCCTGAGCTGAATTTTTTTCAAACCCAAATTGAATTTTTCCCCAGGCTGAATTTTTTCCCAAATTCATTTTCAAAATTCACATTTTCCGGAGCAACGTGAAAATCTGCTCAAAATGAACTGAAAAAATCTGGGGTAAAATCAGACCTGTCACACGTGGAAAAATAAAAAATCAAGAAAAAAGTTCTGCCCAAATTCACTTCCAGTGGAAAAAAGATTTTCTCCCTGATTTCAGCGAGATCAAACTTCATCGTCTTCATTTTTGTCCTCAAAATCATCGAATGCCGAAACAGCTTCCACCTTTTCCTCCACCAAAACTTCGTCCACGATGCATGTGATGGCTTTCAGATTTCCGCAGAAAAGGTGTTTGATTGAAAACACAACTTGCCCGCGGAGAGGAACGCCAATGAGTTCTTTTTGCCTCAGAATGGGTTTTTTCTTCTTATCGTCGCACAATTCCCAAAATCGACACGAGAAATCCGAGTTTGGGAGTTTGGAGGGATAAATCTTGGCATAAATCTTTTCCTGCTCGGATTTGTCGATTTTCACGAGAGTGAAATCTCCCTCCTGAAATCGAGCAAAAGACGGGGAAATCTCTTTGATTGCCTGCTTCTTTTTCATCGCAGCAGAGTTGAGATGTTTTTCCAGATCTTTGAAAAATTCAATGTTTTCTTCCGGAAGAGTGATTCCCAGAGAAAACGAGTCGCCTTGATGAGCGAAAATTTTGAATTTGGTTTGGAGTTTCACTTTGAATTGTGAGTCCATGTGGAGGCAGGGGAGAAGGCAGAAATTAATTTTTCCAGAAGATTTTTTCACGGGGTCTCCGAGTGAGCAGTCGGGGATAGATATTTTCGCTGGATTCATTTTTTAGGAGGAGATAAAAAATAAATTAAATCGTGAAAAATCCATTTTTCCATGAACTTACGATCCTCTTCCGATCGGACTGGAAGAAAACCAGTGGCCATATCCACAGCTTTTTGGAAGTTTCTTTCTGCTTCACACGCTTTTTTCCATTCCCATTCCTCTTTGTTTTTTTTCGCTTCCTCTAACATTTTTTCTACTTCCTCTTTGATTTTTTTCGCTTCCTCTTGCGGAGCAGATTTCTTTTCACCTGACATTTTTTCTCCAATGGAGAAAAATTTAAAACGTGGCTTGAAAATCTTCAACGCATTTGTTCAGATCAAACTGTTTGGTGGAGGAAAATTTGGAGGCTCCTTTTCTTGCCCGAGCATGAAGAAATTTTTCATCCGCAGCCTTCACTCTCGTGTAATGGATAAGCTGCTCCAATCTGGGAGAAGCCCAAGTGACTTCGTGAGATTTCTCCTGTGAATCCAGAAAATGTGTTTTTTTCTTGCAGAGTTGATTGAAAAAAACTGTGCGTGATAACCCAAATCGTTCCTGAATTTCCTCTGCGGTGAAAAAATCTTCCCCATCAATCGAAATAAATGGTGTGTCTTCTTCATCCTGAATCCAGAACACTTTTTGATCGGCTCTTCTGAAATACTTGATGTTCCCTGATTTGAGAACTCGGAAAATCACCTTGGAAGGGAGTCCAGTTTTTTCACTGGCTTCTTTGAATGTGAAAAAAGTTTGTTTTTCTTTTCCTTCTTCCTGAATCGAAAACTTCATTTTTGAATGGAGAAAAAATTTTTTTTCTTTTTTCATTCAAAATGTCAACCCTGAAAGAATTAAGAGATCGTGCACGTTCGGAAGGAATGGTGGGATTCTCCCGGATGAAAAAAGCCGATCTGGAAAAAGAGCTGCAAAACCCACAGAGAAAAATCATCAAGAAAACATCTTTTCCTGCGGTGAAATCAGCTATTCAAAGAATTCTTCCAGAAAGAGTCTCGACAGTTGTTGAGTCATCCCTTGATTCAATGAATGATTGGTTTGGAAAGATAAAGAAAAGAGTTGATTGGAATCTGAAGGAAAGAGCCCGGGAAAAACTGTTGACGTTGAATGCGAAAATTGGAGAAATGTTGAAGAAACCTGAATTTGATATTGAAGAAAAACCAGGGTTGGGTGGATCGACTTTTGTTGTCCAGGGAAAAGAAGGATATGGGGCAGAAGGATTCTTGAAGAACGTGACAGGAAATGTGATGGCAATTCTGAAGAAACATTTTGGGTTCAAAGTGAAAATGGTTTTGGTTTGCAGAATGATTTCTCATAATTTGGCAGAGGAAACATCCATTGAAAATGACGCCTTCTTTTCTTCCCCGGTTGAAGAAGTTTTTGAAGGAACTGACTTGGAACAATTGCTGAAAAAAATGAATGAATGGATGTTGGAAAACATGCGGAATTTCCAAAGGGGAAGAAGCAACTGGAGATTCTTGCGAGTTGAAAGATTAGAAATTCATCTGGATGAAATGACTGTTGGAAAATTCATTCCACTTCCTGATTGGCTTGCTGCTAAAAAAGCTTTGACAAACATGCAAAATGAAAATGATGATGAATGCTACAAGTGGTGCATGGGAAGATGGAAAAATCCAGTGGAGAAAAATCCACAAAGAATAACTCCTTTGTTGAGAAAACAATGCGAGGAGGAATTCAATTGGGAAGGAATTTCATTCCCCATTTCATGGCGAGACATTGATCGATTTGAAAGACAAAATAACATTTCTGTGAATGTCTTGGGGGTTGTTGAGGGGAACATCGCGACTTTGAGAAAAGCAAGGGAAAAGAAAGAGAATCATGTGATTCTTTTCAAACTGAAAAGCGGAGAAAATGAACATTTCGCTTTGGTGAATAATTTGAATCGTTTGTGGTTTGGAGAAGATTCTAAGAACAAAAACCAAAGGCATGTTTGTGATGGTTGCCTCAATTCATTCAACTCCAAAGAATCACTCGATGTTCATCAAGAATTTTGCGTGAATGATGGAGTGAAAGCTGTTCTCCCTCCAGCAGAATCAATCATGAAATTCAAGAAAGTGGCATGCGCAACAACCGTTCCCTTTGTCATCTACGCTGATTTTGAGTCAATTTTGAAAAAAACAGAAAAACAAATTGGGGAAAAAACAACGCAAATTCAACATCATATTCCCTGCAGCTTTTGTTTTCTTCCTGTGAGCCGAGTTGGGGTTGATTTCTCCCCAGTTTTCTTTCGTGGAAAAGAAGGAGATGATGTTGGGAGAGAATTTCTGCTGAAATTAGTTGATCAGGTGAAATGGATTTTGAATGATGTGCGAAGACCAATGCTGAGAAAAAATTGGAAGAGAATTCTTTGGAAGAAAGGAGAAAAGGAAGCATTTGAGAAAACTAATATTTGTTGGCTTTGCAGGAAAAAGATTGTGGAAAAAAAAGTTGCTGATCATTGTCACCTGACTGGGGAATTTCGCGGAGCTGCTCATGAATATTGTAATTTGCAAGCGAAAGTGCCAGATTTCACTCCAGTCTTCATTCACAATTTGGATGGATATGATTCCCATCTTTTCATCAAAAACATGACAAATGAATTTGGAGAGATTGATGCAATCCCAAACAATGATGAAAAATATGTTTCTTTCTCCCTGAAAATTGTTTGGGGAACATTTGAAGATGAAGAGGGAAAAAAACATGATTTGAAACATGAAATTCGCTTTGTTGACTCCCTGAAATTTATGAATTCTTCTTTAGCAAATCTTGTTGGAAATTTGGGGAAAGATGAGTTGCATTGCTTGAAAAGATTTTTCCCAGAGGATGTTAATTTACTTTCCAGAAAAGGAGTTTTTCCCTATGAATTCATGGATTCATTTGAAAAATTCGGTTGTGAGCTTCCTGGGAAAGATGCCTTTTTCTCCCAGTTGTCTGGAGAAGAAATTTCAGATGAAGATTTCGCTCACGCTGAAAATGTCTGGAAAAAATTTGAAATGTTAAATCTGGGAGAATATCACGATCTTTATCTCAAAACGGATGTTTTTCTCCTGGCAGATGTTGTGGAAAATTTCAGGAAAGTTTTGATGGAAAACTATCTATTGGACCCCGCATGGTTTTTGACTGCCCCCTCTTTCTTTTGGGATGCTATGTTGAAAATGACAGGAGTTGAGTTGGAATTGATTTGCGAAGAAAATATAGAAATGGTTCGTTTTTTTGAAAGACAAATTCGTGGAGGAGTTTCCACAGTCTTTCACAGATTTTCTCGAGCAAACAACAAATTCATGGAAGATTTTGATCCTTCCCAACCATCAAAGTTCATCGTTTATCTCGATGCAAATTCTCTTTATCCAACTGCGATGGTGGAACCACTCCCTGTGGGAGGATTTGAATGGTTGAGTGAAGGAGTTTTGAAGAATTGGGAGAAGATTGTTGATTCAGAAGGTCATGGATGTGTCCTGGAAGTTGACTTGGAATATCCAGATGAATTGCATGATTTCCACAATGATTTTCCTTTGGCTCCGGAATTGCTGGAGGTAAATGGATTCTGTAAGTTGATTCCCAATCTCAAAGATAAAGAGAAAATGGTTTTGGATGGAAGGAGTTTGAAATTTTTTCTTTCCCTGGGAATGAAACTGAAAAAGATTTGGAGAGGAATTGGATTTCGAGAAGAAGCTTTCATGAAACCTTTCATTGAATGGAATACGAAACTGAGAACAGCCGCCAAAAATGATTTTGAGAAAGATCTTTCCAAACTGGCAAGCAATGCTGTTTATGGGAAAACCATGGAAAATGTTAGGAATAGAATTAACATGAAACTGGTGAATGATAGGAAGAAAAAAGCAAAGTTGGTGAAAAAGATCAACTTTAAACACGCAACCAAATTTGGAGAGAAAGTGGCTGCTATTCACATGAGGAAAACAAAAGTTATTTTGAACAAACCAATTTTTGTTGGAGCAGCCATTCTCGATCTCTCCAAAATTCACATGTTCAAATTTCATTATGGTTATGTGAAAAAAAAGTGGGAGAAAGTCAAAGTTCTCTATTCTGACACAGATTCCCTGATTTTGGAGATTGAAACGGATGATTTCTTCGCTGACACTGCTGGAGATGTTGAGAAATGGTTTGACACATCGGCATACCCGAAAGATCATTTCGCTGTAGAAAATGGCTTTCCTGTTGGGAAGAACAAGAAAATTTTAGGAATGTTTAAAGATGAAGCAGGAGGCAAAATCATTCGTGAATTTGTTGGGTTGAGACCAAAATGTTATTCCATCAAGATAGATGAGGGAAAAGGAATCAAGAAAGCAAAGGGAACAAAAAAGAATGTGGTGAAAAATAGGATTTCGCATGAAGATTTTGTACGCGTTCTTCATGGTGAAAAATTTCCTCCAATGAAAAATGTTTCTCTCCGGTCACATCTGCATGAGATTTTCACTGAGCAAATTTGGAAAATGGCTTTGTGTGCTGATGATGACAAGAGAGTTGTGATGGATGATGGAGTGATGACTTTGGCTATTGGTCATTGGAGATTGAGATGAAATTTTCAGTGAGATTTTTTGAGAGAGTTGCCATCGCCAGATTTTATCGGAGTGAAATATTCTCAAATGGTATGTTTTTTTGTGGTCAATATGAGGGGAAAAAAAATAGTAGATATAGAAGAAGGGTTCTGGCACACTTTCAAAATCGTAGCAAGTTAACACAAGTTCCAATTTAATTTATTTTATGTTAAAATTCAACAAAAAATAATTTGATTCTCGTTCCCCAATTTGTGCTCGATCGCATACGTAAAATATTTTCAAACAAATTCCTCCCCATTTTGTTAAATTTAACATAACACATGTATTGACTTGTTTTTTTTGTTTTACGTATGCGATCGAGCAGAAAATCAAACATTTGATTATTCGCTAAAATTGAACGTCAACTGACGTCAATTTCTGTTTTGTGTTAACTTGCTACGATTTTGAAAGTGTGCCAGAACCCTTCTTCTATATCTACTAACACTTAGCCGCAGGCTACAAACCACAACCGAGCAGCAGTTTTAATATATATAGTTAGCCTTAGCCTAACAGCGTCGCCCTTTGAAGAACCTCTGAACAAGCTTAACTAAGATGAAACTTAACTTAGGTGAAAGGTCGGAAGCACAAGAATTAAGATTGACGACCGGGCTATTTTTCAATATTAGCAATTCTCAAAAACGGTATTACCCGACCGTCTGCACAGTCCAGTGACTTAAAGGTAAAATAAATCACATTTTTCGATGGGAATTTATGTTGATATCAATTTTTGATTGACTTTTCCTTTGTGTTCTCTTAAGTTTTGGAGACATGCTCAAATTAAGTCGTGTTGTTATCTTGAATTTCATCGAGGACAGCTCTGCCTTGATGCGCTGTAAATGGTACGTGTTTTGCTTTTAAACATAAACCAATGGAGATTTGAATAAAATTTTTCGAAAGAAGATTGTGTTAGATAGGTAAACGCTTTTTTCGTTTGTCTCACGATGGAGTCACTTTAAGATGTTGATCGCGACGTTTCGACTGCTATTACTGCTAGTCTTCATCAGGCGATGAGGTCGATTGGTTACGTGTCGCTTATGTAGCACGTTGGCTTGTTGCTATTGGTGCATTTCGATCCTGATTATTATTCCGAAAAGATGTTGTTCCCTCTCCGGTCCGATTTGATATCGGTCGGCTGTTATGCTTCTTGATTGTGGGCATCCACGCTTCGGGAATTTCAATTCCACTATCTCTGTTGATGTTATTAGGATGAAGTCTTATGTGGATGGCCTCTTTAACTCTACGGGTGTACCAGTGTGGGTCACGGTCAATAAACTTAACCTCGTCCCAAATAGGAAAATGCCCGGTCTTGTTAGCGTGTTCTGAAACCGCGGAGGTTTGAGTACGAGCAAGCCGTATGTCTCTATCGTTAATTCTTGTAATAATAATCAGGATCGAAATGCACCAATAGCAACAAGCCAACGTGCTACATAAGCGACACGTAACCAATCGACCTCATCGCCTGATGAAGACTAGCAGTAATAGCAGTCGAAACGTCGCGATCAACATCTTAAAGTGACTCCATCGTGAGACAAACGGAAAAAAGCGTTTACCTATCTTACACACCACGATGAACAACAACCACATTTTTAGTAAGATTGTGTTGTCTATTTTTATGTGTTTGTTTATTCATTACATAGATTGAAAAGTGATTTTATGTAAACAAAACAAGACTTAGATTTTCTGTCTTCACTCGCGACGCCTTATTATGCAAATATGTTTGTGTATTTTTGCAATTTTGATTTCTAAATCAGTTTCTCGGGCAATTTTTGACAAGCAAAAACTGTATTTTATTCGGAAAGTAGTCGTACTAGTTATTCTAGACAGAGAAAAGTTGTTTTTTGTGAACTTGTGTACGGTCTAAAAGTACTGTGCAGACGGTCGGGTAATACTGTTTTTTGAGAATTGCTAAAATTGAAAAATAGCCCGGTCGTCAATCTTAACTTTCTTGTGCTTCCGACCTTTCACCTTAGTTAATAAGCTTATTCAAAGTGCGACGCTGTTAGGCTTTGCCTATCTATATATATTACATGTATGCGTAAGGAAACTCAAGAAGACACCGCGAAAGTGTTTGACACTCTCGCGACGAATTCTGCGATACCTTTAAGACGGAAACCCGCTAAAACAATGTTTAAACCAACGCAAGGTACACTGACTTAATGTAACACTGGAAAACGGGACAGAATATTAGCGAACATGAAGATTTAGAGGAAGACATAAACCTTGTTAAACAAAAAGTGAACACTGGACAGCAAAGAAAGAAATATAAGCGTTGTAGGAATCCCATGAATTAATTTCCCTTCTTCTGGTTGTTTGCCTTTCGTGAATTTTTATTTCGTGAAGTTGAAGGAACAGAACAGCCAACTGAAACATCGGGTGCAAAAATTCACCGCCGATAGAAGATGTAAACAATGCACGTGTCTTGTGATACGTTTCTTGTGTTTCGCTTGCGATAGTGAATGTAACCTTAAAGCGATCACTTTTTCATACAATTTTCTTTTCTTTGTTTCGGATACAGAGGAATAAAAATTGGATATATTTTCGTTGCGTCTGATTGCGAGATGCTTCATGAAATAGCTGCGTTATACGTTACTGGAAAGGTTTCAAATTACTTTTTACATTACGCAAATTGCAACATTTTTACCTCAACTGAAAAAAATATATTTCAAAGGGCTAAATTTGTTTCTCACTCCTAAATTATCACTTCTGCCGTTAACTTTGATTAAATTTATAAGTTTCATTCAAAATTTATTATAATAATGGCGGGAAAACGTCTGGCAAAACTTTCAATTCGAAAATTTGTTTTGACCCCGGGTCCGGACCAAGCAACATAAATTGAAAGATTCGTGGCTTCGAAACGCCACTTTGCAGCTACATTTGCATTCACTTCAAAAGTGTCGGAAACACGGACCAGTTACAAAGATAAATTTAGCTAGTTACAAGATTTAGGTAAAACTAATAACGACCACCGGTAAACTCTGATATACGGCCTTTTTTTCAACGGTAAGTACAAAGTAGGCATTGATTTGTATTTTTCAGTGCTCTGGTCTTTTGACACAGTGGAGACGCTATTTAATTTGACTCTAATTTGCGTGCGACCTCGCACGCTATAAAGGTGTCTTCTCGCACGCTAGCTTTTGTTTTCGAAGGCTAACACGCTTCTTTCTTAGACCGCTCACACTATCCCATGCCAAATACTGCCTACCATCAAACCGTAAACTAACATGCATGCAGATTCCCAAGACATATACATTCCAATATGCCTAATACAACGACGCCCAAGTATACGCTCCCACAGCGTCTTGTTTATATTAGACCAAAGTTGGAACTTTTGCTCTAAGTCTTTCCACAGACTGGCACATTAATTAGGTACATTGTTGTAGATTAAGCCTATTGGTGCTTCATTGTTGTTACGTGTAGCTGCTGTATGGGATGCCCACACAAACCGTGTACCCATTCTTGTTGTAAAATTTAGAGGAAATGTATGGAAATATTGAAAAGGTTGATAATGATATCGTATTAAATACATTGTATACAGCAGCAATGAATATTTACATAATATATATAGATAGGCAGAGCCTAACAGCGAAGCACTATGAACAAGCTTAACTAAGGTGAAACTTAACTGAGGTGGAAGGTCGGAAGCACAAGAATTAAGATTGACGACCGGGCTATTTTTAAATTTTAGCAATTCTCAAAAAACAGTATTACCCGACCGTCTGCACAGTACATTTAGACCGTAGAAAAGTTCACAAAACAACTTTTCTCCGTCTAGAATTACAGGTACGACTACTTTCCGAATAAAATACAGTTTTTGTTTGCCAAAAATTGCCCGAGAAACTGATTTGAAAATCAAAATTGCAAAAATACACAAACATATTTGCATAAGGCGATGCGAGTGAAGATAGGACTGTACTATAAAATCAAAGTCTTGTTTTGTTTATAAAATCGCTTTTCAATCTATCTAATGAATGAAGAAACACATAAAAATGGACAACACAATCTGCTTTCGAAAAATTTTATTCAAATCTTCATTAGTTTATGTATAAAAGTAAAACACGTACGATTTACAGCGCATCGGGCAAAGCTGTCCTCGATGAAATTCGACTTAATTGAGCACGTTTCATAAACATGTCTCCAAAACACAAAGGAAAAGTCAATCAAAAATTGATATCAACATAAATTCCCATCGAAAAATGTGATTTATTTTACCTTTAAGTCACTGGACTGCTTGGAAATTCATTAAAACTCCGCTTCTTCGGTTCTGAAATCCGTAATAAAAACAAGGCATCCCCCGCATTGCTCCTGCATTGATAAAAACGTATGAGGGTTCCTCGAAGCAAGATTTTATCCCCGAAAGCTCTTCTTTTTCCATTAAAGCGGCTTCTGAGTATCCCTGTCTTGAGTAGCAAACCGCGAAAAAATGCAGGGAAGTAACGACTTCACTGCTCCGCTAAACACTGCGAAAGATCCAACTTTTTTAAAACTTTAAAAAGTGTTTACAGAGCTGACGACTGTGTAGCCGTGCGTGTGGCGTCATACGCGTATGTTTTGCGACGTCATACGCGCCCGCGAATTTGCCTTGCGCGACCGACTTGACTGCTGACTGACACATGTCACGGAGGCGCGCCCGCGAAACATTCCGCTAGCCATGACCATGAAAAATGACAGACACAGGTTCTATGAGTATGGTGCTGCGCAGCCAGGCCTTCGGCCCGGCAAGTGCTCCGCTATTATATTTTATCAGATCAATGTTGAATTTCAGCGAATTTTAGCGATTTGAAGGGTTTTGCGGTGGACGTTTACCTGAGCGTATAGTAGAGAGACTAATCGTATAAACGTCTGACGTAAAACCCTTCAAATCTCTAAAATTCGCTGTTTTCAGCTACAAGAACGACAACACACACTGACACAACATTTCAGGTAAAAATATGTAAACTTATTTTGATCATATAAATAATGTAAATATTCATCGCAGTATGTTCCGATAATATGAACGTTTTTGATATTCCCAACAGTTTCCTCTAAATTTGTGTAGACAACCTGTTAATTTGCTGTTTTATAGAAATGCTTGATTTCAGACGATCATAACCATTTTTTTTTTTGTACAGGTTGTATATAGTGTAAGTTAGAGTAACAAAAAAAAATGCTCTAATTTAACAAATCATTGACAAAAAATTCAATTAAAGTGATTACTAAAAAAAGAACATAACATTTCTTTTGACCTGTTGAAATAGAACATAACATCACATTCCTGCATAGCAAATCTGTTGTGGAATTCTTCATTAAACTTCAACAAAATTTCATCCTTGTGGACCTAAAAAAATGCAAGTACATAAATTAATGGTTATCATTATTTTTTATCTTAAGTAATGAAAGGAACTAAGCGTTAGCCCCGGTCTGTATATCAGCCATCGCACGCTGCCCTCCGTTATCTTTAACTTGGTTATCATCTGGTCACGAGATAACTTTACTTAAACAGGCACATATCCCATGATAATAAAAACTTGTCATACATGCTGTACATTCGTATATAAATGTATGTATATGAATGTTTGCAATCCCTAAACAAAACCTTATTATATTTTGATTGTATACAAGAACACGTACAGCTTGTATGATAAATGTCTACCAGATCGAACCAGATCATTAACTAGACAACATTTGAGGATTAAGCCAATCAGTTTGTTCTCTTTAAGTTCAACAATGTACATGTACTGTAGCTCATGTGATCGTGGTCTATCAGTGAATGGACAATGATGATTAAGCCAGTAACTTGTGATCTTCAAGTTTATAGCTTACGTGATCATTGTTGAATAATAAATGGCAATGATGATTAAGTCAATTAAGCCAATCAGTTTGTCACCTCCAAGGAAATAGTTTAAGGCCTACGGCAAACGTCGAACTTCACATGTGCCGAATCTAATGCAAATGAGCAAAATCTATTGTTCTTGCTCATTTGAATTAGATTCGGCACATGTTAAGTTCGACGTTTGCCCTAGGCCTAAGTGATCGCTATCTTTTAGCGTATGAATAGACATTGATGACTTAAACCCAATCAAATTATCCTCTTCAAGGACATAGCTTACGCCATCGCCATCTATCAGTGTATAATAAACATGCATGCTCGATTTACCTTATTATGGGAAATTAACAATGCACGTTGAGAACGTAAAGAAAATTTACGTTACACTAAATGAACGTGAATTTTTCAAAAGTTAGGTTTATTGACATGCATTAAATTAACGCGAATTTTTCGATAAGCATCTTGCTTTATTTACCGCGATTTTCATAATTCTGCAAACTCGCACTTTACATTTCCGAACGCCAAACTGCGTATTGGCTTCCGTCAATAAAACCTTCCAAGACAAGTGCATGGATGTTTCTAAGTTTTTTTAAAGCCGAAAATTTGGTTTTGAAGCCCAACTAGATAATATCAATTCAAAATATATTTCAAAGCCTCCGTGAAATGTGACTCTGAAGAGCCAATAGAGGAGTCATGAACTAATAAGGTTTTGTAATGAAATAAAGGTGCTTTAAAATAACAATGTTGTAAAATAGCGTGCATTAAATTTACATCGACATTAATTAAGATACATTAAATTAATGCGAATTTAATTAAATTAATGTATTGTAATACACATGCACAGGATTATTAAACTAATTTGATTTCTAGGACCTGCAACATAATTATATAAATTTTCAAAAACTTTCTAGTTCTGGGACATGCCTGTAAAAACATAGAAACATGTTAAGGGCAAAACGTTTAGTTTGTCCTCACCTCGTGAACGTAACCTTCATATTTAGGTGAGTCTGATGATGAACTACCTGAAAATTAAATGCAAGGAATTCCAAATTGAAATATCAAACAATTACAAAACAAAAAATATGGCCATATTAATAGCAATGAATGAAACCTGTCAGTGATGCGACAATCTTGTCACCAAGCAACACAGACGGTCTGCCTTCCGATAAGCCAGGAACTTGAAGACTGAGAAATTCACCACAAACATTCATGTTCACCTGATGAGAAATAAGAAAGTACCAAGCATTTTATTTAAATTCAGGACAAATTAGACCTTTTATTGATCTTAAACCTCAAGCTACTAATACTAAAATGTAAAATGTAAAATGTAAAATGTAAATGTAGTGCTTGGTTGATTGCTTTTTTTAGACAGACAGACAAAAAAGCAAATCAACAATGTTTTGCTTGAGATGGTTCTGTTTTTAGCAAAATGTAAAAGGCTAATTCTGTTTGTAAGCCTTTTAATTTGCCCAAAAAATATTAAATACAAAACGGCAACTTTCTTAAGTTAACCAGTCTCTGTGCAAAAATTAAAAGATCTTAATTGGAGTAATTTAGATTTCAAAAATGAGGACAGGAGGTATGAAAATCCTTGATGTTAGATTGTCAAGTACTGTATCTGCCAACTTTATAAATGGTAAATTAATTTTAACAAGAGAAACTCATACCCCTTCCATGTCAAATTCTCGCATGTCTATTTCCATTTGCAGCTCTTCACTATAAAGCAGTGATGAAAACCTAGCAGCATAATTCTTTAAGGTCAAGGGCTAGAATAGAAAAAAAAAATGAAAATATATATTATATATTTAAAAAAAAAAAACCGTTCAACAGAATGCATACGGGAAAAGAAAAAAAAAAGCTTATCGTAGCCTGACTATACCTCTGTCAATGCAGGAATTATGGCTCCTAGATCTCTACCATCAAGAATGCATCTCCTTATGTCTCTAGGAATATTATACTGTGCCAGCTTTATGGGAAGAAACAATTTACGTTTTCTGCAAAACAGTTAAGACAAACACGAATGATAAAACATTATTTTATTTTTTTGTTCATATTAATGTCTGTGTCTGAAGGATTTGCAAGATTCTCTGGCCAGAAACCATCTCTGATAAGAACTTTATAATAATTATACAAAAATGTAATTGTACAAGAGGACCTAGAAATAATTATGACATAGCATCCTAGAGATTCAGCAATGCAGGGTGCAGTGGATGGGCATCTCTATACAAAAACACAACACCCAACAAGGGCTTACTGTTCCATAAAAAAAGAGAGAAGAAAAATTGATGGTGATACTTTTCAAACCCCAGGTTTCCCCAGAAAGCTGTTTGTTTGGTTCATTGTATGTACATCCTTAATCCACTCCTTCAGAATTCAAATCAATAGTTTTGTGATGTATGAGCCAACGTTTGGACCCTTCTTTCTCCTACATGTAGATGCTTTGCTTTACCAACCCAGCACCTCCTGCATCTTACTCCCCACCCACTGACTCTCACTGACAACGCGCGCTGTCCCTATAGATTAGGCATGAATATTACATACATGTACTGCAGGCTCAATGTCTTTGAATGTAGACCCATCTAAAAGATAAATATTTCAAGGCAAACTGAATCTCCAGAGAAGTGCTTTGCCTCCCAGTGACCCATTAGAACAAGTTCACAAATGGAGCCAGAAATCTATGAGGTCAAAAACACGAGGATGTCAAAATGCCCTGGGAACTGCTGGAATTGATTGAGGCATAAGTACCTGCTACATGCCCCTAAAATAAGTAGGTCCTCTTCATGTACATGTACCCTTGTTATGACTACTTTGACTACTTCCTTATAAAAGGGAACAAAAATGCTGAATAGATACATACATGTACATGTATAAAGTAGGTGGACCCTTAATTAGCCTCAAAGCATCATTTGCAATCAATAAACACAAACATTCTCCCCAATAATTGTAAACTAACTGTATTGTAGTTGTACGGTGGCCCACAACTGTCACAGCAAATACAAATCGCTCACAGCAAATACAAATCGCTCACAGCAAATACAAATCGCTCACAGCAAATACAAATCGCTCACAGCAAATACAAATCGCTCCCAGCAAATACAAATCGCTCACAGCAAATACAAATCGCTCACAGCAAATACAAATCGCTCACAGCAAATACAAATCGCTCACAGCAAATACAAATCGCTCACAGCAAATACAATCGCTCACAGCAAATACAAATCGCTCACAGCAAATACAATCGCTCACAGCAAATACAAATCGCTCACAGCAAATACAATCCCTCACAGCAAATACAAATCGCACACAGCAAAAACAATTGCTCACAGCAAATACAAATCGGTACTCTCTGGTCAGCGGCAAAATTCTGTGTTGGTACTCAGTCCTTTTGGATGAGCTTTCTCGGCCGCAATTTTCGCACCGCCATTTTTGAGTATCATCGTCTATCATCGTGCTATTATTATTGCTATACACCACAAGATGTTTTGTACACATTGTGGCACCGAAATAGGGGCCGAAGGAAATTTCTGTCATATCTGCGGACAAGGTGAGTTGTTTTTGTTATCAATGTGTAGTTATAATAAAGCTCCGTTAGACGTAGCACGTAATCATTAAAATGAAGACTGAAATCCACCCCAAAACAGCATTAATGCACCTGTCAGTGGTTTCCCCCCGGGGGGGGGGGGGGGGGGGTATCGGGCATACCCACGGGGTTTGACATTAAATTGCCTCCCCTGGGTTAGGAATTTGACAAGCTTGTATTGACCCAGGGTCGGGAAGATTGTCAACATTAGATTGATGGGGACAGTAGAAGTACCATACACAACGTAAAACCTACCATCGAACCTGACATTTTGGCGCGTTCGGTGGGCATTTCGCAGGATCTTGAGAAGGTGAGTGAAGAGTTATTTACCATATTTTAAAAACTTTTCTTCTTTGAACAATTAGCCGATAGATCGATTTTTCGCCTGCTGGTTAAGTGAAGTAATTTAGATGTGATTTGAACCATGTAAAATTTGCCAAATTTGCTTGGTACGGAAGCATTTTTTTAATTAAGTTGTTTGGATATTTTGCAGAATTTCCCTAGGGTGGGGGAATTTGAATGGAAATTTTTGCCCCAGGGTGACAAAATTGACCAAAATTTGAAGGAAAAATGTCAAACCCCGTGGGTATGCCCGATACCCCCCCCCCCCCCCCCCCGGGGGGAAACCATTGACAGGTGCATAATGGCTAATATGAAGTGGGAAGTGTGAAGTGTTTTTTTTTTCCAGGGGAGTGATGTTTGATTTGTTTTGATAATCCTGATGAGGTTTTCTTTTGAAGGTTTAAGAGATGCACAATCATTAGACCAATCGGATTCAGAAGACGAGGAGGAGTTTGATGAGGAGACACTTTTAACATATTACTTTACAAGAGGATTTTCTTACAATGAAATTATCCTTTTCCTGAATAAACATCACAATTATGAAATCTCGTATAGTACACTCTTAAGAAGACTAAAGAAGTATGGACTTAAGAGAAGAAATACTTCTTCGCAGCAGCAAATTGCAATTGCACAGCGGCGCATTCGCGAGATACTTGATGGGCCTGGATCACTTGGTGGGTACAGATCAGTGTGGCACACACTAGAGCTAGAAGGTATTAGAGTTCCCAGAATCATTGTGCAGGAATTACTGAAAGAATTGGACCCGGATGGAGTAGCTGAACGTAAAGCACATCGGCTTAAAAGAAGGGTTTATAGCAACCCAGGACCAAATTACTCTTGGCACCTGGATGGCTATGACAAACTGAAACCGTGGGGATTTCCAATTCATGGGTGCATAGATGGATTTAGCAGGAAAATCTTGTGGTTAAATGTTACTCGATCAAACAACCTTCCTGAGAACCCAGCAAAATACTACCTAACCATTGTTAGTGAACTTGGTGGTGTTCCAGTTGAACTAGTAACTGACCTGGGCACTGAGAATGGACTCGTTGCAGCTATGCAATGCTACTTCAGAGACAATGCTGAGGCTCACAGATATGTGCCCTCCCCCAGAAATCAGGGCATAGAATGTTGGTGGAGCTTTTTTGGCAAAAATCGCTCTGGTTGGTGGAGGAACTTTTTTAAAGATTTAGAATCCCAAGGAATTATTGACCTAGCCTCTGAAATGTGCAAGGAGTGTCTTTGGTTCTGCTTTTCTGGGCTATTACAAGCAGAGTGTGATAAAGTGAAGGAGCACTGGAACACACATTACATTAGGAAGTCAAGACACGACACATTGAATGGAAGACCAGATTCCTTGTTTTTTCTACCCGAGCACCACGGTGGTGCAGCTAATCTCTCGCTAAAGGTATCTAAGGGTGAATTTGACTTCATTTCACAGCAGTGTGTACATAGTGTTGAAGAAAACATGTACCAGGAATACTTTAGTTATGTATATAATAGCTTAGGACTGACACAACAGAATGTATCTTGGCAAGGTGCCCTTGAGTTATATCATAAGCTGTTGAATATAGCAGAAAATGGCCATACCGTCTAATAGCACGACAAACTTAGTTATTAATTATCTAGATGTAAGTGTTAGTGTGGACTGTACATGTCATTTCAGCTCAGGCACGAAAAAGAAAACCCTCAGCATCAGCTTCATTAAAAATGCCATGTATTACATCTGCAACTACATACCTATCTGATTTGTAGAAGACATATACTGTTCTATTGTTTGGTCCCTGGGTTGAAGTTAAGGAATATCCTGAACTGTCCTAAGATTTTCAGCTGGTTCCTTGAGGACTCCTCGAAACAAAATTAATTCCTAGTAGGCCAATGCTGTTTTCATATTATAGTTTGGATTTCTAGTGCCAACACATTTACACATGTACAGTATCATTACTGAAATTGTTGTGGTGATGATTTCATTGGCGCACTATGCAAACCTACTTGATGAAGTGATTCTGAAAAACAACTAGAGTAAAAGACTCCTCAAATACAAATGTACATACATGTATCATGTTCTACTAACCCGACAGATCTACCAGCAGCTTGCAGGACATCACTCGAATTTACTGATGCATAACACCTGTGGTTGCGACACAGCATAAGTTTGACTAGAAAATTCCAAATACATTCCTCAGTGACGGAGACAAAATGAACATAATTTATTTCTAATAGAACATCAAACAATATTCCAACCCTTTTAACAATGAATCACTATTTTTACTTGCAACTTGCATGTCATTACATCTGTGTTATACATGCATGTATAAGTAAATATCAATCACTACTGCAAGAAACCTCTCAAGTAGCTTCTTCCTCAAAATTGTGAGCTATCTACATGTAATGTCAACAAGATTTATAAAATCATGTCACTAAAGTTAGTGACTGATGTATGATAAACAGAACAAAACAGACAAAGTTTACAATGGATGCTATACTGTTTCTTTGCGAGTCATTTTGACACGTCGTCAGTCTAATTTAAGTAAATATCAAAATGGAATAATCTATCCAAATTACATGAAATTGGTACAGTCCCCACTATGTTCGCTTTGTGTCAATGAACAGGAAACCTTTGAGCATTTCTTTTTCTACTGCCCACATGTGCGTTCATTTGGAATAGTCTTGAAGGACTTCTCTGCAATGGCTGCAAAAAATTTCCATACGGGGGGGGGGGAGGGGGGTTAAGGACATTGCTCTGAAAAGACCCCCTACTCCTGAAATTCCACTGGTAAAATGCATGAAAACAATAAATTTTTGATAAAAATAGGAGTAAATTCACCCCTCCCCCTGGAATTCCAAGGGTTCAAAATACCCCCTCGGTGGAAAAATTCCAAGTCCTCAACCCCCGGGTGCCGTTTAAAAATGCAATAAGCCAATGCGGAAATAATTAATTATTCGCTAAAGATGGAACATATTCATTTTTTAATTTTTGATAACTCAAACAATTTTTAATCTGATTTTGAATCACACAATCCTGCTCGGTAAATGTTATTTACAATTGCAAACGTAAAAAACAAAGACCGAGGACAAAAATCAAAACAAAAATTTTTGTTTCAGAACAAAAATCTTCAGGGAATACTTGAAATCGATATTTCAGAGAAAATACGGCACTGCAAAGAAAGAACATTCTTGATAGGCATCCAGCAAAATGTTCTCTGATTTCTTTTTTGGATTAGTTGAATTCATAATAATATCTGGTATCTATACGTTCATCCCAAGGGCGCTTACTCTCTGTAAATAATGTATTTTGTAAACTACAGATAATGAAAAGAAATAAAAATGCAAAAATAAACCGTAACGTTGTGATCGCCGAAAATCACATAAAATTATTATCAATACGAACGTAAAATGTCATGCAAACGAAACCTGACTAAACAAACTGTACATACTGACATCAGAAGACACTATGCCCTTGTTTCTGAAGTAATGGTTGAATAGCCATAAATTGATATATTCACATCAGTCTGGGTCTTCAATAGACCCTTCCACGGTTTTTTTCAAAAACATTTTATGGACAATTTAACGAAAATCCATCACCACTACTGGACAGAGCACCTCAAAATTAGTATAACTGCCACGTTTGACGGTTATAGGATCGAAAATGCAAACGTTTTGGGCATTCAAACTCGCAAATTTCACGGACATTAATATTGATTTGATTGGAAAAACAAACTGGGGGGCACAAACTTGCCCCCCAGTTATCAAAACATTACATTTTGAAACTTAACGGAGCTATATTTTTTCCACTTTCGATCTTTTAACCTTTGAACTTGGCAGTTTTACTAACTTTGAGGTGCTCTATCCAGCAGTGTTTCCCTAACTAGCGTCGTCCAAATGCTTGCCCCTTACAGAAGGCAAGGATAAATACGTCCTTAAAATCTTTCTTAGCGCTCATATGGGTTGTTGGCAGGGTGATGTTTCGCCCACATGCACCAACCAATGGGAAGCACAGGGTGTGCTTTGGTGATCGCACCAGACATTCGTGGTCGAACTTGGCAGTAATGTATGGCTTGTCATCTTCAAATAGATGGCGATGCCTCTGGCCTGTGAGCCAGCCCAATATGCCAGGTATCGAGATGTCGGGTGTGATAGAATCTTCACAATAGTTGTCTGATGAATCTAGCTTCCCCTGCTCCTTGTCTTCATAGGCCTTCCAAGCAACAACTTCCTCATAGCCAGTGATTTGGGAGTCTTCCACCTCCATTAAAAAATCTTGGAAGTGGTCCATGATCATTTCCTCTACGTCTCTCCTTGAGGAGCCATCCTCTGAGTACTCAGGCATTATCAAAGAAAAAAGGTAGTTAGCATCTGGTGGTGGCTTCTCATTTCCCTTGACAAAAAGAGCTTCACACACATCAGGGTTAGATTGGATCAAGTCCCCTAGTCCATACGTATCAATTCCCTTGCGAAATTCACGCATATACAACATTCGATGACTAACCAAACTGACCTTCAAAGATCTAACTATAGCATCTGCATGTTCAATGTCAATGACTCCTCCATATCCATTCTCACTAATATAATCAATATGCTTGGCAGGATCCTTGCCAATCTCGGCCAACAGTTCTAGCTCTTTGGGGGTCAGGTCATCATCTGAAATGTTCTCAAAATCCCTGGTTTCTTCAAACATGCTTCTATATGCACATTTCTCAAGGAAACATGGTGGTGGGCCTCCTTGTGCAAGTGATGTACCAACTATCTCTCCGCACGTTCGGAAGTTTCCACTCTGGACATGATATGTAGAGTTAATAGGGGATCCTTCAGGAAAAATATTTCTTCCTATGTCAGTTACCGTCGTGTGCAAAAATTCTTTGGCAATCGCACCAGAATCAATGCCTAATTCTCCTGTGTATTTCACTTCTAAGCGACAGTTTGGTGGGGTTTTTTGGGCTTGCCTTTGCCAGATGCCGAGAACTCTATTCAGTGGCGCAGTTCTTCTTGTCACTAAGAAGAAATGTTCATCTTCACAATTCACTTTTGCATACAGTTGTTTATAAACATCTGTAATATCTAGAGGAGATTGCATTAGTTGCGTTGAGGATGTGCTCTCGAGAGCAACTGGCAGGTCAACGTCTTGTTGAAAATCAGTCTTGGATAAAAGTTCCTCATTCCAGTCTGCCTGGAGTTTCCTTGCTAACTTTTCATCTGCTTGCAAAAGATCATCATCTGCATGATCACAGGTTTTTAAGGAATGGGGTTCTTCATTGGTACCGAAAATACTGGTTAACGTCTTCTGATACTTCTTAGCTGGACCATCATCAACATTGACATCATCATCAGATAAACAAAGTCCCAAGGACTTGTCATAATCTGACTGAGAGCACAAGTATAGGGTAATCCTGTTGTACTCTTTGCCTGTCTCCTCTTTGTATCTCTTTAAAGTGAACATCTCACTAGTGCCAGGCAGAAACATTGCTTTTTTCCCATCTTCGCAAACCAGCAGGTATTGCTCTTCTTCTGAATACAGGTTACTGTGGTAACACTTCCATTTTTCTTCAGCTTTCTTCTTTATTGTAGGGTAGGTGGTTGTATTTAACAGTCGTAAGGCAAGTTTTTTTCCTCGTTTGGCTCTTAGAACTTCAGCCTTGTCATTCCACTCCATTAAGCTAATGTAAACTAACACTTCTTCTTCCTTCGAGCCATTTCCCTTTTTGGCCTTGGGTCCCTTCCCTTTTTTGTTCCATTCTTTTACTTTCTGCTCACGATATTTATCAAAAGACTTTATTGAAACAGTGCCAGAAGTACTGGGTTGACAAGGGAGAGTGGAAGAATCATTGCGATTTGGATCATTCTTTGATGGTCCTTGACTGGTAGGTGGTCGTCCTGCAAACAACATAGGTCCACAGGTGGTAATTATGCATGTAAAATATAATATGAACTGTTCTTTACACTAATGGGACCACAGTCAACATCACTAGTTCACATGACAAGATGGCTCTCTATCTCCCCTTCTTCGTCAATAAATTAGGTAATAAGACTGTAATGCTGACTGTGCTGGGGGTACAGATATTTTACTTACTTACTTAATCCTCTTCGTGCTCGGTAGCACATAAGGCCGAACAGACACTTTATAAGTTACTTAAAAAAAACCAGATATTTTAAGTAACTTATCAAGTGTGGTTATTGAGCTTTTATTTATTTATTGTCATAATCTGCAAAGCATTGCATTACCGCAGATATATACCTAATTAAATAAATGTTGCTTTCTGGAATGTAGTATTTGTGAACCGCAAGGCATTATGGTATATCACTATAAGTTCCAATTTTAAGGCAATTTTAGCTTGAATATCATCTAAAGCAATTGACTCGCCACCCCAAGTCTTCTAAATAATAATGGTAACATTATGGCTGCACCACTCTGTAAAGCAGCTTTATTCGTAGTATCCAGGATGCTTTGCTTTGCGGGTTACTAATACCAATTGCTACAGAGCAACCTTTTAATTATTGAATCAGGTATATACATATACAGTAATGTATGTATCTAAATAAATAATTACTAACTATAGTGCCTTTCCCAGGCGAACATGCTTGATTATAACAGAATCAATCCTAAAGAGACAATGGACTCAGACAAGTCAAGAGACTCAACACTGATCAAGTTGGTTAACAATACATAGTGGCAACGAAAGCAAATTTAAAATGAAAAATTGGCAAAAACAACTCACCTTGTCCGCAGATATGACAGAAATTTCCTTCGGCCCCTATTTCGGTGCCACAATGTGTACAAAACATCTCGTGGTGTATAGCAATAATAATAGCACGATGATAGACGATGATACTCAAAAATGGCGGTGCGAAAATTGCGGCCGAGAAAGCTCCTCCAAAAGGACTGAGTACCAACACAGAATTTTGCCGCTGGCCAGAGAGTACCGATTTGTATTTGCTGTGTGCAATTGTTTTTGCTGTGAGCGATTTGTATTTGCTGTGAGGGATTGTATTTGCTGTGAGCGATTTGTATTTGCTGTGAGCGATTTGTATTTGCTGTGAGCGATTTGTATTTGCTGTGAGCGATTTGTATTTGCTGTGAGCGATTTGTATTTGCTGTGAGCGATTTGTATTTGCTGGGAGCGATTTGTATTTGCTGTGACAGTTGTGGGCCACCGTATAGTTGGGAGACTAATTGTTCAAACATCAAGACAATCATTAGTCTGTGTTAATTCCCTAATTCTCATGTCCTGTATGTTTGATGATAAATTGCTATTACAAGGAGAAGTCAGATCCTGATCACTATAACTATGTGGCTTACAAGCACCTGATTGGCTTTTCTCCTGGTATAATACATTCTTCTCCAGTCATGCTGTCGGCAACTTTTCTCCGAGCTTGTTTAGTTCTATTGTAGGACAGTTGATAAGGTGCTGACGGTCCCAGTAGAGCCTGGTGAGAATCCTGAACTCTCGCTGTGACATATCGTCCAATCTCAAAGCCACCAAAATTAAACACTAAAAGGTGATTCACTCTGCCAAGGCTTCTGAAGAACAACAACAACATAATAATATAATGTGACATTTTTTAATGTTCCATCATGCCAGACAAAGAGGCAAACAAACCTACATTTTGGTAAAAAGAAGAGAAAGAGTTAAGCAGACACAGTTTCCAGGTGGAAATAATCAAGAAAACTCAGTCTTCAGGTGTTTAGTTTTTCCACCTTTCACTGATTATTTAAATCCCTGGCATTTTATGGTTTAATACTGTAACATCTGGAACAAATAAAATAAATCAAAGGCTCCTTAGAGCCAACCCGAGAATTTGAAATGCTAACGCGTAACGCAATATTGCGGTAAGCTTATGTTTTCACTCTGTCACGGTTCAATATTTTTTTAAAATTAAACGTAAGGATTTTTGATAAACGCAAAAAATAGAAATACAGTACATCACTTTCATAATGTTCAGTCCAAAGAAGAAAGAAAAAAAAAAAAGAAAAAAGGAAGAAGAAGGGCCTGAGCGAGATTCGAACCCGGGCCTTTCAGCTGTAAGTCGGCGCTTTACACCACTCGACCACTGTGACCATTGATTTGAAATGGGATAAATTTTATTACTTAAAGATAGATAACCATCAAAACGTGTCTCAGTTGAAAATTCCTTTTAGATGGATTTTAATGTTGCATTAAAGACTCCAAATGCGAAACATCTTTAAGCTTATTGTTGTTTATATTCGTTTACACCAATTTAGTTATTGTTATCGCTGGATTCACGCCATTCTTGTTACAAAATGCATTCGTAACAAAGTATTACGTCACCAAGTTTACAGCTGATGGAAGGAGTGAGTGAGTGAGTGACTCATTTGCATATCTGTTGCCGTTACCGATAACCCGTACATTACGCATGCGCGTATATTCACGGGTTAAAAATGAACTGGTTTGAAATTATTTTGACATAACATTCATTTTAAACTACAATAATATATATATACATCCGTATATATATATATATATATATAATTACAGGAAAGCAGGGGTGGTGTAGTGGTGAGAGCACTTGCCTCCCACCAATGTGGCCCAGGTTCGATTCTTGGCCTCAGCACCATATGTGGGTTGAGTTTGTTTTTGGTTCTATCCTTGCTCCGACAGGTTTTCTCTGGGTACTCCGGTTTTCCCCTCTCCTCAAAAACCAACACTTCCAAATTCCAATTACATGTAAATCTGTAAAGTGTCCCCAATTAGTACTTGTGTGCTAAATACCTTTGACACTTCAATAAAGTGATTTATTATTTATTAAATTATTAATATTACATTGTATATTATTTCATTTAATTTACTTGTAAATATTAATAACATGAATTTATAAGGTAATGATGTCATACTTTGCAGTGAATACAACATTGAGTTGTTTGGCTTGCTTTGAAGGGATTTCCATGCCAGGTGCCAACAAAGATCCTTGAGTTAACCGTTCTTCCAAAGAAAGAGCTCTGTTCTTCTCAGGTTGTTTGTCAGTGCCTGGTTCAACTGGTGTTGTTTTGCCAAGTTGGACAGAAAACTGAGGGTCATCTCGGATGGATGTACACGACTGAAATATGCATCCACTTTCACCCTGATTACTGTTGAAGAAGGCAAAATAATAGCCTACTAGGTTAAAACAATTAACCTATGTTAAAAATTCCAAACTAGTTTGAAAAATTATAACCTACTTTAAACAAATTTGACCTGAAATTAAAATTTAACTGCAGCAACACCTACAAATTTAAGATAATCCGATTTGTGTATTATTTCATGCAGTAGGGAGTTAAAAAGTTTTGATGTGCAGTTTTGACAGGTACCATTGTCTAGAGTTAGTTTGAATTTTGGTGCTTCCAGCAATCTAAGCCTTATGCATTGGCTTGGTGAAGTTTAAGGCCTTTAAGTACTCAGAACAGTTTGCATCATAAAGTGCCTTGTGTGCCTTTTTCTCTGGACAACAGGATTAAACCATTTTAAACTTCGAAGAATACTACTTGATGACAAACAAAGCACAAGTACATGTACATGTGCAGCATTCTGCACTCTTTGTAGTCGTTTGAGTTGGTATGTAGGAAAGTTATGGAACACAATGCACCCATAATCTAACTTTGAGAGTACTAGTGTTTCAACCAGTCAATGTCACTTTCAATGTCACTTCACAAAATTAGGTTAGCCAACAATCTAAGCCGTGTGCTTGCAGTGCACTTGTCTTACATGTACTTGTGCACTTACCATCCAAACCCATAAGCAAATGAATGGAGAGCAAAGCCAGACCATACACTGTACCGTCCTACTCTTTTTGTAAAGTAATGTGGGGTTTTTACATGTAATGCCCATTTTTTTACAAGTCAGGGTGTTTTGAAGACGAGGCCAACTTAACATCATTTGCTCAATAATGTGATCATGTGAAAGTTTGAGACAAGGTGTTTAGCGCAGCCAGTACCCTGGTTAGTAGTCCACCCAGGATTTGAGCCTACATTAATTTTAACTTCTTTTCTGCAAAGTAGCTGGTGATCTTGAAATGATATTTTTATACAATTTTATACAAAGTTTCTAAAAGAGACTTATAATAATAATAACCACATTGGCCCTTACCTTATCCATATGATCAAGGATTTTGATTCCCCTACCAAAACATCTCCAAAATCCAGCTGATCTGTGATTGTCAATCCTTCCTTGTTTCTCGTGAGCTCTGCCATCTTACCTCCCATAAACATTTGAGTGTGAGGTGATGGACTACAACAATAATGATCACTGACTTTAGTACAGGTACATGTACATGTATAACTCTCCTGAACTATCAAAATTTCCACAAAGTTCAAAAATTAAATTAAACACACTCAAAATTACTTTTGTTTTGAGATGGGGAATGGGGGGGGGGGGGGTCATATTGATAATGTTTTAGTTATACATGTATGTTACGTGTACATTCAGAACAATACTAATACATGTCATGTATGTTTCAGTCTCTTCTTAGATAAAGACCTTGCCACAATTTGATAACATAATAATTATAATAATTTCGCTTGTGCAGCATGCATACCACAGAGTCACAGGTCACCATGGGGACACTTGGGATTATTAGCTTCAAGTGTCTTGTCTTCAAGTGTCTTGTCTTCTTAAATTGCACATACCTCAACACCGCAGAATGTGTCTTTTTTGGTTCCACTTTAATAGCCCTCCATACAGCTTTACTCTGCTTTGACTCAATTGCCGTGGCTCTTACGACATCCCCCTGACGAGGCCTATATCCCCTTGCACACACCCCACAAGAGAAAAACACTTCTCCATCAATGTAACCAAAGGTTGGTGATACATATGTCACTACCCCTGTAAGGTTTTTCTCCCTGAGTGGCATCACCCCCCGGACCTCAGCTGTGCCATCTGGTGTTCTCTCAAGGTCAAGTTTGACCCAGTCCCCTTGGAAAGGCACATAGCCAAACCTCACACACGACATTTTAAAAGTTATATCATCATCCACGACCCCAGAGTCATGTTTAATGTTTGTTATTGTACCAATAAATGTTTCTGCAGATGAAGAATTCTTAATATCGTCAAGATTCCATTCAGAGATGACTTGAACACGAACAGCTTTCCAACCTGTGGTTTCCTTTTCACGTATAGCTTCAACATGCACTTCTGTGCCGATCTCAGGTCGGGCCCCGCCAATGAGCGTGTCAAAAGTAAAGTAAACATCCTCTTCAATGACTCCTGCACCATCGTACAACCTGGTCACTTTGCCAAAAAGATCTTTCTTTAACCTGGGTTTTAGTGGTGAGCACGAATTTAGAGAATTGTCAGCTTTGCCGTTTGTTATTTTGTTATGTGAACGGTCTTTAGAGACACTAGGCTTTGTATCTTCACTTTCTTCTGTCCCCCATATATACTCTGATATCTTTGCATATAGTCCAAACATCTTCTAACAGAACGGAAATCTGGAAAACGAACATTAAATGCCCAAGCAATCGCGCACTGAAGAACGCGCCATCTTGGATTCTCGAGTCGAAAGAGGCTGGGACGAGGTTGTTTCGTGCCTCGGCCGAGAATGGCTGGTAACCAGTCTTGGAATCCAACATGGCTGACAACATTGCTCCCTGTACGTACATTTCTTAAATGTTAAACAGCAGCTGAAAGACATTTGAGTTTAATGAAAAAGTATGACTAGCAACAACGATCTACAATGTATATTGTTCTGCGAGTTTCATCCTATTGCAGGGCCAAAAATTGTTTATCAGGTAAGGAATTTTATTTTATTAATTTTATGCCCGGGTTTTATGAGACATCGATCATCAGTTCTAGATTTTATTTAAGCTTAGTCTGCGAGCAAGCTCTCGGGTTCGGGATTCGGGGGAGGGAAAGGGAAAGGAGCCCGAGAGCTTGCTCGCAGGCTAAATTTTATTCAATTGTGTTTTTGCCTCAATTTAAGACTTATAATGCATGGTTTTAATAATTTCTGCTTTTACCAGTTCTGGATAGCACCCCCCGGGGGGTGGGGGGGGGGGGGGGATACTCCCATATATGAGCTATATAGGTATGTGCCGCTGTGAAGGGTATGGTTTTCAGGCAGTTTAGTCTGGGATAGGGTGTAGTTATCAGATATTTTTGGTCTAGAAGAGGGTACATACATACATACATACATACATAATCTTTATTTATTCACGATTTCTCCTTTCATACATACATGCTCTTCCTGAGAGCCGTGCCTATAAATTACTAATTTATTAGAAAATACGAAATAAAATTGATAAGTTAACTAAGGTAATAACAATGTAAAAACAAGGTCACGAAGTTAATTTTATTTGTACTAAAAATTTCCTGTATCATTTTCCACGAAACTGATCAGTTGCGTGAAGAAATTAAGTCTAGACAAGGTTTACTGGCAAACGGCATTTAAAAATTGGTATGGCGGGCAGTACAGCATTTTTACTGACCCCTGTTAACTAATAACTGTGATAGTGAACGAGTTTCTAGAAAATAGTGAGTCTGGAATAGGTCTAGGATAGTGTAGGGTTTTTTGGTGTTTAGTCTAGAATAGGGTTGCAAAATGCAGCTAAAATAGTATAGTATAGGTCTAGTATAGGTTAAGGGTCTCAGAGTCCCAGCGGCACACCCCCACCCAAAAATTTACCCCCCCCCCCCCCCACCCGGGATAGCACCCCAACCCCTCCCAGGCCCAAAAAATAAAAATTCAAAGATTCAAAGATCCCCCCCCCCCCCCCCCACCCACCCATGCTAAGCAGGAAAGGTGGGCATGGCTTAAAAGTTATTAATAATACATGCTGTTACATCATCTCCCTTTGAGTACATGTAGACACTGTACTAGAATTGTGTTGTATATTTGTGTTGTAAAGCCAGCCTCGTATCATGTGGATACATGTTGAAGATCTCTTGTTTGAGTTTTAATTACCCTATTTCATCAAATAATAGCCATGCCTCGATTAATCACCCCCTTCGAATAATCCCCCGCCCCCCCCCCCCCCCCTTTGGAGGTAATATTTGAAATAATCACCTCCCTCGATTAATCACCCCGCCCCCACCCCCCCCCCCCATCCCCTCCCCTTTCTTTTACATCTTCCTGGTCAAGTTAAAAATTCACTTCTTGTTTATAGGAAACAATCATTACAATTACAGAAAAGTTGCAAAAGCACAGGTTTCATATAGTTTTTGCTGCCGGCAGGCAGTCTACTAATCGTGTAGAATCGAGAATCTAGAATTCTGTCCTTCTGTCCTTCTGTCTGTCTCGGTTTTCCGATAGTAACAATGAAATATTGTTTGAGAACCAATCAAGAGCGGTAGAAGATCTATGAAACCGTCGGCAGTCTCGGGAGAGCCTCGGCATCCAATCAAAACAAAGTAATGACAAGCCGACTCGAGCATGCCTATGCGATGCACGACTAAGCTGTTTCTGTTTCGACGCCATATTGGACGGGTTTTCAAGCTGTTTTGCTGTCCATTCGACTTGGTAATGTCTAAAAGTACGCTGGAAATCAGTTAAACATGGACAAAGGTTCTTCTCAGGGCCAACGTAGTTGCTGGATCTCTGTTGAACAAGAAGCTGTGGGAGCGTATACATGTACTTAGCTTGGGCGTCGTTGTATTACTGTTAGGCATATTGGAAAATAAGCCTACATGTCTTGGGAATCTGCTAAGGAATCTGCATGCACGTTAGTTAACGATTTGATAATAGGTAGTATTGGGATAGTGTGAGCATGCTAACAAAGATGCGCGTTAACCTTCAAAAACAAGAAGACGGAAGCGTGCGAGATCGCATGCAAATTATTAAAATAGCGTGTCCACTGTGTCAGAATCTTTCAGTTTATTTTGTCTGGTCCGGAACCGGGGTCAAAACAACTTTTCAAATTGAGAGTTTTGCTGGAAGTATTCCAGCCATCATTATAATAAATTTTGAATGAAACTTATAAATTTAATCAAAGTTAACGACAGAAGTTATAATTTAGGGCGAGAGAAACAAATTTAGCCCTTTCTATATTTTTTCAGTTGAGGTAAAAATGCTGCAATTTGCATAATGTGAAAAGTAATTTGAAACCTTCCCAGTAACGCAACGCATCTTGCAAAAGATATCCAATTTTTAATATTCCTCCGTGTCCGAAACAAAGAAAAGAAAATTAAATGAAAAACGTGATCACTTTGAGGTTATTTTCGCTCGAGAAACATTCACCTGATTCACTAGCGCAAGCGAAACTCGCAAGAAACGATCATTGTTTACATCTTCATCGGCGGTGAATTTTTGCACCCGAGGCTGTTTTGTTCCTCCAACTTCACGACTATAAAAATTCATGAAAGGCAAACAACCGAAAGAAGTGAAATAAATTGGGATTCCTGTTTTCGTATATAAAATCTGACGCGGATATTCGATAATCGGGAAAATAACCAGCACGAAATCAAGACAAATAGACTATTTACATGTGGGAAAAATCTGAGACCTTCCGGAATGCACAGAACTAAAGGAGTTTCGCCAAATTCCACGGCTTAAATGGCGTAAATTTGATTTATGCCAACCCGACGTTTTCAAGATTCTTATCCAGCTTAACCATCATCTCGCAATGAGGCAGCACTTCACTTCCAATATGGAACTACTAGTTCTATATAGTGACGTTCATGTAGTTGACTCTTTACCTTATTAATTTCTTGGAGCTCTCTAATTATCACATTAGCACTTCCAACAAGCAATATTATTAATTGAAATAATCGCCTCCCTCGATTAATCACATCCCCTGGAATAATCACCCCATTTTGAAGTGTTTAATAATTGTCCTGGCTATTGTTCCAGGAAATAATTATGGTAATGCAAGTAGTATATAGCATCCAAATTAAATTCTAAGTTTACTTTGTCTCACCAGGGCATAAATTGTTTCTAATTTTTGTGCTGAACTTTAGTTTCCTGAAGACTACATCTCCAAAGAGGAGTTTGACTGTGTAGCTGTCTACATCATCCCCAAACCTGAGCTACAGAGCAAGCTTATTACAATGTTAGTGCTCCCTTCCCTTTGAACTAATTATATAAAATTAATAAATGTTAAAAGCAGCTGTTTTCATCAGTTATTGTCATTTTAGTCCTTGGTAATTTAGCTTTTTTTTTTTTATTATTAGCATTCTTAGTACTAAAATTAAAGTACCATTATACAAAAAAGTCATGTTTTTTTTTTCTGATTTCCATGGCATTTTGGTGATTACCAACAGTGAACCATTTTAGCTCAAACATCTGAAAATCCATTTCATTCTATCAACACCACCATTAAGGTGATTCCTCAGAAATAAAAGTTGTCGAACGATTTTTTTTTTAATTTTCCCTAACAGCTCCCTACCATAAGTTGTTTCGAAAAATTCAATAAAAAAGATAGGTCACCATGCTCGGTAAAGAGATATGATGGACCAATGTTGCCCCATTTATGCCTATAGCAATACCAATCACGCACGTCATTATTTGATCGGTTCATGTTTCTTTTCCCGGTAACCCGTGAAAGCAAAGTTTACAATTCTTCAAAAAAACTTGATAGGTTAAAGTCTCCACCATATGGAAACACTTTAAAATAAAATTTATAAAAACGTCACACAACTTCAAATGACACGGACTCAAAACGTTCCTCGCGTCCATGTTTTCAAGGTCATCAATTTGCTTCCACGAGTAACTGATTTGATAACGTTTTTAGCGATATCTTTTTTTTCCTGTTGAGGAATTTTTTTTTAACTTTGTTAACTTAAAAAGCATTAATTTAACATCAAAATGATGCAATAAAAAATATAGGTCACCGTGCTCGTTAGAGAGAAAAAGACAGTCGTATTTTCTAACGAGCTTGCGGGCCTTTGATAAAAAACATTCCATCCTCCAAAATGTGCGCGCGCTCATTTTGCTCAACCATGCACGCTCATTGCTTATAAATTATGGTAATTCTCCTTTTGAAAAATACTCGTAAGAAAATTAAATTTCCAGCTGCGTGTTTTAAAAACCGTTCACTAAAAAGAGTGTTGTTATCAACTGGCTGCCATGAAAGGACTATTTCGTGTGTTATGCGCAGTACAGGATGCGCAGTGCAATACTGAGGAGTCACCTTAACACAGCCAGCTTTGTCAATTGTATGGCTTTTAGTGTTTTAAGTACATGCATGGAAGCTACAGTGATATGGAGTTGTTTGTTTGATTTCTTTCCTGGGACTGATTACCGGTAGATCATCCTTGTGGTAATTATTCACTTCAATTGTTATTTATTATTTGTTTACAGTAATGCACTCAACCACAAGTTTATTGGTTGTCCCATTAGTATAGAAAATGCCAAGTACTCTCGGAATGCTCTCGTTTTCAATGTGTGCTTTGTTCTTGGTCCTAATGTTGATACCATTCGCTATGAGGGTGTGGTAACAAAGCTAGCAGGATACATGACTTCACTTGAGGTAAATATGCTTTATTAAAAGCAGTAATTTAATTATGGCCTAATATCACTTTGTTGAGGTTAAATTCAAAACGGTTATTTGCAAGCTAGTGGTTTCCAAATAATTGTTTTGCCAGCAGCTAATCATTTATGATTAGTTTATTGGGCAGGAAGAGTTAGTTATTAGTGCACACTGTACATGGAAACAGTGGCATGTTTTTGGTACCAAAGTACTTATGATAGGGGAATTATGCAAAGGATTGGGGACAGCACACAACACTTTTATGGTTTTTTGTATTTATTATAGCTGAACATGTGCATTTATTGTGTTTTTAGCTTGAGGAAGGCTTTCTCTCTCAAGAGGAAACAAAAGCTACACTTCCATCCATTCTGTCAGAAATATTTCAGGAGTTAAATAAGAATGGAAAATGCACAATCCAGATAGGTGAGTTTGTTCTTTTAAAATGTTTCTAAATTTGCTGGTGGGTTGGTTGTGCAGTGATGAAAATGGACCCCTCTGAATGAGGTCAATGAGGTCAAGTTGTAATGGCAATCAATTCCTGGCTCCCTGATGCTATGGAAAATTATAAATCTGCAACTCAAGGCTTTCAATTTATATTCAGAAGTGAATCCAAACAATCAGAAAATTGATCGTTGCAATACTGATTCTGATCATCAAAATTCCCAATCGATATTTGGACCTGGTCTGATGTACATGTATATAGTACGTAAGATGTCTACAATTCATGGAGTCTTTTATCATGCACTACAAATACATGTCTCGCAGAACCTCACGAAACTCTGGGAAGGGTGCACTGCAAAATTTTAGCGACGGGGGAGGGAGAGATAATGTACTTATGGTTTAACTGGATAGGTTGGGTTGCATGGCCACAGTGGCCCTGAAATTTGAAGTTGAGATTCTTGTTCCCAGTCGCTTTTTGCACTGTCCAGATGAGGTCAATTGGAGCTTTGTCACGGTTTTGTTGCTAGGCAACTGCAGGACACCAACCCGAGATTCCACCGCCCTCAAGCAATCCACGTGTGACAAATTTATGAAGCTCAATTTTGGCGATTACTTCGCGAGGAACAATGTAATTAACAATTATTATTCTTAGTTTGATTGCTGCATGTACTGGTAGCTGTTTCCTTTATGTTTATACAGATGAGGCTAACACAATTCATCTCAAGTGCAGCATCGCTCCCTTCAGTGATCCCTGTTCTGTGTTGGATCATCAAGTTCCTGTGTTTATTTGTGAAAAGGATGCACTAGCTTCATCTGAGTGGGATATCACCACACAACAGGTCAGTAAGGGCAGGGGACAGGGGAGGGGGATAGGGGTGTGGGAACACAAGAAAATGGGGGTGGGAATTCTATGGGAGAGGAAAAAGACAAGGTGGGATGTCATATTCCTTAGGTTGTAGAAAGGGTGAGAAAAGAAAAAAAATGAACATAGTATATAGCAGTCCCTCTTGAGAAGTCCTAATGGTGCGTTTCATTTGTTTCTTTTTTTGTTTTTGACCAGATACTGCGCTATATAGATGGATTCAACCATGTACAGAGGATTGCTGGTGAAGCTGATGTGGAGATCAGTCTTGTTAGGATGTGCATTCAGGACATGGTGTAAGTAGACTTTTATGGAGTAATCAATCTCCATTTTCTCGTATACACACACAAGTGCAAGTCTGGTCACTCACTTAAAAAAAAAATCATAAATTATATACATTAGTATAAAAATTTACGTATGTTGTGGTTCAATTTCATCCTTGGTTGAAATTTTATTTTCCTTTGTTTAAAACTCATTATCATAAATTACCATAGCCAAAAACAAAGGAAAATAAAATTTGAACCAAGGATAACATTGAACCACAACATGTACTTGTATAAAAAGACTGAGTTGTTTCCCAAAACAAAATGACACAAGTCTTAAATTGATTTGCACAATTAAATTATATATTATATCTAAGAGCAAAGTACAATCACTCAGTATACATACATTTGTATTTTAAAACAGTATTGTCAGCTAAGTTACATATATAACAAATAGAATGAGGGACTTTTAGTACATACATTATTGTACAGTGTATATCTTGTGGTTCAAATTTTTCTTTTGTTTGAAAATTTTCAACCAGTTTAATTTGTATTTTCCTGTCTCAGATTCATTATCATATTCTGAGTTGAAAAAATTTTAAACCACAACATACACTTTTAAAATATGCATACATACACACCCAGATGTATACATGTACATGTTAAGTTTATTTGACCTCAGATTTACAGGGTAGCTAAAATGACTAACATAATAAGTGTATCTTTGAGAACATACCGTAATGTGCTATACCATTTTTTTTAAGTGATATAAAAAGAGTGTTTCTATAACTATTTTTGTTCAATAAAATTCAAAATTTTACAAAATTGTTTAAATTGCCAAGTTTTGTTTTGTTATTGCTGTTGCTGTTTGCATCATCTATATATGTTGATGTTAAAATAATCTTTAACTCTACAGATCAGCTTCTGTTTTGTTATATTGTCTAACCTTTATTATTTTCAATTACATTACTTTTCCCTGCCTCGAATAGCGTTTTTGCTAATTTGCAGGGGAACTGTACTTAAGTTTATATATCTAATAAAGTTTTGTTTGTCTGTTGTTGTTGTTGTTGTTGTATGTTATGTTTTTCTTTTTGCAGTAAATGCAAAGTTGTAAAACTGATCTCTATTTTCCAGGCAAGTACTAAATACTCTGTATGATACAATCTTTGACTGCATGTTCACATTATCAACATGGAGTTGCTGTTGTCATGTTTTTGATTCGAACGGACACATTTCGGAATAGTGCATATTATTGTGCATGCTCAAAGTGTAATGGCCGACGGATGGCCAAAAACACCACAACTCCTCCCCACTAACTAGTACATGTACATGCAATATGATAACTAACAAGGATCTGAAACTTTAAATCAAACACAACACCCTTATTGAAATAAGCACAGTCTCAATGTCACTTCAAAGTCCCAACCGGATATCGTCTAACAGGAACAGGTTCAGGAACAGGCTCATTCAAATTTGGTGGACTACTGACTGCAAGGTCAGCCACTGTACTTGGTGGCAGAACATCAGTCCCCATGTTACTGGCTGCTGACTGCTCACTGGCTTCAGACACTGGGTCCCCACAACTCTCAACCTGGATTGGAAGTTCTGAGGTCTGGGTAACAGGGTTGCTGTTTGGAATTCTGGTATCCCACAGTTGGTCTGTGTGTCAACGCCACACTAAGCCAGGTTTGACATAATTATACTTTGTAAGAAAGGGGGCCAAGTTGTGTTCGGATGATGCCAGGTACCCACTTTGTACTACCAGTGTAATTTCATGCTATCACTGTCTGACTGATGGAGAATTCTCTGGTTACAGCACCACCCTTCGTGACGGTTTGGTCTATCTGACGGTTGCTTATCTTCAAGTGGAGATCCGGTTTCAGCAAGCCCAGTCAAGTGCGTCATTGTCTTCCCAAAAATAGCTGAGATGGCGCTTCTCCAGTGGTTGAATGGGAGGTATTTCTGTAAAGCTAGCAAGACGTTGCCAGCTTATTTTTCAGAGGTTTTACTTCCATTTCACTTTACATGGCTGATATGAAACTCTGCACACAGCGCTCGGCTAGACCTTTGTTGGCAGGGTGGTATTGTGCAGATGTCAGATTTTTGGTTCCATTTATCTTGAGTGGTGATCATATCATCAAGGATACAGCTTGTTCCAGACGTTCCTTCCAATACTTGATCAATGGTGCGCTGCCAGATAGCAGGTGCAGAGGTGATGCCAAACACTAGTCAGTTGTACTGAAACAGTCCATATGGGTGTTGATAGTAAGATATTTCTTTGAATCTTCTTCCATCTCTAATTGGTGCTATGCTTGGCGGAGGTCAATCTTTGAGAATTTCTGCCCACCAGCAAGGTTTGCAAAGGTGTCTTCAATGCGAGGAAGAGGGTACTGCTCTGCTTGTAGTTCTGGATTCACTGTGATCTTTCAATCACCACAACGTCTGACAACCATCTTTCTTGGGGACAGGCACAATCAGTGTGGCCCATTCACTCCACTCCACTTTAGTGAGAATACCTTCATTCTGGAGTCTCCACAGTTCTTCCTCTACCTTCAGCTTTAATGCATACAACATCGGTCTGGCCTTGAGGAAGCGTGCTTGGCTATCGTCTTTATTAAGAGTTAACTTTACTTTGGCTGATGTACATGTAAAGGTGCCCAGTTTATTTTCAAAAACATCTGAATACTTGTCTAGCATAATGTCCAAATTCTCTTTAGGACTTGAGGAAGCTAGTGAAGCCTGCAATGACTTGATAGAACACCAGTCTAGGCGTATCATGCGTAGCCAATCTCTTTCCATCAGAACAGGACCCTTATTCTTGAAGACATACAGGTCCATCAACCTCAACAGCATGTACCTCTGAGATTTTGGTTGCTTGCTTAGGTTTGCCTTGCTATTTGGAATGACAAACTCACTAGATATGGCCCTGTTTTCCACAGAAAGTTGGTTCGAAGTCCACAGACCACTCTATCTCCTAGCGCTTCGTTTAGATTCCTGCAAAAATTACAGCATGTTGCAAGCTT